>OX104127.1:162133498-162555998 GCA_944470555.2 Heterobilharzia americana | reverse complement strand
GTCATCCCTCTATCGTCTGTCTCTCGTTTATTTTTTGGAACTCCTTGTCTTTCTTTCACAACCTTCCTGAACGAATGTCTGATGACACAACATTCATCCAAACAGTCTGAAGATAAATCATATATCTCCCTGCAAATTTAACTAGAGTTGTAACGCCCTCATGTTCACCAGACCGAAATAAGACAAATTGCTGCATCTACCGCTTTGAAACTCCCTGAAGACTTGGAGCTGGTTCTGCAATACGGGAATTGTGAGTGATGAAAACAACCGCTCTACACAAGCTTGTTAAATAGATGTACTCACTGTAAAAACTATATGTAGGTGAATCACAAGTATTTGTACCCCTCTACATGAACACAATTAAATGGAAAGATCTGGATGCTGGAATAAAAATATTTTTATTTTTCTATCACACCATTGAGGTCTGAAGTATGGTTTTTCAAGGTCTCTCGTGTGTTGTTTGTTGGGCGCCACATTCTATTCTTGTTTTATGTCGTAAGCAAGTTATATCATCGCCATTTATTGGTTTTAAACGTATTTCATGGAATTAGATTTCACAATTTGTTAAAGCGTATCTAAAGAATTGTCACCAGTAATATATGACTGCTAGTAATCCTTTAGACAGTCGTCCCTTTTTACGTATGAAAGTGTTCATTTAACAATGAGCACCGTCAACATTCTCAAAGGGTAACTTGTGCAAACATGCAGCAGAAATATGTCCGAAAATTGGGGTGAGATAAAGGATTCTACAGTGAAACCCATTTTTGGCCCGTTGTTTTTCTTTCTACACGAGTTTTACGCCCGTTTCTTACTCATGTTTTGCTTCACTTCTCTTGCTTTGAATCGTTTCAGACAGTCCATTCCTATATTCTTGACCTTTAATATCGATAATGTATAAGTTTCTATAAAATGGGGGTGGATGCCGGGATATTATGACACTGTTAAGCCGATAAATATGCTTTTGGTTACACTGTCTTCAAGAAAGCTTCGGTTGATAGTGACAGTCGATAGTTGAGAGTATGGGTAGCTACCATGGCATAGACTTGAGGCCCATAAGTCAGCGGCAACTCTCGATTCTGTGGAAGCAGACCCAATACGCTGTGACAGTAGCAAATGATTGCTGAGCCCAGTGCTGAAGTCACCATCACTGTCAGCAAACAAGTTGTACAAGCAAGCCTAGACCCTGTAATACCCGCAAAGACCATTGTGGGAAAACACGTTATTAGGTCGGTTCCACTGGAGCTTGCCGTCCCGTAGTAAGTTTCGCCATTAAGCACCACCCCCTTCAGTCTGCCAGCACCAAGACACCTCATGTCGTTAGAAACTTGTCCAGTAATGTAAGGAGACTTAGGAGTAAGATGGCGTAGTTACGATCCCCCTATTCCTGCCTTACTCCAACGATCATAAACTTAACAGGAACTTCGTTATTATCGGATATCAGTAGTATCGAAGCTGGTAAGGACGGTATGCATCTGTTCGGGAGACACTGGGAGTTTAAGGATGGGGCGGTGTGTCAATGCTCATGAGTGATGACCTTGAAAGTGAACGAGCAACTGCAACTCCACTTTTAGTGCTCCCAGACTCTATCTGGTGTTACTTTGGGGTCGGACACATCAAGTGCCTGATAGAGGGGGTTTGCTGAACTCCAACTAGCAACGTAGAACATAACCGACGACTGCTGCAAGTAATGTCCGGAGCGACGTCAATGGGATATGACTTGGTCATTATAGCCTGCAACTTCAATGCCCCAAATCTCAATCTTCCTCGGGACAGGGGAACCTCAAGCTGAGGATTTGACCGAAACCTACCTTACATAGGACTGGACGAGAATATTGGCGATGACACTCGCTGGGGGTCGGGTAGAAAAATGTCCAAACTGGACTATCTTTTCACCAGTGACCACCTGCTTGTAGAAAATGTACAGGTCCAAACCCCCTCAGAAGCAATGGTAACTTCGTGGGTGTGTTCGGTATGGTACTCAACGAACAACTGTCATGGGAGGGCCCGCACCCTTGTCATTCTTACAGCATAGTTAACGTGGTGATGAATCAATATCTGTCGACAGCACCATGGCCTCAGGAGTGAAGCAACCCGTCGATCGATCAGCATTGGGAACCAGTCGGAGGTATCATCAAGATGGCAATCTCTGAAAACGTCCCTGTAATCACAGCAATGCTGCGAAAGCAAACCTCATATCCGAAACGAGGCACTGAACGCCTTTTGAAAGCGAAGAGGAAATCATGGCATAAGTGGAGGACCCCCAGGAAAGAGTCTGACCACACCATGTATATAGCCCTAAGAAATCGATGTAACATTGGAGTGAGGGGAGACAGGAGGTCATTTCAGACGAAAGCAGCCCAAAAGCTGGAGGCAAACCCCATAAAACCTACATCGATTTATGGCAAGCAGAAAATCCACTAGCCAAGGGGATTGCATCCCAAAAGGCTGTAACGGAGAGGACCTCTCCGGACTAGAGACCGCCGAAGCCTTCAGCTTCACCTTCGATACGCAACTGAATACGCCTCTACCGAACCAAAATTACCAACTGTCCAGCCAACTCCTGCTATGGTCCTCGAAAAGCCATCAAAGCTCCGTGCAGGGAAATCAGTGGAGTGTAATGACATCAGCCGCGCTGTGTTGAAACGATGCGCTGGTGCCTTTTGTGGTCCGTTGTGTAATCTGTTTTAACACTCTTCAGACAATCACAAGCCTCCACGACGGTGGAAACGTGCTATTTTGTCCCCTATCTTCAAATGAGGAGACATGCAGAACCCAAAATGCCATCTACTCATGGCCCTCCTACCAGTGACGTCTACAGCAATGGGGAGCCTGGTAGACAACCATATCAGGGAGTACTTAGAAAGGAGAGGAGCGCTAAGTGATGCTCAACATGGTTTCAGAAAGGGTAGGTCCAGTGTCTTAGACATTCTGGCTGCAGGTAATAAGTGGACGGCATGCCGGGACCCCCGAATTCCTATGCACGTCATTTTCCTGGAGTTTGCTAAGGCCTTCAAAACAGCCCCACACCCCATTTCTATTCACAAGATGTCAAGGCTGGGCATCAAGGGTCAAGTGGTCTCCTGGCTGCAGGACTATCTAGACGGAAGACAATTCTGCACAAAAGCTAACAGAGTTAGCCCGACTTAGAGGACATCATCATCTGGTGGATCACTAGAACCGATTCCGAGTCAACTGCTACTTCTACGATTTGTGAACAACCTCCAGCCGAATCTCATCTCTCCGATTCTCCCTTACGCTGACGATGTCAAGTTATTGAGAGCTATGACGTCTGAACAGACTCAAGTGGACTGCGAAGTGACCTCAGATTGCTTGCCGAGTGGGTGGATATTAATGAACTTGCACTTAATCTAGATTAGTGCCGAGCCATGTTTCTCCCCCCTGACTCTCACAAGGTAACCTATTCTTTCTGTGGAACACAACTTTCCCACACCACTACGGAGAGAGACCTAGGAATAATACTGACCGAAAAACAAGACGCTAGCTCCAGTTATCCAGAAGACTCCTTCAGAGCTTACGCAGTACTGCAGTTCATGCGCAGACAACTAGGTGCACCGACCCCAGAACTCTTTTCAAAGCTGTATTAGACCTACAAACGACCCCACATAGAGGTCCACAACGTCGTCGCACCACCATATCTGAAAAGAGGTGTGAACCTCCAAGAGGAAGTCCGAAGAAGAAATACAAAGGGTGTCGTGGGAGTGAGGCGAAAACCCTATGAGGACAGGCTAAAAGATATAGGACTCTACCCTCTAAGCTACCGTAGATTACGTGGTGACTTGATAGCTACCTACAAAATACTCAGTAGCCCAAGTCATCCGAACAGTGGAATCCTACCGAACGGCCGCTATGGCGATCCTCGTGGTAACCCAAGAAAAATCGCGCACCAAAAAGTGGAAACGCGTGTGCAGTAACACTTCTCTTTACGAGTTCGAGGCCACTGGAACGCATCGCCTGCCGAGATTGCTACTGCTCCGTCTGCTGAAAGCCTCAGTACGACCAACCGTTACTGAACACTTTGTAAAACCACTATCACTGAGATCTTGGCTCAACTTTGTACCTCCCTGTAGACGTCCCCACAGTTGCCGTATCCAACTAACAGAACTACTGTCTCCATTCTCATCCTTCCTTTAATGTTATTTACTCCTCTCCATACTGGCTTTGCGTTTCCCTTTTCCTAGTCATCCTTTTCTTTTCTCCATCTATTTGTTTTTCTTTGCCCCTTCTCTCCCGGGTCCTTCTGAACGCATTTTCCATCTTTTTTACATCCAGTCCGACCAACTGTTTGCCAGCGCGGCACTTGAGGAACCGATCTGCACCGCAGTCCTTGGAAGAAATAAACAAGCAAACGACATTCACTGCAAATTTAACCGACACGCATCCGCCCATCGGGCTAACTACAGTTGCAGCATTGTGGTGGGTTGACCTACTGCATCGAAACCCACAATAGACCCTCAGCCGTTCTGCAAGACCTAGGAGCGAGCGCGAATAATTCAGGTGGTTTACACTAGCTAGTAAAAGGATATTGGATCCACCTGAATCCCGCGAATCACTGTCCTCTTTCTTCTCTAAATTTTTGCTTTCCTTCTCTCCTTCTGCTTTATGTCATCCCTCTATCGTCTGTCTCTCGTTTATTTTTTGGAACTCCTTGTCTTTCTTTCACAACCTTCCTGAACGAATGTCTGATGACACAACATTCATCTCCATAACAGTCTGAAGATAAATCATATATCTCCCTGCAAATTTAACTAGAGTTGTAACGCCCTCATGTTCACCAGACCGAAATAAGACAAATTGCTGCATCTACCGCTTTGAAACTCCCTGAAGACTTGGAGCTGGTTCTGCAATACGGGAATTGTGAGTGATGAAAACAACCGCTCTACACAAGCTTGTTAAATAGATGTACTCACTGTAAAACTATATGTAGGTGAATCACAAGTATTTGTACCCCTCTACATGAACACAATTAAATGGAAAGATCTGGATGCTGGAATAAAAATATTTTTATTTTTCTATCTCACCATTGAGGTCTGAAGTATGGTTTTTTCAAGGTCTCTCGTGTGTTGTTTGTTGGGCGCCACATTCTATTCTTGTTTTATGTCGTAAGCAAGTTATATCATCGCCATTTATTGGTTTTAAACGTATTTCATGGAATTAGATTTCACAATTTGTTAAAGCGTATCTAAAGAATTGTCACCAGTAATATATGACTGCTAGTAATCCTTTAGACAGTCGTCCCTTTTTACGTATGAAAGTGTTCATTTAACAATGAGCACCGTCAACATTCTCAAAGGGTAACTTGTGCAAACATGCAGCAGAAATATGTCCGAAAATTGGGGTGAGATAAAGGATTCTACAGTGAAACCCATTTTTGGCCCGTTGTTTTTCTTTCTACACCGAGTTTTACGCCCGTTTCTTACTCATGTTTTGCTTCACTTCTCTTTGCTTTGAATCGTTTCAGACAGTCCATTCCTATATTCTTGACCTTTAATATCGATAATGTATAAGTTTCTATAAAATGGGGGTGGATGCCGGGATATTATGACACTGTTAAGCCGATAAATATGTTGTCGGTTACATTCATTGACTGGTTGTCTTCATATCTGTGGGGCCGTTCATTCAGAGTTCAGGTAAGTTTCTGTCCGTCTATGTAAATAGAATGTCCTAGTGGTGTTCCCCAAGGCTCAGTATTAGGACCTTTCCTTTTTCTAATTTACATAAGCGACTAGCCTCAAGAGGTCTCTTCCGAAATTCTTCTTTTTGCCGATGACGTGAAACTTTGTAGGAAAATCGAAAATGAGGAAGACTTTTTCTCTACAGTGAGACTTGAATCGACTTCACAGTTGGGCAGTCAACAATGGGCTTGTATTTAATCCTGAGAAGTGCAAGGTAATGCACGTAAAGCATGATGCATCTCGTGTATATAGCCTCAACGGCATGGGACTTGAAGCGTCACTGACGGGAAAGGATTTGGGCGTGTTGTTCCCTCAGAACTTAAAATCCTATGCCAACTGTAACAGAAACGCACTTCGTGGGAACTTGGCTTTAGTAACTCTTAGACGAATTTTCGGGCAATTCGATCGTGGATGCTTCCACCAAATTTTCAACAGCTTCATATGGCCTCACCTGGAGTTCGGGACCATCGTCTTCCCCTTTTATCTCCAGAAGGACAAACTGAGCTTAGGACGCATCCAGAGGCGTTCGACAAAATCTGTTCAAGGACTCAGGTCCAAAACATACGATGAACGGCTGGTTGCGCCGGATCTGCATCCTATGGAATATAGAAGGCTAAGAAGAGACTTGATAATGACTTAACATTCTGAACATGCCTGGCCACTCACTCCGTCACTTATTAAATCTTAGCTGCAAAACAAATCTTAGAGGACGTGCACAGAAATTAAGCCTGGAACATAGCAGGCTGGATGTCAGGCACAACTTCTATTCCCTAAGAGTTGTTAAACCCTGGAACGCTCTTCCTGAAGATGTGATCCAGGCTACTTCGTCTGAATCTTTAAAACGCCGACTGGATACCCATTTGATGTGTGTCTGGGATCTGCCCAGAACTAAGTGAATTTTCACATTGTAATCGCCTCTTTTTAACCTTTCTTCACTTGAACAATAGGTTAACAACCGAAAGGAGTAGTGATCCACGGATTGTAGACGCGAAAGCCAGTTAAGCGAAAGCTTCTTCTATTCCGTTAACAACCATTTGAACCACTGTCTTCAAGAAAACTTCGGTTGGTAGTGACAGCAGATATTTGAGAGTATGGGTAACTACTATGGCATAGCCTTGAGACCCATAACCTATAGCAACAACTCTTTAAGAACTCTAGGTTACCCCAATCATTCAACCTTATATTGGTAACCGCCCATAACAACACAATGTCGTTCCATGCAACCCTATCCTTAAGAGTTGTTTGGGAATATTTCACCTTAAATTTTGCGACCGTGTACTATACATGGAATGCTTTGTTGTATAATTTCCTGCCTGAACTTTCCTGGTTTTACATTTCGAAGCTAAAATAAGCCATAGAAACTGGATATTACCAAAGCTCTCTTTTCATTTGGATTACATTATTATGCAAAGTGCATTTTCTGGAACATTTCGTCGATCATAAGCATCAGCTATCTTTTTTGAGAAAGCCTTATCCACTGTTTCCTCTTAAGTTACTGACGAGTTGTTAGTTGTTTGTAACGCAGGGCTAAATAGCATTTGTCCTCACCTTTTGCCCCTACTTAATGACAGCTCACTCCACGCCCGATTTTAATCCCAGCGTTGTTGTGAGCTACCTCAGAGGTGTGTTAAATGGGATCTTTTCTCAAAACTGCTTTAGATTTTCAGTTTTCCTTTGAACTCTTCATTTTCTCTCTAACCAACTAGCATTAGCTGACGCTAAGTGGATAAACCTATCATGATTATGCCAACTTTATTTAACACAGGGTCGAACTTCACTAAGAATTATGCAAAGCTCCATGCAGGACCTAAACTCTTCCGCTAAATGTTTGGCTCCTCAAGAATACGAACTAGTTCTTTTTAAAACATGCAAACCCACTTAGTTCATCCGACGTTTTCTCAGGATATTTACTGTGCAGCATAGCCGGTCAAACACGAAATACTTTTCTTCACTAGTGACTGTTATTACCATTAATTTTCCGATTTACCTGTGTTGTGGGTTTGTTATAGTCATACTAAAGTCTTGTTCACTAGACTACGGTTTTAAAAGGCTCTACTAGACTTCCTGCTGATATCTTTGTTCGCTTGTTGAGAAAGAAAGCGAATCTTTTTAGTTATAAGTCGTGCGATTAATCGATCAATATCGACATGGGACCTATTAATAACGCGTAGCAGTCTAAGCTGCCGCACTTCATTTCAGCTCATCATGCTAGAAGCCGCCAAGATGAAAGAGGGAAATATGGAGAAAAGTCATCAAAAGTGGTGAGGTTGTAAGCAGAAAACAAAAAAATTGAGATAACAATGGAATCCTGTATAACAATCAAGATGAAGATAATACCAGCGCCACTAAGATTTCAAGCCGTAATGCTTGGTCGCCAACCACCAGTTTCGGTTGTCACACAGATCCCAGTAAGTCTACTTCTCTCCATATGACTCAGACTAGCAGTAAGACTTCCCTGAGCCTCAGTTTTAGTCTCGCCCTAGCCCTAGACATAAACCTAACCCTAACATTGAGCGTAAGGATGACCATAACCTAAGGCATGCGTAATCCCAGCCCTAACCAAAACGTTAACCGTAACTGTGACTCTAACGCTGGTGGTTTCACTAACCTTTGTGCTAACCCTAGCAGTGATCCTACATTTAACCCTGACCCTAGCTGTAAGGAGAACAAGAAAACTAAGCCGAATTCTAACTTTAACCCTAACTATAATCATACTGCTGACCATATTGCATACGGTGACAAAAGCCCTGAGCCTAACACTAAGTATTAACATAAACTTAACCCATATCCTCACACTAAGCCTGTACGTGTCCCTAACCCTAACCATAAGTTTGACCTTAGCGATACGCCTATTCTTGTCCCTAGCCCTAATTCTAATCTTAACCTGAAGCCTCAATATAATTTTAAGTTTTTCCGTGATACTTTCGATTTCTCTAACCAGCACCCCAACCTTTAGGCTAACAGTTACCCTAACCCTAACCGTAATGCAATGCCTAATGCAAAGCTTAACATTATCACTGTCTCTTACCCTATCCGTGTCACTAACACTAATCCTTGCCCTAAGACTAAACAGAAACAGAATCCTAACTCGCACACAAGTGCTATCCTTTACGCTAACCCTAATATTAACACTAAGAATAGACGTAAGAATAAGAGTAACTCGAAGCAAAACCCTAACCATGAGAGTAAGGAGAATTTGAAAACTAATACTTACCCTATTCATAACCCCAAACATAAACCTAACCTACATCTACGCCTAACCCGAGCCATCTCACTAACCCTAACCACTATTCCTTTCCCCGAATCCCAGCCAGAAGTCTATCCCTTACCCTAAGACAAACCAGAACCATAAGCCTACTTCTTGGTCTCACTCTAGCCCTAACTCTAACCAACCCATATCCGTAACCCTCACCCTATGGCATTTCATTACAGTGACCATCTCCCTAACAAATATCCGAGCCCTACGTGAGACAATAAAGGTTCATAACCTCATGCACTGACTAGCTGTCTTGCCCTGTACCTTTCATCAGACGTCAACATTGCTCACATGGTGATTCCGCAAAATGTGATCAAAACCCTGAAAACGCTTCATGCCTTCTACTTCAAACGGCCATGACTCATAGACGTATAACAGGACAGAACAAACTGTAGCACAATATACTCGTCACTCAACAAATAGTCAGATATCTCACCGGTTAGCATTAGAGGTGACGCACGTTGGCAAGTGCCAAACGGGACTTGTGTATCCGAGCTGAGATTTCGTAAGCAACCAGTCCGTTCGAGCGGATGCAACTTCCCAAGTAAGTGAAGTGGTCGACATATTCCACCACTTCACTTCCTATCATTAGAGACAAGGAGCAACTGGAAACCAGTTCTCAAGCATCATCTCACATTTGACAGATGTGAAACGCTTGCCCAAGCATGATCAGATTCCTGCTCAATGCGTTCCTGAAGACTATGCATTTTGTCAGCGACTCCACCTAGCAGGACAATATCATCTGAGTACTCCAAGTCAACCAGACGGCGATTGATCAATTTCTGTAAAGTCAGACGTTCTGAAAGGTATATGTATACTAGTAGATCTAGCGAGGTTAAGTAAGAACGGTGACAGTGAGTATCTCTGGTTGATACCACTATAGTTGTCGTCAATTCTGATGACAACTCACCATCAGCCTTTCAACGGCTGTGTGAGTTTAAGTAGAGAACTTTGATAAGCATTACATAACTGATAGCTACTTTCTTCACAGCCAGGCACTACCAAAACAACTGGTGATCAACAGAGTCAAATTTCGCCTTCTGGTCGAGAAATATGGCTAATGTCGACCACTCGTAAGTATCTATGCTCCATGACCTGTCCGAGGGTGAAAATCTGGTCGACGCACCCTCGTCCAGGTCTAAGACCTGCATGGATTTCCCGAGTTTGCTGTTCTCGAGCTCTACTTAGGCGTCGGATAATTGTGGACCCTAGGATCCTGGACACGATATCATTCAAGCTGATTCCCCGATGGTTGTTACAAGACTTCCCCCTTCTTATGGACTGGGATGATGAGGTCGAACAAACTGACGGCACTACTTCTGATTCCCATACACTACGTAGTGCCTCCGTCACTCTGATCACCAATTTTCTACCTTTATCCTTGAAAACATCCAGTGACAAGCTATCAGCTTCTGCTGCTTTGCATCGTTTCAGGTTCGATACAGCTTTCTTAAATTCAAGGAGAGTTGGAGGACCGACATTTACATCCCATTTAGGTCCATGCTGGATACTGGCCAACTGAAGTTTTGCTGTGGGCCAGTCGAACAGTGCTTAAAAGTGTTCTGCCCAAAGTTCTAGCCATCTGTCCTCCGAGGATATCAGCGTTCCATCCTTTTCGATGATGGTTTCACTAACCATCGTTTTCTTACCTA
This sequence comes from Heterobilharzia americana, assembly GCA_944470555.2. Classification (NCBI taxonomy): domain Eukaryota; kingdom Metazoa; phylum Platyhelminthes; class Trematoda; order Strigeidida; family Schistosomatidae; genus Heterobilharzia; species Heterobilharzia americana. The sequence continues at coordinate 162,545,397 of OX104127.1, read as the reverse complement.
AATAGTTGCTGGGTGTTACCCGACGCTTAGGCCTTCTCCATCTCTTTTGCTTTAGCTACCTACCACTGCTCACGATCAACGTGAAGGCTGTTGATCAACCTACGTTTAAGTTGCTTTCTCTCTTCATCGTGGTCAGAGCCAGGAGGAATCAGTCCACCAGCATCAATCAGTTCGGATGACGCCGCGGAAATGCATTGACGTTTGCTAACCTTCGGGTGTTACCAACTGCCTTTACTACTGTTTCTACACCAGGCTGAATATCACCCCAAGTTTCCTCAGAATGAGCATTGTTGTCATGTTCAGACAAATTCTTAGCTAACTCTTCCCTAAATATGTATTAGGCTTCCTCATCCTTAAATCTGTCGTCTGTTTCTCGCAAGCAGTAAGGTGCAGGCGTACATGGGCTCGTACTAGTGAGTGACCAGAGACCTTGCGTGTAGTCCAGAAAGAACGGCAATCTTTCAGCAATCCTTCCTAACGATGGATTACAGCAATATGATCTCTTTGTGTCCATCGTTTGCTTGACATCGGCGGATGCCATTTGAGACAATGCCTCTCCTTGTGCTTGAAGTTAGTGCTGACCAGGAGTGAGTTGGTGGGAAATTGCAACAGGCAATCACCATTGGTGGTTCGTTGGTACGGGATTCCGTGAATACTCCCTACATACTTTTCCGTTTGACTCAGCTTCCATACTTGAGCGTCAAGGTCCCCCGTCATTATGACTACATCTAAACGTTTTGCTCTCTGTAGCAAAACTGACAGCTTCTCACAGAACCCATCATTTGCATCATTCGAACTGCAGTCGGTGAGCGCGTAGGCGGGGATTATGAATAAGCATCGATTGGTCGCACCGTCGTTCCCACTTCTTATAGATGCATTTAGTCGAACAGCACATAGCGACAGATATTGACTGGTATTCAGCACACTTTTCGCCCTACATCTCAATGTTTTGTCTACACAAGCGAGTCCATGAGAGCTAGTCACTAGGTCTCCGGGTACTCGTAAGGTGAATTTTGGAGACTCACCACTACGTCCAGGTGAGGTCAATTTAATAACCATACTCGGATCCTGTATACAGGTCTCAGAGATAGTCTACATCCATGGTTCGACATTCGAGTTCTGGTGAGCGATGCCTGCTGTCCGATTCAGCACAGAATTCGGATGTTGAAAGCGAAGAGGAAATCATGGCATAAGTGGAGGAACCCCAGGAAAGAGTCTGACCACACATGTATATAGCCCTAAGAAATCGATGTAACATTGGAGTGAGGGGAGACAGGAGGTCATTTCAGACGAAAGCAGCCCAAAAGCTGGAGGCTAACCCATAAAACCTACATCGATTTATGGCAAGCAGAAAATCCACTAGCCAAGGGGATGCATCCCAAAAGGCTGTAACGGAGAGGACCTCTCCGGCTAGAGACCGCCGAAGCCTTCAGCTTCACCTTCGATACGCAACCGAATACGCTATTTCTTCCTAAAGTACCTGAAAGAGAAAAAGATTGGTGATCACAAAGCCCATGGGATATGTGCTTGAAGTCTATCATACACAGTCTTTCCAGGATTGCTGGTTTGAGATTTGATTGTTCTAACGCCGGAGAGAGAAAATCCATACCGCTGGTACGAGAAGACCGTGGGACAGGGAGGAGTAAGCTATTTTTGGACCGACCTTTTGGGGAGGTATCATCAGATTGGGGCTACTGGTCATCCATGGGGAACAACTTACTACTGTCACACCCCATCCAGCCAGCAGTAAAACTTCGGCCTCGGACTCCATCACAGTTTAGCGATTTGTACTACAACAGTAACTGCTTTTCATCTTACCACTATCTGACAGACCTTTGTGGCATGGTAAGCCCTCAACAAATGTGTTATCCATTTAAGCTGATTGCATCACTGCGTTAGGGTAGCATCCATCGATGCCAAACGCACTCAGATTACTATTTAGTGTGTTCAAGAAACACTCCATCCTGTCAGTCTGTTATGTTCACAGGATCATGTAGTATTGCAGTCTAAGTCAACCAGGTGACCTCCTGGGACTAATCCAATCCTTATGAAGTTGATCGATAATCATATATTACCTTACAGTCGAAAAATGTGACGGTTATCAGTTTCCAGTAGTTTATCTGTGATCTAGGTGCTAAACCTGTCTAGTTTCATTGATTTTGTAGCCTTCGCGTTTCATTTAGTCACGTATTGTCTATAGATCCTACTATCTCAGACACAATGACGAAATAATTCCCCGATGACTCACATGACCTAATTACTTACTTATGGACTGGCATCATCAAGAATCTAGACCCGTATGATAGGAGTACCTCTCATATCCATACACTAGTTAATATTTCTGTTACTTTACTCGGTAACTTTTTATCTCTGTTTTCTGTAACTTATGGTGCCAAACTGTCAGAGCCGCGCGGTTTGCTTCGTTTCAGGTCTTCTCAAATTTGTGATTCGGAGAACCAACAATTACATCTCATTCATCCTCAGGCTGGATGGCGGGCAACTGAAGGGTTTCTGTGTGTCAGTTGAACCGTTTCACAGAGTTTCGCCCTGTGTTCTAGCCATCTGTCCTGGGAGATCATCTGACAACTCTCATCAACTACATGCATGTTCATGTAGTAGACAATTAGTCATGCCTATTGTCTTACGGTTAACAACATTATTTGGTCGCTCACATCTCGATAAACGAGTTCAAAACGATGGGCATAATTTTTCAAAGTTTAGTGCGTATCCTCATGAGTCACAACTTTATATAACAGGTTATAATTGACACATTTTTCGGGTTGGTTCGAAGACCATCTTCGCATCAGTTTTCTTGAAAAACCTTAATAGCTGCCAAGTATTATTCCTTACAGTCAAACTGAAGTAACCGATGGTGACCTAGAATCAGAGTATGTTTCTCTGGTTGGCAATATACACTTAGAAACTTCACTAGACGCAAGTGCACATTTCGATCATTTTCAACGGTTGAAAACCTAAAGTGAATGGAGGCATTAGCTCCCACCAATCCTGTAAACATATTTTGCATTCGATAGGTGAGTCGCACACTGATAGTCAACTCATGTGATATGGGTATCCTGTATGTTTTCTAACAACGGAACTATATCATCAACATAGAACCAGGCCTTACTGTGTAACAGTCCAAGTTGTCACACTTCATATCAGTATATCAAGTAACAAGGTAATAAAATGGATGATAAAGAAAAGAAGTATGGGTCAAGAGAAAAAGAGATGAAAAAATGACGAAATGAACTATGGAGCCTAAGATGAGGATAACGTTTGTGGACATTTGCGCCACTAACATCGATTCTGAGCCATATCACCTAGTCTCCAACCACTGGTTTTTTTGTCCTGTTGACCCCAGCCGGCTAGTCTGCATCGCCCTACATGGCTCAAACGAACGGTCAATGACTTCATGTATTGATTTCATGTTTTAGTTTGGCTGACTTGAGCCTTTTTCCAGCTTAAACCTACTTCCACCGACATTATGCGACCAGTAACCAGTCAGACAGTAGTTAGGGATACGTAACACGTGTCCGAACCATCTCAGTCGATGAAGGTCCACAACCGCATCAACTGTCTTACCTCTCCAACCTAGAACTCTACGTCTGACTTTTGCGTTACTCACGTGGTGACGCTGCGGAATACGAGCTATGGTACGAAGATAACAGTGGTCAAATATCTGAAGTCTTCTCCTGTTTCCTGTTTTACAGCCATACAGTAAAGCTGCTTTCGATCTTCATCGTAATCAAAGCCACCTGAAATCAGTCTTCCTGCACCGATTGTGGAAACCCAGTGGCCTTTGTTAACCTTCAGATAGAGACTACGGACTGTCCTTATCGCTGTTTCTACAGCGAACTTATACTACATCAGTTTTCCTCAGAATCAGCATTACTGTTACTTTCAGAAAAATGGTAAACTATCTCCTAAGTACGTACTTCACAGGATCATCTTCAAATACAACACAAAGGCTTTACTACCGTGTTTTATATGACCAGTAAGCTGCAGACATACACGTGTCCCTACCGACACGTGATCGGATTCCAAACTTGTACTCCAGAAACAACGGCAAACCCCCACCGATCATTTCTAACGATGACTCACAGTAATATGATTTATCTGTGTACATCGTTGGTTTGATGTTGGCCGACGCCATGTGAGACTGTCTATCCATATACATGGATTTCGTGCTGACCAGAAACAAGTGATTGTCGGGACAAATTGCAACAAACAATAGATTCATTGGCATGGGAATCCATCTATATCTCTCAGACACCTTTCCGATTGGCTCACCTTCCCTATTTGAGTGTTAAAGTTTCCTGTTGTGATGATGACGTTAGAATATTTTGGAACATGAAGGAAAATCGATGGCTTTTGACAGAATTTATCCTTTGCATCATCCGAACCTCAGTCGGTGGGCAACTAGGCAATTACGAAATGGTATCGGTTAGTCTCGCGATCCTATTAATTCTTACACATCAATTCGGTTGAAAAGCATACAGACGGCTGTTGACTGGTATCCGATTGAGTAACCCCTTTCTGCTCTACAAGTAAATACCATGCCTACATCAGTGAGTTCACGACAGATAACTATTGGGTTTCCGGATACTCATAAGGTGAATTTTAGATTCATTACTATGGCCAGGTGATACCGGTTCAGTGACCCCCTCGCGGTCTTTATGTGTCTCAGAGACAGTGTACATCTATAGCTTGAGATTCTAAAGTTATAGCAAACGATGCTTGCTGTTCGAATTGGCACAGGGTTCGGATATTGAAAGATGTACGAAATCGACAGCCAGGTTTCAGGAGATTACGGATGAGCTTTCGATGGCCTGGATTGTTGGTAATAGCCGTAGAGTAGGGGTTTGAGGAAGCTGCAAGATATCCAGGAATTATGCTACACTGGATAAAACCTTTGTTCTCTTGAGTGCTTACCATGCCACAAAGGTCTGTCAGATAGTGGTAAGATGAAAAGCAGTTACTGTTGTAGTACAAATCGCTAAACTGTGATGGAGTCCGAGGCCGAAGTTTTACTGCTGGCTGGATGGGGTGTGACAGTAGTAAGTTGTTCCCCATGGATGACCAGTAGCCCCAATCTGATGATACCTCCCCAAAAGGTCGGTCCAAAAATAGCTTACTCCTCCCTGTCCCACGGTCTTCTCGTACCAGCGGTATGGATTTTCTCTCTCCGGCGTTAGAACAATCAAATCTCAAACCAGCAATCCTGGAAAGACTGTGTATGATAGACTTCAAGCACATATCCCATGGGCTTTGTGATCACCAATCTTTTTCTCTTTCAGGTACTTTAGGAAGAAATAGCTATCTACGGTATGAGCAGCCGGAAAGTGTCAACCGCTCGCACGCTCCAGTAGTACACAAGCGGAAACCAAACAAAACTATCCTTTTCAACTCTGTTTCCTCCTTTGCTTTCACTTCCCGATACTGATATTAAGCCTCTCACATCTTCATCAACCTCTCACTCTATGATCATTGCCAAAGGTCAAAGTCATCGAAACTCCCTTCCTATTTTCCTAAGACCCTGCCATTGATTTCATGGTGGAGCCTCCAACATCCGAATTCTGTGCTGAATCGGACAGCAGGCATCGCTCACCAGAACTCGAATGTCGAACCATGGATGTAGACTATCTCTGAGACCTGTATACAGGATCCGAGTATGGTTATTAAATTGACCTCACCTGGACGTAGTGGTGAGTCTCCAAAATTCACCTTACGAGTACCCGGAGACCTAGTGACTAGCTCTCATGGACTCGCTTGTGTAGACAAAACATTGAGATGTAGGGCGAAAAGTGTGCTGAATACCAGTCAATATCTGTCGCTATGTGCTGTTCGACTAAATGCATCTATAAGAAGTGGGAACGACGGTGCGACCAATCGATGCTTATTCATAATCCCCGCCTACGCGCTCACCGACTGCAGTTCGAATGATGCAAATGATGGGTTCTGTGAGAAGCTGTCAGTTTTGCTACAGAGAGCAAAACGTTTAGATGTAGTCATAATGACGGGGGACCTTGACGCTCAAGTATGGAAGCTGAGTCAAACGGAAAAGTATGTAGGGAGTATTCACGGAATCCCGTACCAACGAACCACCAATGGTGATTGCCTGTTGCAATTTCCCACCAACTCACTCCTGGTCAGCACTAACTTCAAGCACAAGGAGAGGCATTGTCTCAAATGGCATCCGCCGATGTCAAGCAAACGATGGACACAAAGAGATCATATTGCTGTAATCCATCGTTAGGAAGGATTGCTGAAAGATTGCCGTTCTTTCTGGACTACACGCAAGGTCTCTGGTCACTCACTAGTACGAGCCCATGTACGCCTGCACCTTACTGCTTGCGAGAAACAGACGACAGATTTAAGGATGAGGAAGCCTAATACATATTTAGGGAAGAGTTAGCTAAGAATTTGTCTGAACATGACAACAATGCTCATTCTGAGGAAACTTGGGGTGATATTCAGCCTGGTGTAGAAACAGTAGTAAAGGCAGTTGGTAACACCCGAAGGTTAGCAAACGTCAATGCATTTCCGCGGCGTCATCCGAACTGATTGATGCTGGTGGACTGATTCCTCCTGGCTCTGACCACGATGAAGAGCGAAAGCAACTTAAACGTAGGTTGATCAACAGCCTTCACGTTGATCGTGAGCAGTGGTAGGTAGCTAAAGCAAAAGAGATGGAGAAGGCCTAAGCGTCGGGTAACACCCAGCAACTATTTAGGTAAGAAAACGATGGTTAGTGAAACCATCATCGAAAAGGATGGAACGCTGATATCCTCGGAGGACAGATGGCTAGAACTTTGGGCAGAACACTTTTAAGCACTGTTCGACTGGCCCACAGCAAAACTTCAGTTGGCCAGTATCCAGCATGGACCTAAATGGGATGTAAATGTCGGTCCTCCAACTCTCCTTGAATTTAAGAAAGCTGTATCGAACCTGAAACGATGCAAAGCAGCAGAAGCTGATAGCTTGTCACTGGATGTTTTCAAGGATAAAGGTAGAAAATTGGTGATCAGAGTGACGGAGGCACTACGTAGTGTATGGGAATCAGAAGTAGTGCCGTCAGTTTGTTCGACCTCATCATCCCAGTCCATAAGAAGGGGGAAGTCTTGTAACAACCATCGGGGAATCAGCTTGAATGATATCGTGTCCAGGATCCTAGGGTCCACAATTATCCGACGCCTAAGTAGAGCTCGAGAACAGCAAACTCGGGAAATCCATGCAGGTCTTAGACCTGGACGAGGGTGCGTCGACCAGATTTTCACCCTCGGACAGGTCATGGAGCATAGATACTTACGAGTGGTCGACATTAGCCATATTTCTCGACCAGAAGGCGAAATTTGACTCTGTTGATCACCAGTTGTTTTGGTAGTGCCTGGCTGTGAAGAAAGTAGCTATCAGTTATGTAATGCTTATCAAAGTTCTCTACTTAAACTCACACAGCCGTTGAAAGGCTGATGGTGAGTTGTCATCAGAATTGACGACAACTATAGTGGTATCAACCAGAGATACTCACTGTCACCGTTCTTACTTAACCTCGCTAGATCTACTAGTATACATATACCTTTCAGAACGTCTGACTTTACAGAAATTGATCAATCGCCGTCTGGTTGACTTGGAGTACTCAGATGATATTGTCCTGCTAGGTGGAGTCGCTGACAAAATGCATAGTCTTCAGGAACGCATTGAGCAGGAATCTGATCATGCTTGGGCAAGCGTTTCACATCTGTCAAATGTGAGATGATGCTTGAGAACTGGTTTCCAGTTGCTCCTTGTCTCTAATGATAGGAAGTGAAGTGGTGGAATATGTCGACCACTTCACTTACTTGGGAAGTTGCATCCGCTCGAACGGACTGGTTGCTTACGAAATCTCAGCTCGGATACACAAGTCCCGTTTGGCACTTGCCAACGTGCGTCACCTCTAATGCTAACCGGTGAGATATCTGACTATTTGTTGAGTGACGAGTATATTGTGCTACAGTTTGTTCTGTCCTGTTATACGTCTATGAGTCATGGCCGTTTGAAGTAGAAGGCATGAAGCGTTTTCAGGGTTTTGATCACATTTTGCGGAATCACCATGTGAGCAATGTTGACGTCTGATGAAAGGTACAGGGCAAGACAGCTAGTCAGTGCATGAGGTTATGAACCTTTATTGTCTCACGTGGCTCGGATATTTGTTGGAGATGCAGTCACTGCCTACCATGAAATGCCATACTGGGTGAGGTCGGATTGGGTTGGGAGAGGGCTCAGAGTGACCAGACCAAGAAGTGGCACCATTTCATGAAGTCCCTGTCTGTTTGTCTGAACCTAGTAAGGAGATGCAGACTGTCTGGCTGGGATTGTTGGGACGAAAGGAATCAGTGGTTGAGGACTGTTAGTGAGATGGCTCGAAATCGGTTACAATGGCGCAGATGTTTTCATTGTACGATGTTTTCTGATTCGGGGTTATTTTTGTATGTGTAGTAACATCGGCTTGTTTATGGTCGCCTTCTTGGTAATGGTTTAAATTCGGGTCAACGCTGTATTCTTAAATCAGCTCTGCATTGCAGGTAAATCTCACTATTTTGCTTTTTCACAGATGTTGTATAGAGGTAAAGGAGGCGTTAGTAAAACAGTTTTGTTTTTAGACTCTTATGGTAGGGATCGCAGGCGTGCTATATCTGTAACTGGTTACCATTGAAACTTAGTGGAATTAAAATTGATGAATGATATCTGTGCAGTGACTTAATATAAACGTTGTTTAATCTTGTTGACGGTTTACAACTTTGACACACATTACTGGTTTTCATAATCGTTGCTACTTTTTTATTCTATACAGTCTGTGATATTTTGGAATTACAAAATTGTCGGGTTTTTTTGTCTCAAATTAATGAACTAAAATTGTGTAGCTGTAAAACTAGGCCGCAAATACTGGCGTTCTCCTGTTTTGGTAAAAATGTGCCTTTGTTCACAAAAAAGATGGTTGATATACTGATACATTAATTGATAAGAAGACAATTTCACATCATTTGCTCCTAAGTAGCTGCTTCATAGTCTAAACATAATTAGTAGTCTTTTTGAATTCATGAAATAGTGTTTCTCAGCACAAAGACAGTGTTGTTTCGATGTTTCACTGGGTGTTCCTGTTATATGTTTCGAACGGATATGATACGCACGCCTAACTGACAGCTAACTTTGTACGCAGGAGCCACCTACTGCAGCCCGGGATGAACAGAGAAAACTGAGGCTGGATGGGAGAGTTTTTTCCTCCGAGAATAATAGCCAATTAATTAATTCGAAAACACGTGACATATGACCTTGTCCGCAAATTGAGACGTTTACATAGTAAAAGTAAGGATTGACCAATCAGCGAATTGCATTACAGTGGGGGCAGAAAATAAACTATTAGTCATACTGTAAAAATTGTGTGAGAATGACGAGTTAAAAAATGTTCACATCAATGACAATGTTTTCGGCAAAACTGGAGCCTTCTAACAGTTCCTCAGTCATACAGTGGAGTTTCTGCAGTAATTGACTACTAAAGGCAACTAATGAAGTCTCATTTTCCTAAATCTAATAACCATTTTATATCCTATTTCATTTGAGATATGTGTTGGGGACATGTTTGCATAGTTTGATAAACAAGCACCACACTGACAATGAAAGATAATTAGCTAAATGTGTGTCGTACTTTTTATCATGTCATCTTAAAGTGAACCATGGCCAGCAAAATAAGTAGCCGGGTATACGTAAAACTGACATATTCAATTTTCCCTGACGCGAAAGTTTTCATCGAGAGAGAAGTGAAGTTTTTCAAATACTTACTGCTCTCATGAAACGAATAAATCTGCAAACTAACAGTCTTTAGGCTAGTAGTATATTACGCTGTATAAAACAAGTGAGGATTATTAAAGTGTTTGAAGAGGAAGTTTTGCAAAAAATGCATTAGCTACACTTATTAGGATATTTCAACCTCAAAAATGAACTACCTAAGAGGGTTGCACACAATATATATATCCTCACAGATAATTGCTTATGCCTGATCTGCTACCATTTTAATCTTGAATATTTTGTCAAAGACTTCTGAAAGATGAGAATTCAAATATGCATGCATATATGCTTTATGATCGTGACTTAGGAGTGAACGCAACGGTCTTCATACTCGGCCTACAATTGTAGGTGTTACAGAAATCTGGTAGGTAAACCAATCTTGTTATTATCCTTGTAGACATCTAAATTTCACGCTGAGAGTGTTCCCTCTTCTTTTGTAGATTTCAACATTGGACAGTCCATATTTTTCCACTAACCAGTCATCTGGACAAGCATATCTCTTGACTTGACATTCTATGGGTCATAGGTACCATCGGCGTCTTGCTGGTAGAATATCCTACATCAACCAATGGGTGAAGTATTCGTTATGTTTAGCAAACTTTATTTTTTTGGTAAGTGTACCAACATCTAATCCAAATAAGATCAAAAAACTTACTGAAAAGAAGTAATTATTGTTAAGTACTTATGTAAACGAGGTCCCTGATATAACAAAGCAGTGAATAAGTTTAAGACTTTGAAGTGTTTGCCACTGGTTTCGATTGTATCCGAGTTCAAACTCTTCATTTTGATAGAATGGAAAAGTTATTTGGTATTCCCTATGTCATTGGAAATCAAACAACTCTTAGATGATCAGCGGGGTGACCTTAAGGTAGGTTACCAGTACCTGAGGAACCATTTATCGTTTCCACAGATGTCAGTGATTATGGAATAGATGCCACCATAAGACAGACCAAAGTAGCTATTGAATACTCTATTCGTGTAATAACGTTCACCGAACAGAAATATTCTAAAACCAAGAAAGAATGCTTGGTGATTGCCTGGGCATTAGAAAAATGGAAACCACACCACCTCAGACAACAGTTTAACATTGAAAAAGACCATAACCCTTCACAGTGACTGCAGACAGCATGAGATCCTCATAAGTAACTACCACGATGACCCTTACGCTTACAAGAGTATAATTGTACAACTGATCACATCCCGAGGAAGCAGAATGTAGTGGCGGATTACTTGTCAAGGTCAAAACAGACAGCTTAGTTGCGGGGGTTGTATATGGGGTTGACACCGTGGAGAAGGATCCTCCTTAAAATGATGCACTGTCAAAAGGCTAATCCTATCGATAACGGAATTAAGAGATACCAAGAAAATCGCAAACAATAAGGAGTTGGAAACACTTCTCACACAGAAAGATAGACTAAGAGTGAATTATTGCAGTGTTCCAACTTGCTGAGACTACTATGGAACATATATATATGTGAAACAGTAATGCTTACAACATTAGTTAATCCACAACTCCCACCAGCTGGTAGCTAAGAGGACGACCTACCTCTTGTGGTAAAGTTTAAATTGGCCGGGATTGCGGGATGATTTCGAGAAGCCTAGACTGACCTGCTCAAAGTGCCAGTTAATAAAGAGTGATCAGTGCACATAGCTATCATCTCAGTCGATGACCTGTGGCCAGCGGACGTGATAGGACCGTTTCCTCAAATGTCCAGTGGCAACCAATACACGCAACACATGTAGTAGATGCCGTTGCAATTGAAAACAAAAGCGCAAAGACGGTTACCCAGACTTTTATTTGAAAAACTGTTGGAAACCACAGTGTACCTTAGACGAAACTGACAAGTCAGGCCCATATTTCGAAAGTGGAATCCACATCTTGCCTGAGACAACTGAATATCTATCGAATAAGAACGACTCCTTACCAACCTCAGACTAACAAAAAGAGGAAACTAGGTTTCGGAACTTCCAGTAATCTTATTGCCACACCGGACATCCGTGCAGGGAATAACAAAGAAACCGCCGTTCTAACTAATATATGGTAGGAAACCTCGTCTGCCGGTGCAGAATAAGACCTGACCACAACTAGCGTGTTGAAATTTTATGTGATTGAGAGTGGAACAAAGACAAGCAACCACGAATGTCAAAGCGAAACAAAAAGCAGATTCAGTGTAAGTTGAACAGAAGCAAAGAATGAAATAGAAACGTTTTGAGATAGGAGATTACATGAAATTGAGGACACAACAATACGCTGCAAGTGACAGATCATAGGAAAAGAAACTACTGATGAAATGGGGTAACCCTTATGAATTCACGAGCAGACGCGTAGCCTAGTTTATGACGTCAGCAGAAACAGTAAAGAAAAACGTGTAAATCCCAGTCAGCTTCACATATGGATGCCAGCGCAGAAGCAAGTGGAGTTGGGAACCATACAAGAGGAGACATCAATCAGAAAATCACCGAGGTGACAGAGACAGGGCGTTAAAAGGGGATAAATGTGGCGAATGCTACTTACAGGAATGCATATATAGCTACGTTGGTAAGAAATCAATTGAAAGGAACATACTTTATTGGATGAGAATATGCAGCGTGAGAAGTGGGTGGAATGAGGTGTAGAACAGGAGATAATTTACAAATGGATCAATTATTGCTAGCTATATGAAGCTTACCATTATGAATGGTACATTTCTCGATAAATTATTTTAACTCCTCCTTGTACTTCTTCATTACAAAGTTACACTCCGGTTACATTTATCTTTTAGCGTGTAATTAAAGATGTGCTCATTTTCAATGTGTAAACATGCATACTTCTTATCCTCATATCACTTGCTATTCGGATGTGCTATTGTCCGCAATTGTGTATTGTTTACACAAATTTGAGGAATTGTCATGTAAATGAGTCGACCAGGTTTACTCATTACAATATTTGTCTATGTAAATTATTTTGAATGATAAATTTGACAATTTTCCACTAATCCACACATCGAAACTAACGAAGTCCAGGTTAAAAGTTCCCTTACTTTTTCAATAATTGCTTAAAATATTTTCAATAGATTAATGTGATCAACACATCGTGTGGATATGGTGTACAAAAGTTGAATCAGTCGTTATAAACACGTCGGGATAATTTTTTTCAGAACACCGATATACTGTTTTATCCCCAACAACTGCATGCTTTTAACTGTTCGTAGCCTACATGTTTTTCCAGACCGATACCTTCTACCTCAACATGGTGGTCGGGCTTACGCATCACAATGAAGCAACAAGCTATAGCGCTGAAACGTTTGTTCTCCTGAGGTCCCACTATGCCAAAAAGGTCTTCAGAACATTGGTTAGACAAAAAGGCATTACCGTTATAGTGTATATTGCCGCGCTATGATGGGAGTCCGAGGGTGAAGTTGTACTGCTGGCTAGGTGATAGTGTAACAGCAGTACCATTCTGATGCTGCTTTCCTTTTGAGGAAGGGTGGTGTTGGAAATGTTGGCGCTAAAATCATCACACTTCTGCTACCCTATATTATTCTGGTGCTGGCAACCTTGATTTATAGTCCGCTTCAGAACTCAAAAAGTCAAACAGCCATGTGACCGGCCTCAAGCAGATTTCCCTTGAACTCTGTGGTCACGTACTAACCGTTGTTTTCAAGTACCTCAAGAAGAAATAGACTTATTAAAGTTTGGACAGCATGGAAGTGTCAACGGCCCTCATAACTGCGACCACTCAAGTTACCTCAGACCACTGACATGTGTCTACACATTTTGAGGATTAAAGCAATTTTGTTTAGGTCTTTATTTAATTCGAGGTTCATAATTAGATAATGTTTGTAATCGAAGTGAGACTGAGATAATTTTAAGTGTTAGCTGACCGCATTGTTGTCCGGCTTTCATGATTTCTCAGCCAACTGACATCTCTTTTTGTTATCATTTCACATGAATTATTAAATAATAATTATTTTAATAATGAAACTGATGATATAGGTGATTTTTGCTGTAATTATTGTAAAGCATGGCAACACTTTTGTCATTTTAGTAATTACTATTATTATTTGACTGGCTTTATATATTATTTTTTGGTTGTTTATTTTCCAGACTATTGGAGCAGTGTTTTTTGTGTTTGGTGTGATTGCAATTGTTGAATCTGGAGGTATACCATGGAAATCGAGCATTACAGCGTTGCAGTGGCTTTTCAACTTGACTGTAATATGCATCGTTGTTGGTGTCATAACACTATTTGTTTCATTGGCTGGTTTTGTTGGTTCCTTACGTGAAAACAGTTGCCTATTAAAATTTGTAAGGAATTCTCTTCTTTGTAAATTATTTTACATTACAGTATTATAGTATTCTAACGTTGCTTTTTCTAACAGAAGTCATATGCTGCGTATTATTCTTTGTATATCGGGACTCAGCTACACGCAAATTAGAAGATTTAATTAGGACTACCTTTGTTACTCAATATCGAGAACTGGGATTTGAAGATACAACAAATTTTATGGATTTCATTCAAAAAGAGGTAATTTACATTTCACTGTATGTTAAAATTGTTCAATATGTCTGAATGCCTACAATTTGTTCACAAAAAGCTTTGGAAAGTGTATAATTGAGATGAGATTACCTGCATGATTTACATTGCTACAATATTTGAATTCATGAAATTGTTAATTCATCACTTGTCTACTGCGCAAACATTGTTAACATGAGTCGATTGAAATGGCTTGGACATGTACTGCGCATTCCCAGCTACCATCTACCTCAACATTGCATACTAGGTGAAGTCGGATTAGGTTGGAAGAGGGTTCAGGGTGACCTGACCAAGACGTGGCACCAGTGCACGAAATGTCTGACTATCAGTCTGAGCCTAGTAGGGAGATGTTGACTGTCTGACTGAGATCCCCGAGACGAAAGGAATCAGCGGTTGAGGACTGTTAGTGAGATGGCTTAAAACCGGTCACAATGGCTCAGATGAATTCATTCTTTGGCATCTTCTAAAGCTTGAACATTTCAACTAACCTTTATTTTCAGATTGTTGACTCTCTCACAGAACTTCGTCTACTGTGTTTATCAGTCTTTTTCTATCCGCTTGTTCTTTGTGAATTGCTGTGAAGTATGTCAGCTTGAACCAATGCACTTATGTGCGAGGTTCTATATTCATTCTGTCTGTTTGTCAATGAAATAACCTTTTATAGCTTGAGATCCATACCTTGTTAACTTTAACAGTGCCGCAACTGTTATTCTACAGATCTAATTGTAGTTAGTGGCACTGTTACAAAAACACGTTCGCGTTTCTCCTGAATCCAATATCGCCATCTTTAATTTTATCATTGTACTATACAGCTCAATTGTTGTGGGCCAAAGTCATACTTGGATTGGACAGCTAATCGCTACTTCTCGTGTAATGATTCCAATGTCAGTCCAGAGGCTTGTGGAGTTCCTTATTCTTGCTGTCGTCAAATGAATAATATCAACGTAAGTGTTTCTATTTTCTTTTTATGATAACATTTGAAATGATTTCTCCTTACTTTGCGAACAGTAGAAAACTAATCAGACAAAATCAAATGCTTACTACCACAGAATTCTGTTTTTGGTCTCCTAAATATATTTAGATACCTCAAAAAAGGTGGAAGTAAGTCATTATCTTTTCGCGTGATTCCTCATCATTGATAAGTAGGCCTAACAATATGAGACACATGAACATTCGTCTCACTAACTTCTTCAGTTTCTAGCGTTATGTGTTAATACTACAAATAATAAGTTGGTTTATTCCACAATGCACAAACTTTTCATGGATATAACGAGTTTATTAGGCATGTACGTTTTCATTCTTTGGATTTCTGAACTCACTAAACTAGTGTCCTATTCTTTTCAACTTCTGATATTCTCAGTCATCATTAGTAGTAGCCATTCAATAATAGTTTTAACTGTATGCTATCACATTAGCATAACAGATTTTTATTATCATAATGTCAATCCACGAAATTTGTGATCAAGAATAGCGTGTTCACGGATGTTAACTGACCTATGTCATCATCATTATCCAAATCAACATAGAACCAGGCATTACTGCGTGACGGTGCGAGTTGCCACAGCTCATATCAGTACATCAAGTAAAAAGGTAGTGATGTGGAAGATGAAGAGAAGGAAATCCAGTCAAAAGAAATATATACCCTGCCGATAGCTGCTACCTTGACGCGGTAGTCGGGTTTGCATATCAAAATGACCCAACGAGCTATGCTGGTGGAACGCTTGTTCCCTCGAGGTCCTACCATACCAGAAAGGTCCGTTGGATAGTGGTTAGAAGAAAAGCAGTTACCCTTATAGCGTAAATTGCTACACTATGATAGGGTCTGAGGGCGAAGTCGTACTGCTGCTAGCTGGATGGGTGTGACAGTAGTAAGTTGTTTCACTTGGATGACCAGCAGTGCCATGGTGATGCTGCCTTCTAAGTGGAAGGGGGGGTTAGAAAAGGTCGGGCCCAAAAACAATACACTGCACCATACTCCATGGTCTGCCGGGCCGTCGGTGTTGGTTCACTTGTCGTTTCTTTTCGACCACCCGAACCCAAAACAACAAAAGTCCAAAATAATCATACAAAAAAGGCTGCGTGTGACAGGCCTCAAGCAGATGTCCGATGGGCTCTGCGGTCACACAAATCTCTTTTAGGTACCTTAAGAAGAAATAAGCTTTCACGGTGTGAGCAACCGGGAAGTGTCAACCACCCTCACAACTGTGTCAGCAACTGATCTATGTCGAAATGTAAAAGCGAACATTCTCTACGTGGATATATAAATATCCACACGTGTATAAAACTAGTAGTAGTCGTTTACTCACAGCTTAGATTTTCGAATCTACACCATACAGTTTATTCCTATAAATAAATATTGTTACATGATCCCAAGTGTTCATATGATCATGGGCAATAATTTTGCTCAAAATATGACTTATCATTGTGTGTAAACTTTTTATTTTAGAAAATTATTCCATTTCACAATGCAAAAACTTAACATTTATACTTCTTATCCCCATGTCCGCAATTGTGTATTGTTTACACAAATTTGAGGAATTGTCATGTAAATGAGTCGACCAGGTTTACTCATTACAATATTTGTCTATGTAAATTATTTTGAATGATAAATTTGACAATTTTCCACTAATCCACACATCGAAACTAACGAAGTCGAGGTTAAAAGTTCCCTTACTTTTTCAATAATTGCTTAAAATATTTTCAATAGATTAATGTGATCAACACATCGTGTGGATTTGGTGTACAAAAGTTGACTACGACTGCAGCCAGTCGTTTGGTATGGACAAGTGGTTGTGTTCAAGCCCTTATTAATGTAGTGGAGATTAATATAATTCCTTTTGCTTGTGGAGTTAGCGGTGTAGCTGTATTGCAGGTAATTGAGCATTTAAAAGTTTATGAAGTTCTTTCACAGAGAAATATCCACAAAACAGTTGTAAAACCTAATGTTGTGCAGTAGCTGGTTGTTATATACCCTATAGCCCGTTATTCATTTTCCTACTCAGACGGTTTTTTCATATTATTTTCAATTTATTGTGTTATGGCTTTGTTTGCTATTCACTCATTAGTTGCAGTGTATTAAGGAGTGGTTGGCTTCGCAAGGAGGAAATTGGGAGACAGAACTGCCGTTAATATTATTAGCCCATCGTGCCTCGGTACAATGGACAACCAAGAAGTCGTCGTTCCAGTTTTTGTATGGCGGGAAACCGCGGCTCGCAATGCATAGTAGTAAAACCTGACCCCAACAACAGCCATGGAATATGACTGGGTTGAGAAATGAGCGGAAACAGGCAATCAGAAATGTGGAACGGAAATAGAAAGCTGATGCTGAAAAATCTGAGCAGAGAGAAGGAAGTAAATGGAACGGTTTGAGGTCGGAGATCAGATGAAATGTAAAGAACGAGGATATACGCTAGGAGGCGAATGTGGTAGAAGGAAACTGCTCCCGAAGTGGGAATGACCATCCATCATTACCGAGAGACGCGATTCAGTGTATACCATCAAAAAAGGGGATAAAGAGAAAAGAGTAAACGCCAGCCTACTTCAAAAATGGAAGTGGTGCGAAAAAGACGAAACTTTGCATGAACACCAAGACGATCAACACGGTTGCAAGCCTGAAATTTTGACGGGCGGACGAGTGTAGTGGG
Organism: Heterobilharzia americana; assembly: GCA_944470555.2. NCBI lineage: Eukaryota > Metazoa > Platyhelminthes > Trematoda > Strigeidida > Schistosomatidae > Heterobilharzia > Heterobilharzia americana. Next base: position 162,527,415 of record OX104127.1, on the reverse strand, counting down.
CGTTGCTGATCAGAATGGATATAAGTAGTATATGTTGAGTGTGACAGAAATCATAGGGAATTACCAGCAATGGGTAATGATTCCTCCAAGAGAAACGCAAGATACAAGGCAGGCGTATAAAGAGAAAATCAAGAAAGAAGCAGAAAAGGAAATGAAGCATATTTTGCAAATGACAGTTTTAGTACAAAGTGAAACATAATAAACAACTACTGTCCCACTTGCTGACGATAAGCATTCCTTCCTGCATACCTATCTTCTGCTTTTTGCAGTATAACATTGTTGGAAATTTTAAACAAACTCTATGGCTTAGGAATATTAGTTCCTGCCAGTCTTAACTGTCCAAAAATCAACCAGATTTTCATCTAATTTTGTCATCATTCTGTAAATCCATGCATCCACTCTATGTGTGTATATTTTCATTATCAAAATCACATGCATTAAGGTTGAACCTTACTAAACTTTGCCGTAAACACATTCTCTGAAATAAACTTATGTGATTTTTTCATGTATCTTAACCGATGAATTGTTTGTTTAATATGTGGTGAAACGTAGTAGTGTATTTCTGTATTCAGGATATTTCACGCTGGTTCAAAGAGTATTGCCTTCTTTGCAGTTTCTCGTTTGTGCTAGATTTCAAAACTGAATAGATGGGGAACTCTTGTTATCTCAGTGCAATAGTTTTCAATACACAATAATTAGATTAGCAAATATTTAGCCTATAATTCTAATTTCGTAAAACTAATTGTTATTATTATCTAGAGATTTCGATTGTTGCAATTAGCTTGCAAAGGTTGCATTTATGTCTGATCGACCACTCTTTTGTTTAAGATCACTTGATCACTTTTGCCCTTAATTTGAGTGTTTTCGTCTATGAACTAAATCAATCATAAACTAGTGTCTCATAGTAGTTTTTATAGTCCATATAGTTGACAAGCTTTCATAGCCATTACGTACTATAATTGTCAAGATTTTAGCAAACTAAATGTGAAATTTACTAGATTTTGACAAGCTACTTCTGATTTTTCATACTTCATTCATTTTCTTTAGTTTTCGTGTATGTGTGAGTATTCTTAATTGTCTAGGCTCAAACAAGATATTTGCACTCTCGTAGATCATGTCATGGCTTCGCATTAAAACTCAACAGTATTTCCATATTGTACTGTTTATTTCATATGTAGCACGCAATTATTTACTGAAGTTGCATGATTACTTTGACATGATTATGAGCAATAAATTGAGCTTGAAACTTCGTCATCCGGTAAATAATGCTGTTATCACAATGCCCTGACTACATTCAAATAAACAGTTTAATGCGGAACTGCATTCTACCACAGTTCGTTTCATTTATTGACAGATACTCTTTCATAGTCACATAGATATATAGTTTTTATACAAGTCACACACGCACACACAGAAGAAGATTTTTCATCCACTGTCTGATCACTCGAGAGTAATTACATCTCTTATAAAATAATCAATAGAATTCGGCCAGCATTCTAGACTAAACAACATGAGATTGATTACTCTGCAGTGACCAGACAGTATATGCAATCCAGTCCTACAGGAGGTCAGTCTCGGCCTGAATAGCTCAGTGGTAACGTCGCTAGCTGAGGCACTGAATGACACAGGTTCGAATCTAACACAAGACATCAGTTTCCTCGGGGTTGCAGACACGCCTTGCTAACGAGTGTCAACAAGCATGAAACCTAGGTCTAGGGTTGGCTGCCGATTGCCTCCAAACAAATAAGATTTTTCATTCATTTAGCATTTTACTGATATTAACACGTCTTTATTTTGCTTACTTCAACATAGCTTCTGGCTATTTTACTTGCAAAAACGCTGCACACACAAATTGGCGATCAAATACGTCTGTTACATCAAGAAACAGCTCATTTTTAGAAATCTTTCGTGGAATTATTCTCTTCATATTGAAGATGCAAACTTTACTAACGGTAGAGGTTATATTCTGCATTTACACAAGTATAATCTCTTTTTCTTATCCACTTATTAATTACTGATTGTAGTAGTATCGCTTTGATGTATGTAACCTATCGCAAAAAGTACAAACCATCTTTGTTTAACCCAACTTCTTATTTGTAAAGTTATTATTGTAAAAATGAAAGTCATGCATATTTACAGTTGTTTTCTTCCTGTGGATGTTTGGATATGATGCATCGTTATTCGCTTGCTATAATAATAACTTGTTTAGTCTGTTGGCATTTCCAGTCATTATTTTTACATGAATCTATAGACTGTATTTTTTAAAGACATCGTTCAACAACTGTTTTGTTTAATAAGCATTAAAGTTTACTAATTATGGATAATGGTTAGCAATGAACTGATCGGTCCAGACAATGATGGGATAATATACATGCAACAACATGATAACTACACTTGTCGCACAAGAAGTAGCTATCGCGATCCGGTGGCCTGGCGGGTAACGCTCTGGCGTTTGAAGCGGTCAGCTCCAGGTTCGAGTCCTAGTGGGGTCAACGACATGCAATATCAAGACATCCCTGCAGGAGCCTATATTCTAATATAGACCGACTAGTTCGGTTCAATTAACGATGGGAAAATACAAGCAACAACGTTAAAGCTTACTGTTTGATGGGATGTACACTTGTGATTTTCAAAATAGCAAGTGGATACAAACAGCAGCATTTCCTCCCACACCTACAATTCTTGGAAATTTCGATATTTCTGCAACATCACTAACTTACCTGGAAGTGAAGATTCCTATAATCTTTCATTCTACTAGGTGTGTATAGTAAAACTCAAAATATGCTTAAAAGATGAAATTTCGAACTCACATGTTACATAATTGTCATTATTTCAATTTTAGTTAGTTTCCTTGCCCTAACTCACTGTGAAGGCATACTTTGTTTGAAGTGCGTGAACGGCGACAAAATATAAAGTTTGAATTATGAATACTTATGAGAATATGAAACTGCTTGTAATTCTTAGTTAACTATGACAGGTAGTTAATAAATTCCGATTACATTGTAAGCAGTAATCCGGTGACCAGAATTACGACCAAAGCACTAATTCGAACACTTCCGCCGGCTTATTTTTTATGACGGGTATAGCGGTGTCGTCTGTCGATTTTCAAAACGAAAGACTTACTAACCCGTACTACATTATCATTGAAATTCAATTACACGGGAACTATTTTTTCATATGCTGTCTCATAGTTGTTAGCTAGGTACTCTATTATTATTATTAGTCCCTTGGGTTCCTAGTGGAACATACCCCTTCAGTAGCACGCCTCCAGTGACCTCTGTTCTCTGAGATCTTTTGAACCTGGTCCCACGACAGCCCACAAGCTCTCATTTCCTCCTCGCACGACCTCCATGTCACCCTCGCCTCAGACGCCCAACTCGTCGCTTCCCATGGGGATTCCACTCGAGGGCCTGACGCGTGATGTCCTCAGTCGGCCTTCTCAGTGCATGGTCAATCCATCTCCACTTCTTCCTGCATATTTGTTGCGTGATAGGTTCTTGGTTGGTTCTAGTTACTCAAACTAGGGTAATTACTGCCTATACCTTTCTGTTAAATGTCTTCAGTGATTATTCAACTGTTCGAGTTAATTTGATTACAATCGATGTCTGAATAAATTTTCTTCTCCAATAAATTTCACCAGCCATTTTAATCGGAAATGCCTCTGTTCCAAAGAAAGTTTAATGTACCAAAATTTCCTGCGCGAAAAGCGTCTAGCATGACGAATTTATCGCATCTTGGTTCAACTAGTAGAAGTCAAGAATTCAGCACAGATTTTGGACCGATCAAAACGCGTCTAAGTGGACGCGATCTTGTATTCCGTAATGGTCAATGGATTATTGGTAAGATTCTTAAGTCTCCGATTATCAACATAACTTGAAATTGCCAGTAACTAGGTAGATCAATCAACCTAATAATTTTCCTATACAGTTAAATAGATTGTTTTGCCTTTTTCCCTGAGTTAAAATTTTTTTGATAGTATGGGTGACAGCTTTCATCAAGTCTAACCAAACTGTACATGATAAACACATGTCGTTACACAAACTAATCACACCTTCCTATCAGGAAAAACTGTCTTTCATTATATAGAAAACTATGTGAATGGGGGTTATATAATCTCATCAACTAATGAGTTCATTTACAAGTTCTATGTCTAATAGAATGTATCCATTGTCCATCACGCACTTATTCTATGAACGGATCACTTATGTTTAGTTAAATCCTCACTAGTTATTCAGCCTACAGCATTGTATTTAATTGTGTCGCCGAAATTCTGTTGGTTACTATCGTACAGGCATCAACAATCTATTAGGTTATGTGAATTACTGAAACTAGTTAATTTATTCGTTTGTTTAAGTTCTGAGCTATCTGTGAATACAACTGCTATTTTGATGGTAATGTTGAGATATGTGAACCAGACTAGTTTATACTGTTTCACTTCATCTGATTTACAATTCTATTTAGCTGTGAAATTTCTTTCTTAGAAAGCCTACAAGATGTTCACACGTAAGATGACATTTTGTTAAGGGATTTCTCTTCTTAATTACTATATCAATACATGATAAACTTCAAATTCTTCGAGTGATGTGCGTAAAAACTGAGACAAATAAGCTGTCTCGGTTACACAACTGGTATTTGTTAGGACGGTTACCGTCCACTGCATCTTTCATACATTACCGATTCTAATAAAACTCTTCAAACCTTTGAAGGCTAAACTACCATCAGTGTAACAAACCCCCACTGCTTCTAACATTGGATGTTGCACATTCTTCTAGCCACCGTGTTACACGGCTTAATTATTGTTCTGTGAATATCTGAGATGTTATTTAGCTATTGTAAATGTCGTATATCTGAAATAACATTCATGCTGCGATTGGAGAATTTCATTTCTTGCTATCTGATGACCATTTTTTCCTAATTGTAGAAGGTGAAAATGCAGTTATAGAAGAGTCTGGAAATGCAACACAAGTAGGACGTGAAACCTTCCGTATCAAAAAAGAAAATCATCAACTTATAGAAGAGAATAATTTGTTGAAGCTAAAAATTGACATTCTCTTAGACATGGTATGCATACATGATTTTCTATTACCATTATATTATTTTTAAGGTACTATTCATCACGGGCTGACATTAGTTGGAGAACCATTGAAAACTTGGAAGCACTGGACAGGTGTTTTGTTCTAGTGCACACCCACAACTCAGGACATTCAGGTTTCACGGTGAACTTGTCAACCATTTAGCCACTGGGTCAGAATTATTGCATAGTCCCCACTACTGACATGCTTCGCGATGGATATCCCGAAATTCCAATGAGAAGCCGTGATCTGTCGGAAGTAAGACACGCCAACTGAAGGTCTTGGATGATAGTTGTGCTATATCGCAAATTAACAGAAGTAGGAAACTCTGAACCATTGAATCCGACCCACTGGCTAAATAGTTAACGCGTTTGCTGTGAAACCCGAAGGTCCTGAGTTTGATCCCCAGCCGGGTCGTGAGTGCTTACTTCTGAGAAGTCCCATACTAAGACGGAAGAGGTGTCCAGCGCTCCAGGTTATCAACAGTTCTCCAACTCATATCAGCCCGTAATGAAACCCCCGTTACCCTCAAAATGAACTATATTATCATTGATTTCTTACTAATATCATTCAAAATATTCTCCTGCATGAGTATTGTATCTTTCTCTTTTTTGTAAGCTTGCTGAAACAACTGCTGAAGTACATCTACAAGAAAACGAAATTGAAAATTTACGAAATACACTTCACAAGAAGCCTAGTGCAGTCCAAGTTGCCTAGCTTGTTCTACAGATTGCACAAGGTTATTAATTCTGCGCAGTTCGCTTTTGTGATACGTTTATATTACGCGATTACTTCGAGGGGAAATCACCGTCTTAATATCTTGATTTTTTTTCTACTTTATTCCCATCTCTTCTATGCAAACAACAATCCCTAGTTTTTCTTTTTCATTCTATTCTATATTGTATTACAAAATCACCGTCAATAAACCTTATTTCGGCACAATTCATTTTGCATTACTTATCTGCTGTTCCGTAGCCATATCTATCAATCGTTTGTCGGACGCTAAGGTATCCTCTATATATGCTCTCTCTCCTAGCTGATTTACAATACGCTAGCTAATAGGGCTCAGTAGCTTGTGGGAAATCGGTCAGCTTCTCTAGTGTTAACAGTCTTATTGTGTAATAAGGATTCTCTATCCATCTAAGGTTGAGGACAGGCCCATTTTTAAAGGAAGTCTCCAAAGAGCTATTGTTGGGTGGGTAATATAACACTCAATCAGTTCCACATGACTCGTCATGAAAAAGCTTAGACCTACACTATTACTCCACTTAACGTCCAGATGATGATCATAAAAGTCTCTCAGAGTCATTTGATGAGAATACCGAGGAACTAGGCGAAGTGTTGATCGGTCACTTTTAATTGTCATACTTATGAATTACAGTTTCGAAGCTTATCAGTTAATATCAGCGATATCGAAACTTGTTTTTCTTCTGTCAATTCTTACAGATCTAAACTATACTATGACAAATAACGAGAAAAACACTGGAGTGGAAAACCAGCCGAGCTACTTAGGTAATGCAACAGTTATTTGTTAACTTGCTTAAAGCTATTGCTTCGTTTATAGGTCTTTCTGGTTTGTCCTTAGCAGCAGGATTTACGTACAAGATACTCTCAGTCAAGAAAACTCATGCACTCTCGCTCGCACAAGTAAGATATGTATGGTTTTTCGATTTAAAAAATAATGAATTTCTTTTATGACATACGCATACTCTGCATTGATTTTACTGAGCATATACTGTATATGGCTATCTATGTGAATAATTCAAACTGTTGTCGTCATTTCATGCCATGGTTCGGATAGCGTTAAACTTGGGATCAACGGGTGTGACTGTTGACTTCATGTTTCAATATTCGTAGCAGTTAGCTACTCTTGCTATAATGCAATTTTAGTGTATGCCTTTCACTACCAGATTTACGAATTAAAGTCGGCCATGCTTTCCGGTGTCATTTACCACATAGCTGGGGTCCCCGAGACGAAAAGAATCAATGGTTGAGGATTCTTGGTGAAATAGATAAAAACTCGTCACAATGGCGCAGATGTATTCATTCCTTAACATCCTCTAATGTTAATTTTCCTCCCGCGCCATATAACTTCGTCTGCTTTGATATCAGTCTTTTCTATCCACTTGTTCTTTGTATTGTACCATGAAGTGCGGCAACTTAGAGAGCATGTACTAGAGTGCAAGGTTGTGTTGACTTTGTCTATCCTTGGCAACTAAAATTCTTAACATGAAGTTCAACGCTAATCTTAAAAATGTAGTGCATACAATCTGTTCCAGAATAGTCTAATTTCCTAAGTCGATATAACCACTTCGTGCAATGTATTTGTACCAATTTGATCACTCCTCTTCGAAGCCTATTGACAACAGTTTTACAGATATTCTAAAACCAGATACGCAAAATTCAAGTATTTGCATGGTGTAATAAGAAGATGGAGGTTATCTGAGAAATGTGCGGTGTATTCGCCCAATACATTTCGAACAACCTAATCATACATTAACTCGTCAATGCATTTTATAAAAAGGATGATAATAGGGTGGGGTGGAATAAGTAAATAAAGATAATACAAGATTTGAAAAATATGATAATGAGGAATAATACATTTTCATACCTACTTTGGCATTAAAATGAGACGAAGATTACCAAGGTAGGTTTAAGGTAAGGACAAACTGTTTTTTGAATACACAGGGGGTGAACTTTCGTATACCTAAGGCTTCAATGAACCTAAGTATACGATCTTGACGGCTCCTATACAGAGGTCTAAAGGCTATTTTGGGGTCAGTCGTGTGACTTGTTTCTGTGTTTACATATCGACGATGACGTCTGTTTGCCCCCTATATTTGTCGGATTATTTGAATGTAATTGTTTTTCTAACCATTTAGGAATGTGCTTCACTACCGCCGACTTCATAGTTCGATTACTCCTCCCAATACATTTCACCGCACACGCATGTATATTGGCGTACACAGCGGGATGTGACGTCAGCATTCATGGAGTGATGAGGCTTATTCTGAACCATAGGTTCCGTTTTCTCGATAATGTTGAGCTTGGCTGCGTAGTATGTCTTTTTAGTAACTGAATTAAGTCTTCGTCTTAAGATCATACTGTTTGATTCCCCCTTATGTAGTAGCGTGACGTAATCCCAAGGGAGGTGTGAAAATGTACCACTCCTCTTTATTATTCCCATATTTTCTAAATCTTGTATTATCTTTATTTCTTTATTTTACCCCACCCTATTTTCATCCTTTTTATAAAATGCATTGACGAGTTAATGTATGATTAGGTTGTTCGAAATGTATTGGGCGAATACACCGCACATTTCTCAGATAACTTCCATCTTCTTATTACACTATACATATTCATCTAAGGGAGTAATTGTTTCAAATTTTCGCATATGTATACCGTGTTGTTACTTCGAAATGAAAATTATGTACTATCATTCTGACTGCCCAAGAGCCAAACTATTAATTTGTCTATTCGCCAATATAAAACGCAAACTTTCTTAAGCTCTCTTCGTAATATAATAAGTATTACATTTTTTTGATAGGCATTCCACCACAACAGAGATATACATGAACCTCCTATACGCTTTGTTACTCGCGCTTTTGGCATAGCAACAATCATCACAACGTCTTCACTAGGAGCAATATCTCTGCTCATATGGTACATCATGAAACCGACAGGCCGAGTCGATTTTAATCAACGTATGCGGAATATTTTCCCCTCAAAATGGAGGACAAAACCATCACCTAAATCCGAAATTCAAACATTCGATGAGCTTTATGCCTTCCTGATAAATAATTCTGTGACCAAGAAATGACAAGTCATGGATTAACTTATTCATCTTCCCATGCACTAACAATATATCAGCTACTACCATTTGTAATTATTATGAATGTTATTTCGTCAAACTGAAGATGGACTTTTCCTGTTTAATCCACTAGTTAGCATTTTCCTAACTAAATACAGTGTGCATGTGTCTACTAACTATTCGAATTGATTTGCCAAATAAAAATGTTATCGCTTGTAGTGGGGGTAATGTTCTTAAAGATGTATCACTTTATCATCATTAATCGCACTCATTCTATCTTGGAACTAATTTATCAGTCAGCTTTTCCATTCAGTTGGTAGTTCTTTCGCTTGCTAATTGTTTCACGTATGACTAATTTTCCCAACCAATATACTGTGGATAGTTGCACTTCAAAAACCCCAGGATTCACTAAACTACCAAGATACATGTCATTTTTACTCAATCACTGCACAAAAAATACAGATTTTGTGAATAAAAACTGAAGTTCCGAAGGAACGTTGGCACTATGCCTCACACTACCGATGCATGTTAATATCAGTGTTCCCCGTCAATATACCTATGTTCAAATTCAACTTTCTGTTTCCCACTGCTTTTCGTCCATATGCGTCCTATTCACATTGGCGAGAACCCGTGCTTCACGTAACGCTACACATTTGCTTGTAAGCCCACGTAGAGCACCGCACACAAATGCATCGGTTCAAGTTAACTCATTTCAAAGTAGTGCACAAAGAAAAAGACTAATATCAAAGCAGACGAAATTGTATCGAGGAGAAATTCAGTAATAACCCTTAGTCAAAAAAAGTCAACATTTAGAGAGGCATTGCCTCATCGTGACCGATTTCAGCCATGCCATCAAGAGTTCTCAACCACTGACTCCTATCATCTTGATGACCCAAGCCAGGCAATATACCTCTCCCCACACTCCCCAGACCAGTAGCAAGGGAATTCATGCATTGATCCTGTCCTGGTTTAACTACCCTGAACCAAGTGCAGCTCCCTCTAGCCATATCAAGTTAGCCTGTGGCTAAGCATGCGCAACACCTAGCCAAGCCGCCTCAGTTGACAAAGGTTCACAACCTCACCAATCAATTTGTGTGTCTTGTCTAGTATCATTCACCTGACCTCAACATTGTCTACACCAAGCGCGAAAAATGTTACGAATACACCAGTGATCAAAACCGTGACCGCTTCATGCCCTCTACTTCCAATGGCCATATCTTACAGCCGTATAACGGGATAGAACCGTCGAGCGCAGTACACTTATCTTTCGATAGACAGTAGGATATCTCGCCAGCCAGTGACCGAGATGGTGCATGCTGGCGAATGCAAAACATTTTCTGTATCCGGGATGAGACTTTGTCAGCAGCCAGCTCATTCCGGTTGATACAAGTTGAGTTGTCGACGCATCCCACCACTTCACTCCCAGTAAAGTGGGAGTAGTTGCAGACGAGTCCTGTAGCATTACCTTACATTTGACAGGTGCGCAACACATACTGATTTCTACTCAACGCGACTAGATGACTCTGTGCTTCATCAGCGTCTTGGCCTAGCAGGACAATATTGTCTACGCTTCAAGTCAACCAGATGAACTCCATGGAGTAGATCAATCCCTCTAAAGTTAGACGTGCCTAAGGTTATGCCTATTAGTATGTGCATAACGAAGTTAAGCAGGAATGGTGTCAGCGGTCACGACTGATTGTATTCACTTCCGACGAAAACTTTCTATAGGACCTGACGCAGCTGCATGGGTTTGAGTAGGACTTTGACTTACTTTATATATTTGTTTCGAACTCCCTTCAAAGTCAGGTATTGCCACAACACTTCGTCGTCGAAAGTCGAATCCCGCTTTCCGGTCAAGAAACATCGTAAGCACCGACCGTTGGTAAGTATGCCTGAATTTTAGAATCCATCGATGGTCAAGAATCTGGTCGATGCACCCTTGACCAGGTCTGAAACCTGCCTGACTTTCTTCAGTTTGCTGCTCTCGAGCACAACTTAGGCATCAGAAAAATTTGGACGCGAGCATCTTTGACACATAAGTCAAGCTGATTCCCCTACGATTGCCACAAGAACTCTCCCTTATAGACTGGGATGATCAATGAAGTGAACCAGTCTGACAGCATTACCTCTGACTTTCAAACACCACCTAGTACCTCCGTTACTCTAATTACCAATTTCCGTCTTTCACACTCCCGGTGGTAGACCATAACGTTCAGCTGCTTTGCATCGTCGTTTGTTGTGTCACGCAATTTTGTCTATGTGGACATCATTCTTTTTTACTCACTTTTTTGTTACCGCGAAGTGAGACAACTTAAACCGATGCCCCTATGTGCGTATATCTGCGTTGATTCTATCTCCCTGAAAGCAGGCTATGGAGTATCCGGATACTCAAAATGAATTCACCGCACTAGCCAGATCCCGGTCAATTTTATAACTAGACTAGGGTCCTGTATACGTGTCTCAGAGTCGAACCATACATCGGTGGTTAGAGACCCCAGAATTTTGAAGAGCTTGCTGTCCGATATGGTATAGAATCCAAAACTGAAACCTGCAGAATGAGATCAGTCGTGAGGTTTCGATCGTTCAAAATGATCGCAGAGTTAGAAGTGCAAGGGGGTTAATGTTGGTATGGGGTGGAAAAGGAGGATATGGAGTTGAGGAGGAAAGGTCATGTTTGATCGGGTATTGTGCATTACTGGCAGCGTGCGAGCGGTTGCCCACACCGTGGAGGGCGATATCTTAATCCATCTGAAGGAGGAAACATCCGTATGGCCCCAAAGCTCCGGGAATATCAACTAGAAGCCATCACAGAATTTATGGTTTGAGATTTTGTTATTTTAGCGTCATATAGAACCTTGCATAGTTTACTAGCTGACCCTAAACCCGGATAAAGAGGGAAGTTGGTCGTAGCCTGGCAACCCCATGAAATATAGAAAGAAATTATTCTTCCCTGGAATTGGGGAGGTGAAATGACGCCAGTTGGTGAAAGTCTTCGCTAAGCCAATCGGCCGATGCCTTCTCTTCCCCCGATAAAAGCGAAAGTAAGCATAGGGATATGCAATGTCTACACGATGTTTAAAGCTAGTACGACTGTCCAGATTGCAAAAGAAACGATTAGATATAGCACATAAGTGCTAAGAATCTACGAAATCATATGCAATGGAAGTGGACTCTCCAAACTGTTAACTGGAGAGTCAATAATATACTCCGACATTGTGACCCAGACGACAACCACTAGCACTGAGTTCTGGAGTGGCTATCATGATATCCTCAAGAGCTTCGAAGGCTCTCGTGCAGTGAGATCATGACAGCAAGATTCAAATCAAAACGAAGGAAAGTCACAATTATACAATGTTGCGCTACGCTATGCACTTACAAATAATGCAGATCAAGAGAAGAAAGAGGAATTCCATAGACAGCTGCAATCAGTAATAGACAAGGCCCCAGTTGGCGACATCGAAACTCTAATGGGTTACATGAAGGCCAAACTGGGAGCAGATAACGCAGGAGGAGAACTCATCATGGGTCGAGAGGCACTCAGTGAAATGAATGAGAATGGAGAACCCTTTGCAAACTTCTGCACTTCAAGTGATCTGGTGGTTGGAGGCAGTGTGTACAAACACAAGGATATTCACGAAGTGACATGAATTCCATCAGATGGACCCACTGCACTGCACTCAGCATACGGCGCGAACAAGATCCGTATTTTCATTACGAAATCAAGTGATCTGGTGGTTGGAGGCAGTGTGTACAAACACAAGGATATTCACGAAGTGACATGAATTCCATCAGATGGACCCACTGCACTGCACTCAGCATACGGCGCGAACAAGATCCGTATTTTCATTACGAAATCAGTGCTTTTATGTGATGGTTGAGAGATTTGGCGCGTTGCGAAAAGCATTTCCAACAAATTGCAGACATACATGAACAGCTGCCGCCTACACTCACTCGATACTGAAGATCAGATGGCCAGAAAGAAAAAGTAACAAGGAACTCTGGCAAGAACTAACCAAGAACCTATCACCCAACAAGTATGCAGAAGAAAGTGGAGGTGGATTGCAATGAGCATGCACTGAGAGGACCATTTGGGGTCTTCAAGTGGAATCCTAGGGCGAAATGACGAGTTGGGCGTCCGAGGGTGGCATGGAGGAGATCGTGTGAGGAAAAAATGAAAGCTTCTGGGCAGTGGTGCAGCCAGGTTCAAAAAACTGCAGAGAACAAACTGCAATACCAACGTGTTACTGAGGCCCGATGTGCCACTAGGGACCCAGGGGACAAATAATACGTAGTCCCGGATAGAGAAAACGCATACCACCGGCACAGGAAGATCGTGAGGCCGGAAGAGGTGTTCTTGTTCACTGAATTCCCCCTCTCTTCTCGTAGGAAAGACAGCATTAGTGTGGCACTCCTGGTCATCCAAAGGAAACACCTTGTTGCTGTCACATCCTATCCAGGCAGCAGTGCGACTTTGCCCTCTGACCAGCACCACAGTGTCGCAGTTTACACTTCTACTGAAGTGCCTTGCGACTATCCAAAAGACTTTTAGGCATGGTAAGTTTTCGAGATAACAAGCGTTTGAGGCTGTGTAACTCGCTGGGTCACTGCGACAAACAAGACCGATCACCAAACAAGGCAGCAGTCGCCGGTAGGGAGATCCTGACATAATTTACGATCGCTACGTAGATCGAATTATTCCACTAGGCCCCGTTTGGTTGATTGTGTGTATGGATGAAGGGCCGTTTGAAATATCAGGTGGAGTTGGTCTTTAGATTTTTCTGAGACTGAATGTAAGTGACAGAAAGACTTATTTATGCGCAAAACAGTCAATATTTAAGAGTTTATTCATTAAATCACATCCCATGTGTGTAATAGCATTTATCAGTACATTATGCGTTTACAAGAATTATTTCAGCAAATGAATCTGCCATAATTAACGACATCATGCAATTAGAATGGGTACGCCAAAGTTTCGATGTATGATGTTGCCTTAAGTCACAAGCTTAACTGATGGTTCTGTAACACTGCTGAAATTTCACATGGAAAAAACTGTCTCTTGGGGTCGGAAATACAAGGTTTGTCATAAAGATCTTAATTTAAAAAGAGAACTCTTATAAAAATCAACAGAACCTAATGAGGACCTAAGAAAATGGTGAGTCAGCGAACACTCATGACAGACACTTTTGCACTCCACAGGGTAATAAGCACTTATATACACCAGCACGAAAACGCAGTAAATACTACCACCGGCACCAGTTACAAATCATGAAATCCTTCTGTCCTTCATATCAGCCAGTTCATGACTTCCAAAAAAGGCTGAGGAAAAGTAATATTGAGCTGTACAACGGACAAGAAATTAGATAATTACAATCAGAGATTAGGATTTTTGTCTTTATCAGTTTGCATCGCAGAATATGCACTATAATCGACATGACCTGCAGAGCTGAAACCAAGACCGGCACCTCGTTGAGTGTGAGTTATAGTTCGCGACATTTCATATTCATGTTCAAGCCGTCTGAAGAGTTCTGCCTGCGCTTCTGCACGTCTTAATGCCTCAGTCTCATTAACATGAGTTTGACTTCCATCCACAACTTCATCAGAAGAATCATGTATACCCATCAACTTCCGGAATTTAGCGGCAGCAGCTGAATCACCTTTGCCGGCAATCAGAGATGTAGTTGTCCACAGAGTTTTACTATCCTGTGGGATATCAAGAGATTGAATAGCTTAGAACATTATATTCCAAAATGTTGTAGACAAAGGTGAAATTTTAAAACCTGAATCCAACACACGTAGTTATAACTTACAGTGCTTGTACTGCCACTATCTTTCTTGGACCACAACAGTTTACGCTTCTGTTGTTGCTCTGCCAGTTTCATCGCATTAACAGTAGTGGGGTTGTAATATTTTGGTAGGTTTGCAGCGGCCGCTGCAGCCAGCGCCTGGGCCTTCGCTTGTTCTTGCTGATGCTTCTGAATTTTATCTAATATATCCTGTGCTGTAAGCCTCTGAACAGTAGGATTAACAGGACCTAAAGCAAGAAAAAATTGGACCATGAGTTAAATAGTGCAACTTACAGAAGATAATTGGTTTTCCAAAGGTCTTTTATAGTAAAGTATGCAGTCCAAACCTAAGTAGAACATTTGAACTGTTGAATGTAGCGGTTATACCAAAAGATAAATCGCTATAGACCCACACTGGTCGAAATTCGTGTACTCATCTCGCATGGAGAGGATAGCATGATGCGAAAACAATGCAAGAAACATTATTATTATTATCATTATCATTATTAGTCCCTTGGGCTCCTAGTGGAACATAGGGCTTCAGTAGCACGCCTCCAGTGAACTCTGTTCTCTGAAATCTTTTCAACCTGGCTCCACGACAGCCCATAAGCTCTCATTTCCTCCTCGCACGACCTCCTCCATGTCACCCTCGGACGTCCAACTCGTCACTTCCCATCGGGGTTCATCTAGAGCATCTGGCCTGACGCGTGATGTCCCCAGTCGGCCTTCTCAGTGCATGCCCAATCCATCTCCACTTCCTCCTGCATATTTGTTGGGTGACAGGTTCTTGGTTGGTTCGTTCCCAGAGCTCCTTGTTGCCTATTCTTTCTGGCCATCTGATCTTCAGTAGCGAGACAGCGTAAGCAGTTGTTGATGAATGTCTGTAGTTTATTGGAAATGCCTTTCGTGACGCGCCAAGTCTCTGAACCATACAGAAGCACTGACTTGACGTTGGTGTTGTAAATCCGTATCTTGTTCCGCATGCTGAGTGCAGAAGATCTCCACACTGGTTTCAGGCTAATGAAGGCCTGTCTTGCTCTTCCGATTCTGACTTTGACATCTTCGTCTGTGCAATGCGGGAAACAGCCACATTAATATCTCAAGTTATCCTAAAACCTCTTTCTTTCTGCATACTTTACGTTTTTGGGTGGTAATTTTTCTGTTTTTAGAGTTATGAACAATAACAGAATTCGTGTTCCGGAGGTCAACAGGGTTTCATGACTACTTTCCGGCCAGCATGGTGCATAAGCATAACAAGAAATGCTCACCTTGACTGGGAATCACAGATGGATTAGACATGCTCGTGACTGCTACTGTTGTTGAAAGTACTAGAGTTGTATTGACAGTAGTTAAGCTTTCGGTCTTTGTTTGACAAACCTAAAATGAAAAGTGGAGTACAGATGTTAGGCTAAGAAAGAGTAGGCAAGCTGCAGTAAATGTTTCTAATAATTAGAAATCAACTGGCTATATCTTCAAAATGAGATTTTGATAAACACGAATGAAAAGAAGGTTGAATGCTGTCGTAGTCAACCTTATCCCTATGCATCCAGCTTGCTAAACTGTCAAGTACCTGGAGCTAGGTCGTCGAACACTGAATCACCTATTATTCAGCTACAGTTAGTCTGTCTGACGATGAATAATACCACAGTACATGATATTATACATGGACATATTGCTTTACCTATTATTTGTGTGAAAACACGAAAAATCTACCCCGTCGCAGTTACTTCAACATATCGTTAGAAAAGCAGTTTTAGGTGAACATTAGTGTTGATTTACTTACAGGAGTATCTTTAGGATTTGTTGAAAGAGTTTGTGACGAATTCTTGTCATCAAGACTAGTCCGGCGATGTGATCTGCTTTCATGACTAGACTCACTGGATGAACTGGAGGTTGACGTTGAACTACGACGGCGGTGTTTGCGACGATAATGATGATGGCGATCTCGACAGTGGGAATCACGGTAATGACGTTTCTTAGACGAATGTTTGTGCTTCGAATGACGAGAGGAACGCTTGTGTTTTGAGGAGCTCACATGATGTTTACGTGAACTCCTACCATCGGACCTAAACATCACAAAGTAAAGTTGAAAGAGATATTATAAATTCACAGAGCATAGAATAAATAGATATATCACACTTTGCAGGCACACTACACAATACTCACTATCTTAAACTTTTTTTAGTTGCAAACGGTTATATATATGGTGTGAATTTTATCATGTATACGTCTAGCGCACTTTAAACTTGTGAATTATTAGGTTAGACTTAGTTCTTAACAATGCATGACCGTGCAACAGATTGATAAACTGTCCGAATGTTGTATATGATTTAAATTACCTGGTCATCATCAATATCAACATAGGACCAGGCATTACTGCGTAACGGTCTGAGTTGCCACACCTCATAACAGTACATCAGGTAGAAAAGTAGTGAAATGGGAGATGAATATAAGAAAATTCAGTCAAGAAAAATATAAAGTACGAAAAGAAAGAATGATAAAGTGGTACGAATCGGTATAGTGTTAAGATGAGGATAATGTGTTTATACATCTGCGCCACTAACATCAGTTCTGAGCCATATCACCTAGAGTCTCCAGCCACTGGCTCCTCTTGTCCCGTGGACCCCAACCACCTAGTCTGCATCGCTCCACATGGCTCAAACCAACAGTCAGACTTCATGCATTGGTGACGTGTTTTAGTCTGGCCACCTAGGGCCTTTTTTCAGCCTGCACCTACTTCGGCCAACATTGTGTGACGAGGCAACTGGTGACTAGGCATACGTAGTACGTGTCCCAACAATCTCAATCGATAAAGGTTCATAACCTCACCGACTGATTTACCTCTGCCCCCTAAAACTCTATACCTGACTTCTGCATTACTCACGTGCTGACACCACGGAATACGGCCTATAGTACGAAGGCAACGGTGGTCAAACACTTGAGACTTTCTAATGTCTTCCACTTTCAATGGTCATGTTTCACAGCCATACAGTAGAACAGACCGGACTGCTGTGCAGTACACGCGACCCTTAAAAATTACCTGGTAGGTTTCATAAGCATTATTGGTGAAGAAAACTATTTCGAAAGTTTGACCAACTAAATAACTTATCAACGAACTGCATGGAACGCAACGCGCTCAGTTACCTTGTGCACATTCGTGCAGCAGGCAACGAGCCGCACTTATTGTGTGATGGGTAAGCTACAGAATACTTGCCAATACACTGCCATGAAAAAAAGAGGATAACAGTTGACTGGGTCTTTGCAGTAACAGCTTACTGGTAAACTTGATTCACATCCAACTAATCAGTAAGAGCAAAAAACAGCGGTGAATGTCCAAACGATAAGTACCAGGACCTACAAAATTGCATATGGACTCTACTGACCGCGAAATTGCCTAAATACTTCGGCCACTAGTTTCAGTCGTTTCAAAAGAGACTACGAAACACTACCACCCACAGATTAGTAGTCAGATTTGACGGACTGAACACCTGTTGCTCTTATCTAACCACTGACCTATTACGGCCAACAGAGTATGTCGGTATGAGATGTAACAAATTTTTTAGGCTGTGTTCATAAATTCATCTGACTAACCCAATTAACCCAATACTACACATACAAGAATCCGCATTCCTCGTATGATTATTCTACCACGAATTCGTGGTGCTACAACGGCAGTTATAATCTAACTCTTAAAGTCTTCATAATTCCCTAATCCTCACCGGTCACCCCACAGTTGTATAGCTTGATACTAGACACTGTTAAGCAAACATGTTTTTACTAAACATTTGGGTGTCAGTCAAGATCAGAGTAGAACCTGGCATTGATGCATGACGAACCACGTTGCCACAGCTCAAATCAACACACCTAGGCAAAAGACATCAAAGTTAAAAATATAAATAAGGAAAAAAGCAATCAATGTGGTAGGAAGTCATAAAAAGAGAACAAGAACGAACTAATTATGAAAATTTGATATGACGATTAGGAATAAGACAATCTATAGACGCATTTGCGCCACTGAAATCTATTTTACGCCACATCGCCTGGCCTTTGCCACATATTTCAGCTATCACATGCCTTAGACCAGTGGATAAAAACTGTATGGGCTGATAACATGTTTCACTTTGCTGACCTTTAACCTTATCCCTAGCCTAACTACTTCAAAGAACATTAAATGACGGAGCAGATTAGGACCAAGTATGTCCCGGCCACCTAAGTCAATGAAGGTTGAAAACATCCTACACAGTGATGTATTCGACCTAAAACTCTACATCTACGTTACTGACATCGTGGTTCCACGATAGTCTAGGCTACGAAAAAGTGACGGAATACTCCAAATCCCCTAACTCTAGTGGTTGTTTTGCAGCCATTTGGTAGGACAGCGGAACCGTAAGTAGTTCACGTCGGCCAGTGCAGGATTATTTGCCTGAGTGACGCTCAGGAAAAGCAAATTCGAGAAAAGCATGCAAGTTTCAGACCGGACTATGAGTATATTGACCAGATACCCTCCAATTAGTCTTGGAACACAACCACACTTCCTAGCGACCTGTATTTATTAACCTAGACCGTTGTTCGGGACGTCCGTAGGACAAACAATTGAAAAAAACACGCGCGTTAGTAACATACTCTATTGAAAGCCCTATATTTGAAAATCTAAGTGGGCTAGGTACTATGGTAGAGCATCATGAGTTGTGTACATCAGTGATGACTGTAGACGTCATCAATCCCCTTATGGAGCTTATTTGATAGCTTGACTTTACCCGGGGAAATCATGTCAACCCTGCAATATGCAGACGACGTGATTCTTTTGGGTGAAAACCTGATACAGTCCGTAATAATGCATAGTCGAACATGATTTACCGAAAACCTATTATCTACGTATACAAAAAGCAGTTTTTGAGTGATCAAGGGAAAAGTCAACCTTGTTATTAAATGACGCAGGGAAACGGTTATTGCCGGAGTATCCCGAAAAATACAGATTCCCTAGAAAATGGTATGTTAAAAAAGACTCAGTTCGGTTGCATAATGTTAGTACTTTGTGGCTAACATTAGAAATACTGATGAGCAGATCGAGCAACCAGTTCGAAGGCAGACCAATCGAAATGTGCTTTGTACTACAACAACTACTACTAGTACTACTACTACTGCAGTGTACTAACATAACTAGTACCAAATCCTAATATACTCATTTTTCATGGACTTTTGATCGGATATGTTCTACTCGTCTGTGCCCCCACTAATTAGTCGGGTTAGGAAAACTGGGAAGGTATCAGTAACAAAAAATCAGGAACCATAATAGATACGTAACATATTTCGCATAAACATCAGTTATAGAAAAAACATCAGGACTGATATAGATGAGAACGAATGCGAGTTACTTTTTTTTACCTCGTTTGCGTTACCCATGAAATAAGTGTTGCGATATATTGCAGTCCGAGACAAATGGTACTACCCAAGTAACTAGAATACGATCAAGTGGACAGCTGACACTTTGCAGAACTCTTGAAACGAGCAGACTTAGTAAGAGGATGTTAAAATCAGAGCAAAGTTTTCGGAAGTTTACATTTAACTTTTTATGATTTTGATGACAATAGGGGTTAATCTAAGCAACATACCTAGATACATGACTTTTCTTGCGATGTCGATGGGAAGGACTGCGCTCTCTACTTGACGATCGACATTTGCCATCAATAGCATACGAAGCAGGTAACCTGGACATAGTAGTAGGGGAGCTCTTAGGGGACTCGAATCCAGATGCAAGCCCACGCTTTACCGCACTGTTAGTTCCACTCTGAGGAAAAAAATAAACTGCCGTGCAAATTTATAGAAAGAGTAGAGAACGAACGGTACATATTAAATCAATTAAGCAATCACCAGTGGAACAACTCACCATTTGGTTTACCACAAATTTCAGTGGTCCTTATGACACCATTAGGCCTTGGCAGAACGGAATTCAGACACCAGAGTCATCTGAAGATCGAAGGTCCGAACGGCATAGGAACTGTTATACACTGTGAGCAATGAGTGAAGTTATAAAAGCAAAGAAGTTGTAATTCACTGCTAAATTTACGCGCAAATACTACAAGTATCGAACACGTTTTCGAAACTTGCTGGTAATCGATTTGAATGTTGAAAAAAGAATCCAAGTGAACGACAAAGGCTGGTTCATAAAGGCTAATAACTACTTTCGCTAGTAGACCGACATTTGTATTCACATTAAGGTTTGCCAACTGCAGTGGACTGCAACTTAGTCACAAAAGTGAACTTAAACCTAGAGTCGACTCCTCAGAAATAAATAACGGTCACGGTGTCAGTTTTAAGATTAAGAGACATTATCCCGAACATGCAACCCGATGTTTGCAATTCCAGCCACTTAAGATATCACACCAAACGGTGAAGATTAAAAGTTCTAAGAACCACATGAACACTGGAGCAAGTGAAGCGGATTTCGATACTTACATAAGTGACACGCGTTACGGTTGTTTGACAGCAACCATCTAGGACAGAACCAACCAAAGGTTTCAGTTAGCTATTTAGGCCCTACTACATCGGGTTTGTTCAGAAATGATCACCCATACGAATTTTCCAGACATACAATATCAATGATGTTTTTCGCATAACGATTCCCGCACTAAAAAATATAGTTTACCTTGTGCATTGAAGCAGCTTTCGTGTGTTTTCGTACATCTTCCAAGTTCCCATCATCCGAAGAATGCTTTTAGTACAAAAGAGTAAATTTCATGTTGAAAAGCCACACTAACCACAGATGATTCGTAGTCACAAAGCATTTTCCCAGCAGCCGCCTCTCACTTACTTGTGGGGACTTAAACAACAAGTACATAGTACTGAAGGTTACATCTATTCGGAACGCTGATTTTAGTTTTTAAGGGTGTTTGGCTTTGATTGTTTTTCTGTGTGCTCGCTGAGTGTCAGATCGTATCTAGTATCAGTTGTGTGATTATGGTTATGCTTCAAACAGCTGTTGACAGTATAGAAGCTTTCGCTTAACTGCCTTCCACTTCTAGAATCCGTGGATCACTACTTCCTGTGGTTGTTTACCCTCTTATAAGTCAGGAGAAAACAAGAAGTGGCGGTCAAATATGAAAATTCAGTTTGTTCTGAGCAGACTCCACTCATTTCACAAATAAGTATCAAGCCGGTGTTCAAAGGATTCTGACGGAATAAACTAGATCACTTCTACAGGAAGAAACATCCAGAGTTAAGAAGATCTTAGGGAATAGATGTTGTGCCTGATATCCTATCTGCTATGTTCCAGGCTTAGTTTCTGTGTGTCCTCTAAGATAAGTGCTACAGCTTATATTCAATTAGTGATGGACTGGGTTTCCAGGAGCGCTCAGGATACTGTGAATCATTACCAAGTCTCCTTTCAGTCTTCCACATTCCAGAGAATGCATATTCAGAGCAACCATTAGTATACGATAGGTTTTTTAACCCTCCCGTCTAGGACTTCGGGCTTGGTGTTTTCATTCATTCGTACCCCATTAGCGGATACAGCCTACTGCGCACGTCGTTTGATGCAGCTACCATTTTCTTGAACATTTTCCCTAGCAACTTATGGCCCGGCCGTCTGAGAAAGTTGTGGAATTCCACGTGTATACGTACCTGAGAGTGAGTATTAAAGTTTTCAGCCCAAAAAAACAAAAGACGACATTATTATTATCATTATTATTTGTCCCTTGTGTTCCTAGTGGAACATAGGGCTTCAGTAGCACGCCTCCAGTGAACTCTGTTCTCTGAGATCTTTGGAACCTGGTTCCATGACAGCCCACAAGCTCTCATTTCCTCCTCGCACGACCTCCTCCATGTCACCCTCGGACGTCCAACTCGTCACTTCCCATCGGGGTTCATCTAGAGCATCTGGCCTGACGCGTGATGTCCCCAGTCGGCCTTCTCAGTGCATGCCCAATCCATCTCCACTTCCTCCTGCATATTTGTTGGGTGACAGGTTCTTGGTTGGTTCGTTCCCAGAGCTCCTTGTTGCCTATTCTTTCTGGCCATCTGATCTTCAGTAGCGAGACAGCGTAAGCAGTTGTTGATGAATGTCTGTAGTTTATTGGAAATGCCTTTCGTGACGCGCCAAGTCTCTGAACCATACAGAAGCACTGACTTGACGTTGGTGTTGTAAATCCGTATCTTGTTCCGCATGCTGAGTGCAGAAGATCTCCACACTGGTTTCAGGCTAATGAAGGCCTGTCTTGCTCTTCCGATTCTGACTTTGACGTCCTCGTCCGTCCCGTCTGTAGTTGAAGCAGTGCTTCCTAGATAAGTGAAGGAGGTTACTTCCTTTAAGTTTCTCCCGTTGACGGTGACTGGAGTTTGTTGTTGTTGTTGATGGTGGTGCGGTATCTTCATCACCTCTGTCTTCTCTATATTCACTTGAAGACCCGTCTTCGCTGCCTCTTCTATCAACTTGTTAGTTTTTGCCTGCAGATCTTCAAGTTTATGTGACATCAGGCACAAGTCATCGGCGAAATCCAAGTCTTCTAGGTTCTTTTCCGCAGTCCAGGCAGCGTATCCCCCTCTTCTCACAGCGCCCCACTGTTTGCTGCATGATCCAGTCCACCACAATCAGGAATATCATGGGGGATAGTAGGCAACCTTGTTTCACTCCTGTCTTCACTTCAAAAGCATCACTGAGCTTCCCATTGTGAATTACTTGGCATGTGACATCTTCATATAGTTGTTGAATGAAGCTGATAAAGGTTTGCGGTACTCCGTAGTATTGAAGCAGTTTCCAAATTACTTCTCGGCCGACGCTGTCAAAGGCCTTCTCAAAGTCGATGAAGTTGAGGTAGAGAGCTGATTGCCATTCTATGCTCTGTTCTATGATGATGCGAAGCGTTGCAATTTGGTCCGCACATGATTTGTACTTCCTGAAGCCTGCCTGTTCCGGTCGCAGTTTTGAATCCAGTGCACCTTTAAGCCTCTCCAGGATGATGCGGCTTAATATTTTACTTGGAGTGGACAGGAGAGTGATTCCGCGCCAGTTCTTGCAAGCAATGAGGTCTCCTTTCTTCGGCAGTTTGACAAGGTAACCCTTCTTCCAATCACCAGCCAGGTACCTTCTCTTCCTTCCACACCTTCTGCAATAGTGGTGTGAGCATGTCTGCTGTTGTCTCTGTATCTGTTCTCAGTGCTTCTGGTGGGATCCCATCTGGTCCTGCTGCTTTCCCGCATTTCAGTAGCTTTATGGCGTTCAGGACTTCCATTTTCGTTGGAGGATTTATGTTCACTTGTAATTCAGCGGCTGCAGGTGGTATTTCTGGACGGAGTGCAGGTGGTGGTCGATTCAAGAGCTGCTTGAAGTGGTCGGCCCATCGTTTCCTCTGTTTCTCTTCTTTCGTAATTAAGTTTCCCTCTTCATCTTTTATTGGTTTCATCTGTGTTGATCTCTTCCGTGATAGCAACCTGGTTATTTGATACAATGTCGTCAGGTCTCTCTTACCTGCAGCCTGTTCTGCTTCACTTGCCAGTGTTTCGTAGAAGTGTCTTTTGTCTTTGCGTGCACTCTTCTTTACTTCTTTGTTCAGTGTTTTATACATTGTGCTCAGTTCCTCTTGTCGTTGAGCATCCTTGCACTGGTTTATCTTCTGCTTCACCATCCTCCTCTCCTCTATCAGCTTCCAGGTATCCGTCGAGATCCATTCCTTGTCTTCTTTCTTCTTCCTTCCTAATACGGTTGTGCAGGTTTCTTTCCACATAGCTTTCAAAGACTTCCAGTGTTCTTCCACACAGGTTTCTTCAGGGATGTTCTTCGATATCTCCCATTTTGTCTTGATGGCTGCCTTGAAGATCTCCTTTGTAGTTTCATCCTTCAGTTTCCGAGTGTTGTACTTGAATTGAGGTCTATCACCAGCTTCCTTGAAGGCTTTTAACTTGATTTGGAAGGTTCCCTACACCAGATAGTGGTTTGAACCTACATCTGCTCCTCTTCTTGACCTTGTGTTAAGTAGACTGCGCCTCCATTTTCTCGAGATTGAGATAAAGTCGATTTGATTTTTAGTGTGTCCATCTGGTGAAATCCATGTCGCTTTGTGGATATCTTTGTGCCTGAACACACTGCCTCCAATCACCAAATCGTTGAATGGACAGAATTCTGCAAACACTTCTCCATTCTCATTCATTTCACCTAGCGCCTCTCGACCCATGGTTAGTTCTCTTCCCGTGTTGTCCCCTCCCAGTTTGGCATTCATGTCACCCCACCCATTAGAATTTTGATATCGCCAACTGACGTCTTGTCCAGTGTTGATTGAAGTTGTCTGTAGAAATCCTCCTTTTTCTCTTGCTCTGCATTATTTGTAGGTGCATAACATTGTATGATTGTGACCTTTCTTCCTTTTGAGTTGAATCTTGCTGTCATGATCCTGGAGGAGATTGGTTCCCACTGCATGAGAGCCTTCGATGCTCTTGAGGACATCATGATAGCCACTCCCTTAGTGTGCTCGTGGTTGTCGTCTGGGTGACATTATCGGAGTAGATTATTGATTCTCCAGTTGATAGTTTGGAGAGTCCACTCCCATTCCATCTCCTTTCGCAAATCCCAAGCACTTCGATGTGATACCTTCTCATCTCGTTTGCAATCTGGGCTGCCTTACTGGGTTCAAACATCGTGCGGACATTCCATGTCCCCACGTTCACTTTCGCTTTCATCGAGAGAAGACACATCGGCCAATTGGCTTCCCGAAGGCTTTCACCAACTGGCGTCATTTCGCCTCTCCGATTCCAGCTGGGAATAAGTTTGTTTTCATTTTTTATATTTTGCTTGTGCTTTGAAGTTTCTTTAGCGGTTAGATTTGTTTTACGGGGTAGGGTTGCTAGCCCTATGCCCAACCTTCCCTCTTTACCCGGGCTTAGGACCGGCTAGTAACTAGTGAACTAGTTAACCAGGCGAGGTTGAAAGACGACATATGTATACTGAATTGGGTAGAGAGCTCTAGAGGATAGGAAAACTGTACAGTTGATGGATTTGTGACGCTGGAAGTAACATGCTTAATCGTACAGATGCTAGGATAGAGCAGAATGGAACTAGTGCAGCGTCACATACTTCCCCAAAATCAATAGCCTAGGGTTCGACGACTTTCGACAGTGATGCTGACCTTGATAGTTTAACTGGACTCGCTTAGCTGAAGGTACCTGGTCAAACGTCCCCGCCATTTGGCACCCTGTCGTGTTACGTCGCACTGCTCGTAGTCGACTCTCTAGCCAGTCGGTTGGGACTCATCGGCATCTTGGCACGACCTCGCAAATGCACTATTCCATCCGACTACGCTATTGTGTTCTTTCTCCGTCTCGTATTCGTTCGTATTTAACAAGTCCGAATAATTAGTGATTGGTCTTTGCTTCTGTAAAGTTCGCATCTAGACAGTTCCTGAATCGGTGAGCTCGACGTGATCACATACCCCGACCAATAACAAATATTGAATTGGTGAGCCTGTTCCACGTTACACTTGTATATTGTTTGCATTTTGATAACCATTATATATCCATTTACAACACTTCCTTATGTCCGACCACACTCCCAAGCTGATTCGTATTAAGCCGGCTATGAACACTATCCAACTCATGCCATATTGACCAGACAATACAGAAACACGGTTTCTGTATGCCAAGGCAGATTTCCGAGAACAGGGAGTCGTAGATACTCATTCTCGATTTCTTGCTGTCATACGTTCACTATCGCGGGAATTAAACGGGCATGCTACAGCACATATGTTTAGTCCTGGAGTAAGTTACCCTTATGCACTTCTGAAGGCCGCACTCTTGAAGAAAAGCGATCCCACAGATCTTCAGTGCCTAGACGAATTGCCTCGTTATATCGAGCTAGGCAGCAACTCAGCCACTGAAGTCCTCGCAAGCACGCGAGAAGTAATCGGCGCACGAACATTCGACAATGGCCTTTACCGAGAAACCATTCCCCTCGAAACTACCACAACCGGTGCAAAGCGTGTTGGTGACACTTCAGTCAGTCCCACTCGATGACCTGGCAGCCTCAGCAGATAAAATACTGGAGATTTCCAGCAGACCCGTCTCCAACGTATATTCAGTGTGATAAAAACAGAGACCCAGGATTCAGGGATGACCGAGCTGTGCAACTATGTTAAACAGTTGCTACGACCTCAAAGTCCCAGTCCACGTCGCAGTTCGCAGAAACGCATCTTAACGCATCACAGCAACTCGCATGGTTGTCCAAAAACTAAACCTAACAGGGTGAAAAACCGTAAATTGCGCTGGTTTCATAATACTTATGGAGACAAAGCCAGAAAATGTCGCAAACCATGCAGTTTTAACAAGGACACAAACTAGGGAAACGGCCACGCCGCACGTGCTCACGGCAACCGTAGCTGGCGGAAACAGCCGTTTGCCCTACTTCACGCATGTTAAAACGAAAGTTAGCTACCTCGCCGGCACCGGCGCAGAAGTTAGCGTTCTTCCCGCAATGACAAAGGAGCGTCATCATGATCCATCCTTCAATCTCCAAGCAGCTAATGACAAGGCAGTCGCGACATTTGGAAGACGGTGTGCCTACCCCAACTTAGGTGTGCGTAAACCTATTTGCTGGATTCTCCTCCCGGCTGACGTTTCTATGCCCATCATTGGGATAGATTTGCTGAACCATTACGATCTACTCGTAGATGCTCGCCGTCGATGTCTGATAGATGACAACACAAAGTTATCTATTGGCGGCACCACCTACGTGGGTTCGAGTTAAGCCATCTTTGGAACCAAACAATCAGGCGACGCGTCACATCAGGCAGTTTCGGAGAAGTATCCAGAGTTACAACAACTGTAGCATACCCTACCGTGCATAACCAGCAATGTTATGCATCACATCACAACCACAGGTCTCTCTGTGGCACTCATAACACGGCGTCTAGCCATTAATAAGCTCAAAATGGCGGAGAGTGAATCCGACCACATGCTCGAACTGGGCATTATCGAACCTTCAAACAGTCCTCGGGCATCACCATTGCATACGGTCCCCAAAAAGGATAGCAACGACTAGCGTCCAATCGGCGATTACCAAAACTAACTGCAGAACAACAACGGGCTGCTACCCGATACCTCACGCCTACGACTTGACTGCGGCGTTATGCGGAATAAACATTTTTTCCAAAATCGATTTGGTCAAAGC
Source organism: Heterobilharzia americana (assembly GCA_944470555.2). Taxonomy (NCBI): domain Eukaryota; kingdom Metazoa; phylum Platyhelminthes; class Trematoda; order Strigeidida; family Schistosomatidae; genus Heterobilharzia; species Heterobilharzia americana. The sequence goes on along the minus strand of OX104127.1, from coordinate 162,499,599 downwards.
GTACAATCAGATACCTATAACAGCAGAAGATATCGCGAAAATAGCCATTATCACTCTTTTTGGCCCGTTTGAATTCCTGCGCATGCCATTTGGTCTTCGGAATGCAGCACAAACATTCCAATGCTTTATGGATGATGTCTTCCGTGGTTTGAATTTTGTTCATGTCTACATCGATGACTGTCTAACTGCGAGTCTAGATAAGGAAACTCACCTTAAACATTTGGACCTCGTATTCGGAAGACTAAAAAAACATGGCATCACAGTCAACTTGCAGGAGTGTGGAATGGGAGTTGAGTCACTCAGCTTCCTTGGGCACACCATTGTTAACAAAGGTATACGCCCATTGAGAGATAAAGTGGCGGCTATCACAAACTATCCAGAGCCGACCACTGTAAGCAGCTCCGTACTTTCAGTGGCATGGTAAGTTACTACCGAAGGCTTATTCCCAACTGTGCCTATGTCATGAGACCACTTACAGATCTACTTCGGAGGACTACAAAGTGCGTGACTCTGGACAAAGTGGCTAGACTGACTTTCTCTAAAGTCAAGGAAGCCATTTCAAACGCAACCACGCTCGTGCATCACGACCCCAGTGCTACTCTGAGTATTGCTGTTGATGCATCTGACTCAGTGATTGAAGCGGTTTTGCAACAGTTGACTGACAACCAGAGGCCACCTTTGCCTTTTCCTCGGGGCGGCTACAAGACGCGGAAACAAGATGCAGTACATCTGGTAGGGAACTCCTAGCTATGTACTGTTCTGTACTCCATTTTTGACATTCGGTGGAAGGTCGTGACTCCATTATTTTCACAGACCACAGACCGCTAACCTTCTCTCTTACCTCGGCATGTGACAAGTACTCCCCTAGTGAGTCACGACAACTGGATTGCATTTTCTAGTTCACGTCAGACATCCACCACATTTCTGAAGCAAATAACTCCGTGGGCGATGCACTATCTTGAATAGCCTCCATAAACCGTATCGAGGAAGTTGATCTCGTTGAAAAAAGAAGATCTTGAGCTAAATCATGAGTTGATGTCCACAACTCTCGCGCTGCAACCGTGTCCAGTAGGATCAGACAAGGATACAATTTTGTGTGATGTCTCTGCTAGTCAACCACGCCCAATAGTTCCGAAGAGATATCGACGCCATGTCATCAATACGTTGCGCGAACTGTCCCATCCACGTGTACGAACCACCATCAGGCTTACTGCACAACTTTTCGGCTGGCCTGAAATGAACAAGGATGTTGAGGAGTGGGTTCAGTCGTGCTTAGCTTGTCAGTAGTGCAAAGTTACGAGACACACGAAAAGCCTTTCAGGTTCTTTTCTAGCCCCAGACATGCGTCTTGGCCACGTCCATATAGATACTGTGGGACCCCTACCAGAATCGAATAGATGTGCTTACCTTTTCGCTTGCGCGGATCGTTTCACACGATGGCCGGAAGTAGTACCTATTAAGGATGTTACTGCTAAAACTATCGCTCGTGTTTTTGTAGAAAAATGGATCGCGAACTTTGGATGTTCGTCTTATGTTACAACCAACCGTGGGTGCCAATTCGAGTGTGTACCATCTCACGCTTTAACCGCACTTTTGGGTTGCACTCGGTTCCGTACGACAGCCCACCATCAACAAGCAAACGGTATGGTAGAGCGTCTCCATCGACAGCTGGAAGCCTCAATTCGGTGACAAAGAGATCTCAGTGGACCGAGGCTCTGCCTGTAATCCCATTAGGTTTTCGCAACGCGTCGAAAGCTGACGCTGGATGCACCTCTGCAGAACTCGGCTATGGGGCCACACTCCACCCACCAGGTTTTTCTCTCCTTCAACTTTCAAACATGCTTTCGACAGGATATCTTAGGTGACTAGGCTTACAAATGCAATGCATTCAGTTAGGCCTACTCCTGTAAGACCTCAAACGACTGATATTTCTATTCACTCCGTCTTGCAAAGGACATCACAGGTGCTCATTCGACACGATGCCGTTCATCCACCACTTGAACCACCTTACAATGGACCATTCAAAGTGACCAAGCGGCGCGAGAAATTCCAAATAATCAAGCGAAACGGATGTGAAGATACCGTTAGTGTCGACCGTTTGAAACCAGCTTATTTCGAAGGCAAGTGACGTTTTAGCTCGCTACAGCCAACCGACACATAGCCAAATTGTCGAAACTCTTGACCATAAGGCTAGTAACACACAGTTACAACAACCATCGGCGCGACAGAAAACACGATCAGATCGAACCATCAGGTTTCCGGAGTATTTGAAGTCAATTCAACTTAGTGGTGTTAAATAAAATGTGCCAACCGTATTTTTTTAATTCAACATTTTTTTCGGGGCACCATTTTTCTTATTTACCAGCAGTACGCTAATCCTCGTACATTTTTCTTCTTCATGTCAATTTTTTACCACTACCACGCAGAGACATTTAAAAAAGGGATATTAGCGTAGACTTTATTTCCATATATATATATATATATATATATATCATACTCATTGTTACGAAACGTTTCCGTGGTATTAAAGACTTTCACTTATATTCCAGGTGCAACGAGCGCTGGACAGAACGTCAAAAGGAACTGAGGACTGCGACCGAAGTAAAATTCTATTTATTGTATTTTGTTTTTCACTTGACACGAAACCCCAGAACAAGTTCAGACAACCAGGGGTCACTTTTCGCAGTGAGCCCATAAGAAGATTTTTACCAGTGGAGAACCCACTGGCCCTTTACTTTCGGCTGGTATCGTCTTAGGGTCATCACAAACCCACTAGCGGGGTGATCTGTAGCGTCACACACTTCCCCAAAATCAATAGCCTAGGGTTCGACGACTTTCGACAGTGATGCTGACCTTGATAGTTTAACTGGACTCGCTTAGCTGAAGGTACCTGGTCAAACGTCCCCGCCATTTGGCACCCTGTCGTGTTACGTCGCACTGCTCGTAGTCGACTCTCTAGCCAGTCGGTTGGGACTCATCGGCATCTTGGCACGACCTCGCAAATGCACTATTCCATCCGACTACGCTATTGTGTTCTTTCTCCGTCTCGTATTCGTTCGTATTTAACAAGTCCGAATAATTAGTGATTGGTCTTTGCTTCTGTAAAGTTCGCACCCAGACAACTCCTAAAGTAGACAACCAAACATACTTTCTTCAACAGCAAGTGTTTCGTTGAGTCATAGTTCGTTGTTTCTCTCAAATGTACACTTGGAGCAGCCAACTGGAGTGGCGATTTCCAACTCGTTTAACGGAGTATTCCATCATGTTCATACTCCGACATGAAATCAACCAAACATAACCCTCACCTTAGGTCGAGTATACGGGTAGCGGTTCCATGAGAATTATGGTCTTGACCGATTGCGCTGCTATATTCGGATGTTTCGGTAATGGATAATTTTTTGAGATGTTACAGGGCAATGGGATATGAAAATCCCTGCCCACCTCACAAATGTCAACAAATTTTAATAAGATTATGCACGCCAATGACTAGATATGTGAACTATTTATCGCAAAATACCGTTTTGTAAACTTTCTTGAATTGCCAGTTTTGACGGTGCTTGTAAAATGGTATCCCTCACGTTAAACCCTTCATATAAGGATAATACTCATTGTTATCTGGGCTTTAATACTGTTTATGCACTGAAAGGGGATATTTCCCTGTTCGTCTTATAAGCAGTAGGACATTCTGCTGTTTTTAACAGAGTTTAATGACATCCCGTCTCTACCATTTAGCACTCATAAACGTCTTGTAGATATTTTGAGATATATCAGTGTGATGTTGCCTGTAAAAGGGCTTCCCTCATGTTAAGTTACTAATGTGAGAATAAAACATTTATATATGTTTCTGGGTCACCTTTTATTCCTTAGTTAACCCAAAGTGAACTGGTCAAGTTGTCCTCAGTGTTTTATACACATTTTGTCTGTTAGTCCAACAAATGACTCAATTAACCTTTTCTGGGGATGGGATGCATCTCTGTTTAGTAGAGGGGAGTTGCCTTGTCGAACGCCCCCGAGTGGTCTCAAAACCATAAGGAATAATTCGGCGGTAAGTTACTGTAGCTGGCTTTTTAGAAGATGGAGAAGGTGGTGGATTGCAACCTCATTTAGTCCGTTCATCAGAAATCTCATACAGTGGAACGGCATCATTTACTGAATAACGTATCAGACGCAGTCATATTCATATCATGATATGAACATGGACAACAAATTGTGCTCATAGCGCTATCCAGTGAATAATTCCCTTTTACTGTGCAAGCCATTTTAGTTATCGCACGATGGTGTCAACCTCTTCCACTATTCTTTAGTAGTTGGCACCAGCGTCTAGTATGAAGAGGACGTTGATACCTATGTCATTTTACGTCAACAAATTGATGGTTTGGTACTAATTTAGAGCATGTTTAACCCTCATTGCTTCCCGTGTTCGAAGGTGGTCTACCTTATGCTTCTCTAAGCTGAAGCTGAGGGCATTTTTTGATCATCAAAACTCTGGCCTTGGCAAATCTCTTCGGAATGTTCTGGAATCCTTCCTACATATTGACCCTAACATTTTCAAATCATAAGAAGATATAAGGATGCATGAGTAGAGTGCACACTAAAGCCTTTTATGAAAACGAAGACAGAAGTGGCCTGAGATATTTCTATTCTTGATTCATGATGGATGGACCGAGTTCTGTTGACTTTGGGGGCCACAACTTCTTTGCGTGGGAATAGCGCAATGCACTGGCCACCCTAATACACTTTACTTCTGCTTCTTTAAGACCCCATGCTGCATTTGGTTTGTTGTTGCCCATGCCTTAGATGCCACCTGAGAGAAAATTTATGTGAAAGTGATTTAACTGTAAACTTCACTTGTCTTGAAGAACCTTGAACTCAGTGCCTACTTAGTAATCACCCACAATTTCACAAGTCATTTGCCGAGGATAATATCGAACAATTCAGAAATTTTTGAATTGTTCTTGGTTTATCTTTCCCAAAAGCTATGACCTGACTGCGGGAGTAACTCGTGAAAGAAATTTTGGGTGGACTGCCTTCAGACTGAAAGAGGAAAATGAGATGCATTCTCTGAAATATTCCACATTTTGACATGGGTTTGGGTACCTTTTGTTTCCCGATGGTAACTAGAGTTCATCTAAGCCGATTGGCTCAGCGAACGGGAACTTACTTTTATGGCATAGGTTTGTCAGCAAATTACATCCAGAGAGATACGCATGAGTCTGTGCCCCTCGTATGGTGCCAGCGTATCTCAAATAAAGTTGCATCAGCTGTGTAGCAATAACCCAAAGAGATAGCTTACGGGCTCGCCCACTGCGTACGTTGGAATTACTGAACTCCACTAAAAATCGACAACCCTCTGGTCCATGAAATACGTTTCATCTTGAGGACTTATTGGATAACCTGGATATGCAATTCACCATCTTGCTGGATGTCTAACGAAGACACTAAATGGGATCTTTCTGAACTGTTAGCACACAAAAAATACAGATGCAGGAAATAAGGTGTGTATTACGGGAAATAACCATTAAATAATTACTGAAGTGCCGTTAATTGCAGTGACAAAGTGCCTACTGAAACGTCGGCATTATGAGTATCGCATCGGTCGAATGCTTAGAAGACCTGGGAATGCAGTTTCAGCAGTGTTTGAATTAAGTAGACATTACAACATCTAGTGCCTATTTAATTTTCGATTCAAACTTTGGTATATTCTTCACCATTTTATTATTAGTCCCTCACATTCCTGGCAGAAAATAGGGCTTCATTAGCGCATCGCTATTTCACTTTGTTCTCTGCAGTTTTTGGAACCTGGCTGCACCACTGCCCAGAAGCTTTCATTTTTTCCTCACACGATCTCCTCCATGCCACCCTCGGACGCCCAACTCGTCATTTCGCCCTAGGATTCCACTTGAAGACCCCAAATGGCCCTCTCAGTGCATGCTCATTGCAATCCACCTCCACTTTCTTCTGCATACTTGTTGGGTGATAGGTTCTTGGTTAGTTCTTGCCAGAGTTCCTTGTTACTTTTTCTTTCTGGCCATCTGATCTTCAGTATCGAGTGAGTGTAGGCGGCAGCTGTTCATGTATGTCTGCAATTTGTTGGAAATGCTTTTCGCAACGCGCCAAATCTCTCAACCATCACATAAAAGCACTGATTTCGTAATGAAAATACGGATCTTGTTCGCGCCGTATGCTGAGTGCAGTGCAGTGGGTCCATCTGATGGAATTCATGTCACTTCGTGAATATCCTTGTGTTTGTACACACTGCCTCCAACCACCAGATCACTTGAAGTGCAGAAGTTTGCAAAGGGTTCTCCATTCTCATTCATTTCACTGAGTGCCTCTCGACCCATGATGAGTTCTCCTCCTGCGTTATCTGCTCCCAGTTTGGCCTTCATGTAACCCATTAGAGTCTCGATGTCGCCAACTGGGGCCTTGTCTATTACTGATTGCAGCTGTCTATGGAATTCCTCTTTCTTCTCTTGATCTGCATTATTTGTAAGTGCATAGCGTAGCGCAACATTGTATAATTGTGACTTTCCTTCGTTTTGATTTGAATCTTGCTGCCATTATAGTGAAACAGATTCGTTTTCACTGCACGAGAGCATTCAAAGCTCTTGAGGACATCAGTGTGCTTTTGGTTGTTGTCTGTGTGACAATGTTTATAACTTCATTTAACGTTTGTACATGGATTTTCAACACAAGCGAATACATGGTCCAAAATCCTCTATTGTCTCTGTTCTATGGTGATAACTTCGGCTTCAGCTTAGTTCCTACTACTGTCGTATGCACCTTCATATTCTTTCCCACAAATTTACCTCGAAACAGCTGGTTTCGGATACTCCTTTAAGTGACTTTTGTGGTTAGTACAATAAACCCACCTGCATGTGTCATGGTTGATATACTTCTGCGTAGTATTTTCGGGCTTCTGCTTCGAATTTTGTCTGCCGCTCGCTTTTATTATTCATTTTTCAGGTTTGCCTAACAATTCCTTCACCCATATGGAACCCTAACAATCGCATTCGTCAGCTTGCACCATGCCATCAAAACTTTATGACGAGCTCAAACAATCCAATATCATGACTGTGTTACCTGCTACACCTTCAAGAATATTGGAAGATTCAAACAATAGCAGGATAAATCTTAGCTTCGGAAAGCGCTTGCTTCAGCCTGCCGAACAATTATTATGCGAAGCGTTAACGTTTTTTCCTCAGGACGCACCTCTTATATGTTATGAATCATGGTATCTAATGTATGGCTTAACACTGTATATGACAGTCATTTCTCATTACCAGAGTGATGAAGCCTGTAAACTGGTTTGTATTCTTGTAATTTATGTAGTATTAATTGTATTATTAACGTTGTTGATATTATTATTAATATCATTATCGGAGTAGTTTACTGACTCTCCAGTTAACAGTTTGGAGGGTCCACCTCCATTACACATGATTTCTTAGATTCCTAGCACTTATGTGCTGCATCTAATAGTTTACTTTTGCAATCTGGACAGTCGTACTAGCTTTAAACATCGTGTAGACATTGCATATCCCTATGCTTACTTTCGCTTTTATCGGGGGAAGAGAAGGCATCGGCCGATTGGCTTAGCGAAGACTTTCACCAACTGGCGTCATTTCACCTCCCCAATTCCAGGGAAGAATAATTTCTTTTATACTTCGTCTTTGCCTTTAAGTTTCTTTAGCAGTTGGATTGATTTTCCGACGTGAAGTTGCTTGGCTCTCCGGGCTTAGGACGGTCTAGTAACTACTGAACTTGTAAATTATACGAAATTGAGGGATTCTTTGGCTCGGTGCAATCATAGGAGTCTCTTCATTACACCTTCAGGAATAACGTTTACTATATATTGGACTTCGGCTTCTACACAGAATACGTTCAACTGTGCCTGTATTTAAAGGTGGTTGGCTCACTAGAAAATTCCGCAATCCACAAAAGAGCTGGGATCATATGTTTACACACGTAGGGAAATTCAGTTAAATTTGTACGAAAACACGCTTCTTGGTGCACATAGGTCAAACTTTTACGCCTGTCCATAAGCGATTCGACAGTTTGTTTTCAATGTATATTTCTGTTACCTGTTCAAAAGCTGTCATCAAGTTCTCAGCTGCGAAGAAGCTTAAGTAATCAAGTCTAACGAACAGCCCTCCTGGTCGTTGTATATTTCAATGCCCTTTTGAAATGAATTACGATTTGCGACTTCGCTCGCTTCCACAATGCTTGACATCACGCATACGCGTTCGAAGAAAACTATTGCATTCGGATGCTGGAATTGCAAAATGTGGATTTCTCGCTCTCAGTCATAATATTCGGAAGGGTTACTTATCTTTGATGTGAACTGGCGCGAGCTGTAGGTTTGAAATTGTACCACATTTTAGCGTGATTTCGTAACCGTATCGTGACTCTGTTATTAACGTGGTCATGAAGCCATTGAGTTCTCAAATGACTAATCACATGTCAGACATGCAGCTAGATATGGCTAATGCGTGTAAAAGGGCACGGACAAAACTATCTGCGGAACAGTGCATCAACAATACCCAAATGTTGGTGACACCAAAAGCAGATTCCTCTTGCAACAGCATAAGTGAGTCAGCTTACAATCCAGTTGTGCTCAAGAGAAGAACTGCATTTGATAAGGCAGCCAAAATTATCGATAATGGTGAAAATACCCTTGCGTACCCAACATGTAAGAAAACCGCAGCACTAAGTGCTGCAGAAGACGTAAAGCTTAATGGGAGCTCCACTTCTTTTGTTAGACTAACTAGACTTCAGCCACAAAGTGTGTCGTTGTCACTTCTTCCAGAAATCAAAGGTCCATAGGGGAACTAAAGGCAGAAGTACGCAGACTGAAGGGTGACAAACAGAATAATGCACCACAAGAAAGTATGTTAAGAGCGTTCGGGGTATCGCCCCAGCTGGATGAAATTGGAGCTCAGACCAGCAACCTCTTGCCACCGAGCATCCTGACGTGTAGTGAATCCATTAATGAAGTTGACATCGAAACACTATCCAGGGCAGATCACTTGATAAACTTTATCACTATCGAAGTAAGCAAGAGACTCGCACTTAAATTGAACGCAGTAGTTTACAACGTCCCTGACACGACAAAGTTGAAGGCGATACGAGAAGTTTTGCTTAGAACAGCAGAGATGTATGAGGTTCAAGCAAAATGTTTCCGACCAAAGAAGAGCCAGCAGGACCACTGCTGTCCGACACGTTTTCAATTTAAATCACAGATAGAAGCGGAAGCATTCATCGAAGCAGAGTCTATCTTGGCAAAAAACACTGTCTTCACAGGAATAAAGATAGTCCTTGATGAGACAGCGGTGGAGAGGCAGGTATGCAACTGTGCTCATAGACCTGACAGTCAAAAGGCTCCAAAGCTGCAACATACTAAAGCCGTAGGTATCTCTCCCAATATACCCAAGCCTAGGACTCCCCCTCCACAAACTCTACCAAGTCAAATATACTGAAAAACACACCGACCAACGTGGAGATGGAAGACTGCGAAATGCATGATTTGACTCAACCACCTGAAACTGTAGATCTAGACATATCCATAGAAAGTTCCAAAGTGAAACCTGACGCCGCACTAAACGTGATAGAACTCTCACTGAGGTCTACTGGAGGCCTAAAGTCTAATAACCACACCAGCCTAGGTCCTAGGATATCGGCCACTCGATATGCAACCAACAGACCAATGCTCCGATGGAACCCAACACGTAGAGACGGACGCAGAAAGCGTATAATGATCCGAAGTGAGCCCGTAATCCCTTCTCGAATTGACAGAAGTACGAACACTAGCTCTGCCAAGAAGGTTCTATGCACTGAGCTGTCTCACTAGTAACGAGAACAAAAATAGACGTCACAACAACCCAACCCCATCGTTCACTAATGAAAAAAGCCAACATCAAACCCCCTATAATAGAATGTCAGCGGGGTACTTTGTGAGGAAAAACTTTGGTCGGCTGCATGGCACTAGTTTACTAGGAGACAGCCGCCGATCCAACATAACGCCAGTTACGTCCGTTGTGAGTCGTAACAGAAGGCAGTCACTGGTAAGGAATACAGCGCAGAACAGAAGTTTACATGGACCACAAAAGCATGATGATTTTTTATCCAATGCATCCCCATCAGCTGCAGCTTTGGCCAAATAACTGACGGGGATGTTGAAACCCCCTACTGTGAACCGCTAATCTTAGTGCCCAGTGAGCAGCAGAAAGGACGGTGAACCATACACATAAATCCCAGACGCCAATTACTCAAGTGGTGTCAACAGATACAAAAACACAACAGGTCTATTGAATCCTCCAAGTGGCATCACCAGCCCTACACATCCACCACGTACAATGGTAAAACTACCTACCCTCTGTGTAACAGATACTAGAGACGACGCTTGCATGAGGTCAAACTCTGCTTATTTGGATACAATTTGCACACCGAACACAAATAACCACATCGCTGTGTTCTCCCCTGATAAAGGTGATACTATTTCAAGTCACTGTGCGGTCGATTTACCGCTACTATATTCTAGTAACCCTACAGCTACAAGTGAACAAGGTGTAGAGACGTTCTGTAACGCAGCGACGTCAGACTATACTCAGTCAGGCGACACTGAGATACCCTTTGGCGAACTAGAAAGCTTTACACAATATTACTCCTCCTACTTGTACATCGTTCCCATAAACGCAAGGTCCGTCCTTAGCAAACTATCGGTATTAAGAGGAATCGCACTCATATATAAGCCGCCGGTAATAATTATCACTGAGTCTTGGCGTCACGCAAATGCACCAGATGAAGAGATATGTAGTGACATGTATACACAGTTCCGATATGACCGGAGTAACAAGAAAGGAAGAGGTTGCCTGATGTACCTCCTGAACACTCTCACTGCATTCAGGTTGGAAAATATGGTTCTTGATAAAGTGACTCTCTGTGGGTCACAGCGCACTACAGGAATGCTATGGCACTGGTAGGGTGTGTTTACAGAGCGCCTAGTACCTTTAACAATCATGAGATTTCACTGATAACGGCTCTGGAACATGCATCCACTCTCCCATATGATCACAGGATCATATGCGGTGACTTTAGCCTGCCTGAAATTAAGTGGGATTCACTTACTGGTCCGGCTAGGTGTGATAACTTTTTCCATACACTGTCTATTTTTGAATGGAGGCAAATTGTCACGACTCCTACAAGAGGCGACAATGTATTGGATCTATATTTTGCCATAACATAGATCCTATTTTGACAAATGTAGGCTCCAAGTCCCCAGGAAGTGATCACAAAGTGGTATCATGCGCACTGTCACTTCCTGCAACTAGTACTTCAATTGCTACCTCTACTATACATCAAATAGTATGTAGAGACTCCGGTAGAACGGATTAGCAGCAGATATGTCCAGTGATAAGGTGCATTGACTGGGGATCCTTCTTCACCACTACAGACCTCAAATTAACCATCGATATGTTTCACTACAACCCTAAAACCTGTCTCGATACCATCGCTCCACCGAAAGGTTTCAAAAAAATGCCACTAAACAATAGGCCATATATACCTCCCAATGCTCGTAGAAAGTTACGCCGACTCTCAACAAGATACTACAGACATCACGACGTCGATGCACTGATTGATCCTTGGTACTCTTGACTCTATCTCACACGACCATGATTTGCTTTTGAAGAATGACGAGTCGTGCACTAGCTAGCTCATCCAAAGTATATGCTTTCTCAGCACTGATCAAGAAGCAATCGAATTGCACATGACATAAAATTCCTCTTCTTATCCATGACACCAAAGCTTTTAATGATGCAGTGGACATGTGTGAAATATTCAGCGACTTATTTGTAGTCAGTTATTTGGAACCCATAGATTTTTTGTGTGACACTAGCGTGGTCTGCACTTCTAAAAGCTATTCTTCTCCTCAACTAGTGACAAAAGATACGGTTGAATTTACATAATCTAATATTCACCAAGCCATTATGACGCTAAAATGCTTCAGCAGCGCCGGCACAGACGGAATATCGTCACATTTCTTTAAATTTAACGGACCTGATATTCCATCACTATTACTTGAAATATTTTCTCTCTCTTTGGAGTCTTTTATATACCCAGATATATGGAAAACATCACTTATCCTCCCTAGATAAAAATCTGGTTCAAAAACACTAGCTAGTAACTACAGACCAATAAATATTACGCCTGTGGTTTCTAGAACTATGGGGAAAGTTATTAAAGAAAGCATTCTTCAGCACATGCTTAGTGGCAACATCATCACATCGAGTCAACATGGGTTACTAAAATCGAGGTCCTGTATAACTTGCCATCTTGACTTTTTTAACTTCGTAACCACTATGCGCGACCGACACCAATTAGTCCTTGTGCTCTTTCTAGGCATTTCAAAGGCATCTGACGCAGTTGATCACTTGCTGTTAATAAGTAAGTTGATGTCTGTGGGAACTGACTATCCACTATTGGGATGAATTAAGTTTTTCCTCAGTAATCGCACTCAAGTGTTAAAGGTAGATTCACACATTTCAAAACCTAGGCCGTTCACCTCTGGTGTTGTTCAAGGCAGTGTATTAGGCCCCCTTCTCTTTACTTTATACGTCAATGACATCCGCAGCTGCCTTGCATGCGGTAAACCATTCTCGTCTGCTGATGACCTTAAAGTTGCATACACATTCACCATTGATAATTTATCCCACTTCCAAGCACTTATACAAGGGGGGCTAGGCATGATATCCGCATGGTCTGCTGCTTGGAAACTTCAGCTCAATGTGGGCAAATGTGGCTGGATATGTTTTGGCGCTACACCAGTTGATATCCAACTACATCTTCAGCCTACGCAACCTCCTGTTCTTGAAAGTGTATGTGACCTTGGACTAAGATATTCAAGGGACCTCACATTTTCTGAACAGGTAGCATCACAGACCAGCAAATCTAGGATCCTGATGGGTTGCAAAGTTCGTAACTTTCACTTCAAAGAAGTCAAGTCGCTACTCTACAAAACCTGGCTTAGGTCAACCATTAGAATACTGTCCATCTATACTGGGTGGCATCCGCGTAATAGACGAACATAAAATAGAGGGTGTCTGAAGGTATTTCACAGCTAGATTGTTAGGACACGTTTGTGAGCGGGACCACAGCCCCAGATGCAGGACACTAAGTCTAGAACCACTTTGGATGAGACGACTCAAAATTAATCGGACACTCTACTTTTATATGTTACATAAGCACACGTTTACAGCCAGTGGCGGGTTTCAGTTCAAACACAACAGCTGTTACGATCTGCGCAACCACGCCCATAGCGTCAAAATGGAGTCGTTCAAGTCCTGCTTGCACGCAAACTTCTTCGCCGTCAAATACTCTCAGCTGTGCAACAGACTCCCAGCTAAAGTGAAGGCCTTCAAATCAACCTCTGAACTTGGTCGGTTACTGGCTGACCTCTTATCATCTGTCAACTTTTCCGAACTATCGACTACACCAACAGTCTCCTTCACGAAACTTCGTATACTCGGCTCTCTCAATGTGTAATAAGACAGCCGCCGTAACTACGCTGACCCTTTATACGAAGCGCTGAGGAGACTTCCATAATTTATCACCTCAAACTAACGGCACATTGCGTCCCACCCAACAAGGTAATCAAAAACAGAAATCCCATACCACATGACAGCATGAAGTTTGTATTTATAAATACTCTGTAGAAGAAGGATATACAACGAAAGCCATAGCAAAGAAAGTTAAGTAGGGAGAGACATGAACATAGAAAACACTCTCCTTGTTGAAATTCTTGCTTTCTTCGCTTGCTGCTTTGTATGTTTTTTTTCGTTGTAGAAAAATAATTCAGTTCTAAACGTTGGCTATGTTGCCATCGAAAATTAATTACTTAGGGAACAGACCATGGCTGAAACTACCCTTCATGGAGTGTAACCAGCTTTACCAAGTTCAGAATGCCCAACTACAACAAGCAGAAATAAAAATGTTTGCTGGATTACAACTTTATAATTATCAAAATCTAGGACTAACTCATGTAGAAGTGACCAGCAGAGTCCAACACCTACCAACTGCTTTCAGCCATAATATTCATCAAGATTATGAATCTTTGTTGTGAAATGGTGTTAACATGGATGAATTATGCAGTCCTGGAAGCGTCAATGAAGTACAATATGTGAACAATTCATAAACTTTTCATTATTATCTCAAGCAAAAAGCACAAACTGTTACAATGGAAGTATTAGCTTCAGGCTTAATTTTTCTCCAGGTGATACCTGTAGTGTCTAGATACAAACCTGATTTTTTGTTTATGCGAAGACAATACTTCCACTTGTCCGACTTGTAAATTTTCTGCGTACTTATTCTTCTGGGATGTTCCATTTTATGAACATGCAGCACTTAGATCTTCTAGTGGCAATGGGTGGGGATTCAGATCACCTCACATGAAGATGAACGTAATTCGTGCATAAACTTATTCATACCTGTAAAAATGGTGTGTGCCCGTATACTCAGGAACAAATGTTATTATTATACATGAGATCCGTAGTTCTGGAATCATCAGAACTAGCTCATATTCCCTCATGGACCCCTCATCGATTTCCCCTATCAAAACGTAGAAGGTGTAACAATGGGAGCATCAGCTTCAAGTCTCATTTTCCTCCGGGCTACTGGCGTTTCGCAGTGGGCAACAATTCTTCCACTTGTCCATCTTTTCAAGTTGCATATACTTATTTCCCCGGGATGCTTCGTTTTGTAAACATGTAGCACTCATATCCTCCAGTAACACAACAGATGGACAGCCAGATCACCTACCATGAAGAAACATGCGGCTCACATAGGACTTCATCTATGTCTGCAAAATGGTACGCGTCTGTGTGTTCAGGCGTAAATATTATTATTAGATGGACACCTAAATCGTGGTAGTTTGCCTCAATCTCCGCTTCACTTGGTTATGCAAATTGTTGGCTCTGTTGTTGGTGTTATTGCTCAGCGCTACAACGTCTCCGCTGAAGGCAACAGATGACAGACTTTTTGTACATTTCCAGAAGTCTTGACTGATGATGTTTATTATTTAACAGCGTGCATATTGTGCGCGTCGAATGCCATCAAGGTAACTGTACATCACTTGAAGGTGGATTCTTTTCGCACCAACCTATATATCAAATGCTTAATCATCAGATTCTACTATTTAACAGAACGTGCATATTACAACCGATTTTAAATAATTACCTGTTAGCTTATAACTCCAGAAATGTGAGAGACACTGCGTTCACTATCAACGTCCGTAAGCACGATTCCTGTAGCCAGCTCCTTATCACAAGGGCAATCCAACACGCCCTCATTTTCCTCAAGTTTCCACAAAATAAATAAATAAATTACTGTTTTATTCTCACGTTGAAAAAACAAAGTTTAACATAAGAGAAGCCAGTTTCCAGGCTTCGCCATGCTGATACATCTCAAAATATTTACAAGACTTGAGCCCTGAGTGGTACAGACGTTTGTCATTAAACTCAATTAAAAACTGCCGAAGGTCCTGCTAGTTATGAAATGAACAAGGAAGTATTACTTTGCAGCGTACACAGAGTGTTAAAGTCTAGATAACAATAAATATTGTCTTCATTCAACGGGTTTAACATAAGGGATACCAGTTTACAAGCACCGTCAAATTAATAACTTTGGAAAGTATCTAGCATTAAATAATTTACATATCAAGTTATTAGTGTGCATAATCTCATTAAAATTCACTACAATTCATGAGACGGATATGGATTCCCATCTCTCACCACATAGATGGGTTCCATTATCAATATCAAAAGCGCGCAGTGTTCAGAGTTTGCGTTGTAACCAAGCGACGTTGTTAGTCCATTCGCATAGTTTGCTGATTAGTAATATAATAGTTTATTACTTAGAATGACCTTCAGTTTTTAGTTTGCTAACCACAAAGGACCCATTTATACAATCTGGAGTATCGATAAAGTATCCAGTGTTATATAACCAACGTGTATGTCTATATCAATGCATATCCAGGACACCATGTTACTTTTAAAGGTGATATAGATTAATTCTGCTGGGAATACTTGTTGTATTGGATGAAAATAGATGTTGAAACAGTCAATAGTCCATAGGCTTCTAGCATCTTTTGTATTAGCATATGCGGCATCATTCGAGAAGTGTATTTGATGCATAGTGAGTTCCATATGAAAAGGTCTCTTGGTACAGAGTACTAGAAAATGTGTAGTGTGAAGCCATTACTGGTAGGTGACATCCTGAGCCAATATGCAAATTGGTCTCTAGTTTAATCATCTGCTCAGAATGACTCTGCTACTAATACTGTTGGGAATGGTCAGACGGTTCGTCGCAAGAAAAATCATGACCAGCAGGTGAGTTAATCTTGAAGATGGTCCAGAATTCGCGAAAGAGTGGGAGCAGTCCAATAATTATTGGCGTCAATGGGTAGGTGTTACTTCCATAAAGTAATCATGTTCAGACTGAGTTTGAACATCAAATGTTGGCTTGCAGCTATTTCTGCAAATGGGGAAAGAAAGGAGAGGCATGAGCAGAAATGGAAAGAGAAATTATCACGCTATTCAGTTTGAAGAAGAGGGGAGCCCCTATATTTTGATCTGTTCGGACTTTATGCACATTTTCATGCATATATGGTAAGTCAACTACGTAGTTCTTCCATTATAAGGTTCTTAAGTTGTTTTCGGAGGGGTGGTGTACCGTAGTGGCTTTGAGAGGAAAAAAGTATTCTTTAAGTTCATTGTACCGAGAGGAGCCAGTATTCATACCCTTGTAAGCCATCGCAAGGCCATTTGCGTTAAAGGAACTTCAGGGCTTTAATATAACCGATTCTTACATTTAGAGATCTGAGTACGTTCATAGTGGATGCGATGGCCTGACCATTGTTATGTGCCGATTGCTCTATTATGTTTCGTATTTGCGGATATGATATGATTGTCAAGAAATTTATAGATATCCGTGAAAAAGAGAATTCGCTGAGTAGACGTCGAAACTGAAATGCAGATATGCAAGAGCGAATAAAATGTGGAAGCTTATTCCATAACTTGCTGTACTGTAACATAAACGATCGTGACCTAGGTTTAAGGCGGTGCTTTTCTACGGGTACAATGCATTCACGATTGCGTGGACTTTATGGAGACAAAAGCTTAAAAGTAGGAGCGCAACAGGCATGCTTCAGCTCTCGAAGCATTCATGTAGCATTTCGCCTTTCAAGCTTTCTCTAAGCAAAATCACTGACGTGCGATTCAGCTACAAAACTAGTGCTAGACGTATACAATGCCGTTAACGTTAAATGTGCTTCCACACATGGCACGTATTTCAGACCCGGCTCGGTACCACCTGCATTGCATGAAAATGATGTGCACAACAGGACATGAACTCCTGCAAAACAGAGACAGCCCCGAAATCCTAGGTATTTTCCTGTACCCTCCAGGCTAAGATGTCAAACATTGGCCGACCTGGGTCATCCCGCTTGGGCCGGTAGCATTTCACGATCGTCAGTCAGTTAACATCGAGTCACCTCGTGACGCCGTTGAATGGCAGCACCCAGGCATTTTAGCTCACACCGCCTGCACGGCGACTACTTTTGCAAACCCATTCCTCGATCAAGATAGATAGCACGGGCATCGAACTTGACTGCTCGAAAACAACCGCTGGCGCAGCCACCTAGAGGGTCTGCACTAGTTACCTGAAAACCAGACCGGAGATATAGACAAGCGCGCTGCTCAGTCCGGTCACCTGAGTAGCATGCCGCTTGAGGGAGACAGCAGGCACATGGCCATCGCCGATGACAGATGGAATAACATGTAGTGGTAATGGACGCGCTCAGCCTGCATGTTCGGTACTCTGGAAGGTCCATGCACTTCAGATTCGATCCACGATTGCCGAAACCAAGTTGACATCCGCCTATTAAGTGAAGCTTCACCATCGTGCAACTGAAGTTCATCTTCCTGCAGTCACCCGGGTGGTGAAATATGGCTTAAACGTACACCAGTGATCAGACCTGCAGCTGATGACCCCGAATATCAGGGCCACCAAAATCGACCAGCAAGCCGTCCATCTAACCAAGGACGACTGAATGTGCGCCGTCGGCCAGACATTTAGTTGTGACACAAAACCTGGCGTCACTAATTAGACGATGAGGCGATTGGTTGCTCTTCGACAGCTACGCCTGCACATTGAGTCGAACCCAAATAAATCAGGAAATCCGTATCCTATATCTGCCTGTTCCCTGCTACAGAACATACAGCCCGCTACTTTCTGGCATTCATCATGATTTTAAGCGGCCAAATCGCCGGGATTCCCCTGCTACCCGAGCAAATCTCTTTACTACCCACGCCCAGTTGAACAAACCAGTTGAGATAGTGCACTGTTCAGCGTTATATTCTTCCTCAGATTTCCGCAGACCTATATGCCTCTTGACATGAATTCCTCGAAATATTGGTTAATGGGGTCCGGTTCCTGCGCACCAATAACCACGGGACTCGTCATCTACAAATCTTCCTCATCAAACCGTTTGCTGCACAAACGCTACATAGGGTGTTGAGGACTGTATAGATAGTTGTGATCCGTCTTCAGCTAAGTGAAAACAGATTGGTTGTATTCGAAAAAGGATTTGGATTCCTTACTTACGCCCACTGTATTAAGATCTAGAATGGCAAATACTTGACAGTTTGTGACTTATCCCTTCAAATATTAACCGTATTCTCTCATCTTCTACTACATAAAATATGCAGGTGGAAACGGAAACGTATTCTTTGCCGTTGTGATGTTCCCGATCCTCTTGCTTGCCTCCTTGCACTATATTTTTCATCTACACATGCAGCACCGTAGTTCTTACAAGTCTTCTGTAACTACGCTTGGTGCACTAAATGGATCATATTAGCCGTTGAAAACCGGGTGAAAGGCCGTCATTCTCCGGACCGGGTAGACTGAAATTGTACACGGGCGCTTGCTGAGAATCCAAGGGGCTATTGAAACCGAAATCGACAGCATACTACCCACCAACCTTACGGCTGGACCCCAATAAACAGTGATGGGAAGTCGGAATCTTTTAGCTGATTCCTTTAGCTACAAGGTGAAACTCATTAACATGAAGGAATAAATGCTACACAAATGCTTAGAGTGAAAATAGAGTTTTAGTGCTCAGACAACATCTGACACAGCAACATCGACATAACATTTTCCTAAGAAAATGTCCATCGCCAGTATTACAGCGTGAATCAACGTACTCTAACTAAGGGCAAGATGCAAAACACGCAAAATATGGGTGACCTTCTTCCCAAGAACTCACAAGCCTTGAAAATGGGGAACCAAAGAGATACCCGACAAGCCTAGTGTGAAGAACGTGAGATAATTAAGCACAATCTATAGAATTTGAGGATAGACGACTGCCATATATCAATAAATCAGCAGGAATCCAGTGAGCGAGAAAAATACTATGAAACGTGGTCTTTGGAAGACGGGAGAAAATGACCTCGGATGGCCAAAATCCACCATTATGGTTGATATTCAAGTTCTCAAACGCGTTTCCAAACGAGCCCGCTGGGTAGGTAACAGTAATCGCGAGAGTCGTCCTTAAGAGTCATCGCTCTTGTTGCGCACCATCCCACCCTGCATATCAGAATACCTTTCCTGTCCTTTCAATTTGATGCTGCCTGTTTTTTAGGTTATTTAAAACAAGTGGCCCATTTCATCTTTTTTAACCAGGTATTCCAGTGTGAAGTACTGGCTGTCTTCCAGCTTGTTCGACGATGCTAATCGGAATTATTTATGGAGGATGCCGCTTTGATTTTAAATAGATTGTTCGACACATAAATGAGCAAAAACTAAGCCTCAAGAGTGGAATATTTGCTGAAGCTCAGGTCCTTTTCGACAGGGCGTGCAGTTTGAAGTATAATCAAAGGATGATGCGGTCACTCATATCTGAGGCTATAGAATCGACTCGGTGCCTTAACTTGCCGCCTAATATTTAGCAATAATAATTGTACGGCAGGCACCAAAATGATTGTATAGGGCCTCATTGACAGCTAAGAAGAATATGCGCAATCCCGGTTGCCTAATTTATGGAGCTGTTATGATCGCTGAAGACGATAATAGGTGATCAAGGTTAGCTTCAAATGTGCGATCTTTTATCCCACCTTATGTTTACACACCAACTTGTGCACGGTGAGATGATACTCCGCTTGCTCAAAGGTAAAAGTTTGTTGTTAACCTACTTCAATTGAGGTACCCGAAGAAACATGAAGTTGTGGGCAATTCCACTAGAAACGCTCGCTAACACTGAAATTTCACGAGGACAGTTTTTTGATATATGAACAATAAACACATTTTGTGTAGCATCTTTTTTGTAATCAAAGTATGGTTGAGAAGCAGAGGTTTCAATGCGCGATAAACCCTTTTTGTCAGCTTGTGGCTCGATAACTACGACCTTTGAATGACACCAGTTTGGTTTTTTCAGGAAACTGACCAAGAGTGACGTTTATTCTAGGATTTGCAGCATTAAAATCCAATCGGAAAATGAAGGTGAAACATAGAATATGAGAGCCTCGTGTGAAATGATTTAAATGAATCAAGTGCAAAACCACAACGCCCCAATTTTTGTTTCTCACCTCCACCCACACCGTTTTTCCAAAATGAGGCCACGCAAGGATTTTCAAAAACAGTTACCCAGTGAATCTGCCTGCAGAGGGTTGAGGCAACTAACCACTTTCAGAGAATGGAGGGAGATGATTGCCACCTCGTAACCCGCAATGACCTCCATTTATCAAGTCATCTCGCGAACGCTGAAGCCGGCCGCTCATAACACCTACTTGAAGTCAATTGAGTGCGGTAAACCTGCCCCACTTCAGCCACCTATGGCCAGCCAAAATGAATAGAACCACGCTTATTCAGGCATGACCCAGGCATATACAAAGTACGAAGGGACTCCTCCCGCTCGGTTTTATCGCGTTGATGTGGTGAATATGCCTCTAGACGGATGCGATTGGCTACAGGTCTAAAACCCTTCTTGAGGGGGAGCTGAACGCACTAAAGCGCTTCAAGGCGCACAAAGGGTAGGTGACAACTCAGGAACCTGTATGGGACCTAAGTAAGTGCCCGACAATGTAAGCCTGCACCCTGGATTCATAGTAACTATCTCACTCTATCCATGGCAACCAGTGTCCTTACACAGCCACTGAGAAAGATCTGGGTTGTACAGTATTTAGTGACCTGAATGCTAGTTCAAATATTTGGAAGACACCTTTACAGTCCACCTCATGTGTGAGCAACTGGGTCTCTAGGCCCAGAAGCTCTTCTTTATGATCTATAAGATCTACTCAAGACCTCACCAGGAGGTTTACAGCACTGTTTTGCTACCGCATCTGCAAGGAGAAGCGAACCTTCTGTGAACATTAGGCGGGTGAACCACATACAACGTCTTGATGGTGCAGGGGAAAGCAAATGGGAACAGACCAAACGATTTGACGCTTCATGCACCTAATTGCCGAAGAATAAGGAGTGACCCGTTAACAACTAACGGGGTGCAAGGTAATTCGAATGAAATAACACAGTGGTGCTCGAGATTTTGATCCATGACCCCACGTATGGCCACTAAGAAAACCATAGGCATTGTTCAGATATTACGAAACTCACATTTGCTTGGTCACATCAATCCTCCTTCCAGTGGTTTATCATGAGTCTGCCATGGTGAGTCATGTTTATGAATACTCTGACGACGCTTATGATAAACTTCTAGAAGTATTGTATTGTAGGGTCATTGCAATATATAAGCAAATAAAAGCTCTCGTGTCTATGCTGTTGACAGTTGGCAGAATTCGGCGAAACTTTAGCGGAAAACCAGGATCCATCTGATTATTTTCTTTTGGTGTCGTTCTGTGTCTAGAGTTTTCAGTATTAACTTTCTGAGTTCCCGTGGCCTTCGTGTAGCCAGCAGACTGCTTAGCTGCACGAAAATTTCTGGTCTTTCTCACTTAAAGACTCCTGGATTTGCGCTACTCAGTCATATCTGACAGCCACCGGCGTTACTGAAGGGTGAATAATGATAGCGCCCCACCCGATGTTGTTAAAATATATTTGAGCATGTGTTTGATGAAAATGGACACGACTGCTGACGACTTCATGATGGTCCACTATTAAAGGCGCTCAGGTACAAGTTGTCAACGTATCATAGCAATCTAGTGGAATATCCTAGCCTCACCATGGAGACGAAAGTAATGATAGAAGGCCGTGGCCCGTTGAGATTAGATGTACGCTTGGTGAAATATTATGTAACAACAGCTGCCTGAGCCATAAGTGCTCCAAGGCGTTGCCACCCGAGTAGCGTTATAATGGATCCAGTCGGATATTACGTGCTAGACTCGGTAGACCTTTAATGGCTTCTAGAGTTGTGCTTGGGAAGTCAAACGTAATGGAAGACAAGTGAAGTATGACCTTAGTGACCTTTTAGCTTTAATGGACAATCTGCTAGCAAACAGAAACGTACCGAAGCCTGTGAATAACCTCAGTGAATTCAGCCCTCCAAGCGTTGTTGAAGTGACAGCAAGGTGTCTATCTGTCCGACCACAGAGGAGGTGGAGAAAAATTGGTACCGAGATGGAAGATTAAGGCGTGGGACCAAGCCGCACTAGTGTCATGAAACTTCTTGAAGACAGCCCGAACAAACCAACAAGCAGGTACTCTGATAACCTATGTCTCCTCCTAGAAACCGAAAGAAACACCAACGAAGGAAGGCGATTTGCTGTGAAAATTCTACTATTTTTAAGCCATTATGCCGGTGTTTTTTGTATGAAGATTCCCACCGTCTTGATAAACATACTCAGCCCCTCAAAATTTCAGTGTTAAGGGACAGAAGTAGCCAGACGGACGCGTGCGACGGGACATACCATGAGAAACTGCTAGTTGGAGACTGGTGAAACGAGTTAAACAAGTAACAACTTTTGCTGAAGGTTGTGGAGTGAGATGCAACGGAGACTGAAGTCAATAGAAAATTGCAGAAGGGAGGAGTAGATACTATGTGCTTTGAAGCAATTCTGATAGGGATTTGAAGACATTTGTCAGCAAGGGAAACAAATGCCTACTTGACTAATGATTCCGGCGCTACCTTGGCTGAATGCTGACAAGTAAGCAGTAAAGTAGCGAAGGAGTATGGGATAGGCTATCTGTCAGCACGGTGACTTACACTGAACCATGACGGATCTACTTCCACGAACTTGTGTTTTGAGTCCAACCTGCCTCTCTTTTTTGTCATTTTTCATGTCAGACTAATCAGTTCTACACTCATATGGAACCCTTGTAATCTTAATAGTATGGGCGTATCACACCATCAGAACTTCATAAAGAGTACAAAATATTTAAGGTCATGGCTGAACCACGCACCTGGTATGGAAGGATATTTGATGTATCAAACAATGGCCAAATATTTCCCAATTTGAAAATGAGCTAGCCCCCATCTTCTGATCGGTTACCTTGGTGTTCAGCTATTTTATTCTTTGTTTTCTGCAGAACATTAATGTTTCACTTTTTAACTCACCTCTTATGCGCCCTAAATAACACAACGTTTAACGAATTGCGTATTATTTACTACAACAGTTATTCCATATTGCCGGACCGATCAGAGTCCTAAGTTGGTTTGTTTTCATGCAACCGATATCGTATATTTACAGTGTTATTGTATCGGAATTAGGAGACACCACTTGAAGTTAGGCCACTAAGTATTGTGGAGCCAAAAGGAATCGCGAGACTCACACCACGGCATGGGGTTACCTTGTAGCTGTGTTTTATCCGAAGATGAGTTGCTCACAGCTTGGCCTCATCTAACGGATAAAAACCAAAATCAGCGGGTGAAGAAGCCATGGTACCAATTACCCGCATTATAACGGAGGAACATGGAACGCTAGGATGGAGTTATGCTGACAGAACTAACTTGTATACAATGAAGGCCTCTCTTGGATGAAAAATGATGGGACAAACTCATGAAAATCATTACTCGTCCTACATGGTTTATGAATCTGAGGTAGACACAAAGCCAGTGACAAAAGTTATGCCAAAGAAGGAGTTTGAGGATATCCGTGGAGCGAATGACTTGTGTTTGATGGATTCTAAGGCCATAAAGATAGTAGGGAAGTCATGTTAATATGATAATAGTCAATTAAATAAGCGTCTTATCCAAAATACTAATTGTGTTCGGCTAACTTGCAACGCGAAAGTAGCTACCAGATGGATTATATGACTAAACAGTAAGCCTCCTACATCCCGGTCTCTATCGTCGATACAAAAAAGTTATCAGCGGACATAAAAGTGAGATTTTGTGGAAGAGATGACCTAGGAGGTTGAACTACGGAAGTGGAGTCTCACACACCATCCGATCTTCAAACCTTGAAAGCCTGGGAAGCTAGGCACTATATTCCATTCTTCTGCTGAACACAAAAAGCTGTACTTAAGTCGTGTTCTGTTTGGTGGGGCTAGTTGATTGATTTGGTCAGTTGGATCATTTCTAAGACTTGGAGGCTTCCAAATAGCCATCTTAAAGCAAACTGACGTATAAAGTGATAATAAGGGTGTTTGGGATTTTTGTTAAAGGAAGACGGTACGAATACTAGGACGTCGAGATATAGAATGAACATGGCTATCATGAACCACATCTTCAACCTTCTGCGCTAACTGCCCTGCAGGTAGCCAGCTGCCTAAGCTAAGATTTCATAAATAAGAACTGAAATGTGTGGCAGACGAATGCTTCTATGTGAATGACCACCTAACGTCTTCCGAGAAAAGTGTGTTTACATGAAGTTTTGCATTGCGAGTTCTACTTTAATGACCTCTCCAGATGCTCCTGAGTTGGCGGACGGTTTTTGTTTGCCGATGATCTAATGGCTGCATGCACATTCTGGGGTGGCGACCCGCTCTTCTTTCAAAGGCTAGCAAATAGCAAGCTTGGCCTACTTACCACTCGATTCCCAACACGGGATCCTCAATGCAACCTATGAGAGCATGCCTCAGCTTGCTTTGCCACACCTATTTGTTTTCAGTTACCTCTGCAAACTTTGATACTTCCTAGTCACAGTAGCATCCTTGACCTACGGCTCAGTCAATCCGGTGACCCCGCATTCCCTGAGCATGCTACGTCACGGACTTGTAAATTTGGGATGCTACGAGGCTGCATAGTTCATAACTTCTACAACTCTGAAGCTAAATTACTGCTACAAGAAACTCGTGACTGATCCTCGTTAGAATGATGATAGTACCATTTGTTTATTCCAGGTCGCATTCTCATAAGTGACCAACAAAAATCGGGAGTTTCTGGGGTGCTTTGCACATAGGCCTCTCGGATATGAACGTGGTCTGGATTTTACACTCAAATGCATGTCTCATGAACTGCAACCACTCTGTATGAGACTCCCAAGAATAATCTATTTATTCTTCCTCGAGTTTATACGTAAAGTATCATCCTGAGCTAGTGAGGAAATGCGCATCGCGCCGGAAGGTCGCCGTAGCCTACACATTCAAGCCTACAGTGCTAAGATAAAACCCCTCAGAACGTCCCTCTGCTTTTTGCATTAAATGCTCCGGAATATGGCACGGCCTTTTAGTAAAGATCTAGGCCTTTAGTTCAACTGTATCGTTGAGTCATTTACCTGAAAATCGCCTGTGCTACGTCAAACTTCCCAGTGTGCTGAACAAAACAAAACTATGCTGTACGAAGCCCACTACTGTAGGTTCTATAAACGTGTAAGGTTTAATATCTGATGCACAAATGTGTTCACATCTCACGGATAAGAGCACGCTGATGAAGACTGCATTGATAACTAGGAACTAAAGTTATACTTCTCACTTGATGCACTCACTAGTTCGGGCAGCTGAGGTATGACTTCCATAAATGGAATGCGAAAGGGCAAGGAATGCCACATATACACCAGCTAGAATATACGCAAGAAAACTTAGGCTAGATACATAATGGTAGAAGCGACATTCCAAGTTCTAATGTGTGTTAATGCAAGCGAATAACTTCCATATTTCTTGCCTTCCGCCACATAATTTCCACTTTGCCTGGTGGTGATGCCATACTAGTGAACGCGCTTGTCAGCTACTCGTCGTATCTGACTGAGAAGCAAAGGGGTCGGTAAATGCATCCTATTAGGAGAGATGTAGAGCGAGTCAACTTGGCGGTAACCCATGCTGAATCATCAATCTCGTTAAGTTCAGAGGTTGAACACTACGCAGCAGCTACGTCAGACTTTATATAGATGGCACACCCTCCTCCTTTAACATATAGTCTATCCTTCCCGAAAGAGGGAAAGTTGCCGAAGAACATCACTGCGTCAAAAATATCGGAGGTACACGATGCTTCTGTAACCATTACTGCGGACGGATCAAAAATCAGGGATAGCAAAATAATCTGCTTCGTTTTGTCGCGTACAGAGTGGGCGTTAATCAGGCACGACGATAGCGAGTCAGAAGTACAAAAGCGTTTGGATAAACTTCGAAAAGTCATCACTTCTGTACATTCCTTGTGGGTCCTTTGCGCATGCCACGCTAGAAGTATCATGACCTCCAGTACAGGGAGACGTTCGGTGCTGCTTGCCTTGGAGGGAGCAAGGTACCCACCACATTGCCATTAGTGTGGAGACTACTGGTCAGGGTAGAGAGCAGACGACCCGACAGCATCCACAACACCTACAGCAGTAGGCTGTTGGAAAAGGATATAATTTTGGCTGGGAACACGGTATATACACCAGCCAGCAGATAAGCAAACCACACAATCTGCGGGTCCCTCCTGCTTCCTATAAACATGACATTTTAGAACAGCTTATGTCCGCAATGTCAACAGCGATGTGATGATTCAGGTGCTGTGTAGTCACTCGCTACTCAAAACTCAAACCTATGCCTTGGTGAAACCAATGACTACTCATGGGTTATCATAAAACACTCCGCCTGTCCATTTACAGGGCGATAGTAATATATTCCAAATGATGAATTATGCGGCCACATGCAACTTTAACAGGCAGTGTATGGATTTTGCTGTTTTTAGTGGAGCAAATGAAGTCTAAAAAGAATAAATCGTCACTTCATACACTGCTTTCCATACCATGTGACCGTATGGATAGCACCCCCCACAAATACTGGGTGAAAGTCATTTCGCTACACAACAACGACGAAAAGTAATCCGGGTATTATCCCCGGGTGCGAACAGTATCCTGGCGGTGGTGAATCATATTAGCAGCAGGAGCACACAGTGTGTCAAACGATTAGCATAGGTGAAGCTGAAAAATTGCGAATACTCAGTGAATTTGCACTGCTCGTAGATAGCATACGCAACTCTGTTTAAATACTGGGATAGACGGAGAGAAAATTTCATACAGGGATTGCACGGTGTCTTGCAGCGATTGTTTACGTCTGTTTTAGTAAACGAAATTAGATACATCTACCTTCCCCCTGCTTCTCAGTTGACCGTGACGAAGGGCTAAAAAGTCCTTCTCCTCGTGTTGCTTCAGTAAATCACGCAGCAGAAATCATATGTAAGGAAATTAACTTAAAGGATTTAACGTGGCAACCAACTGGCTCCCTAAAAAGTTTTGAAAAACTTAGGAGCACTGTAGGTATGGGGGATAAACACAGTCTCAGAGAGGATACTGCCGGCGCACTCAGTAATCTAGAGAAGCCGCCAGATTATTAGAATCTACCGACTAAATTCGGAGACTCATTAGGAGACCTTAACTGTTCCAAACTGAAGAGAACCTTACGGTGGAGAAATTTACATGAAAGGGGGACTTAAAGGCCTACACTGTAACGCTGTGGTCATCGTTGTGCAGATGATCATAGTTATTTTGTTCGAACTAGAACTCATAATGCCATCAGGATATTTTATCAAGTTTACTTTCTATCAATGCTTGGAGCTGGGATAGATCAGCACGAGTGAGTGCGTATGCAACTTTGATACCATCAGCAAACAAAAACGGTTTACTGTGTGTAAGGTATCTGCGAATGTCACTCATTTGTGCAGTGAGTAGAAGTGGGGCGTGATACTTTACCTCCAACCACTCCAAGGGTAACTGGCATAGGTTCCGATGATGTGTGTGTCCACACTCACTCCCTTTCAAATGAAAACCCTCGAGGAAGTAGGCCAGCATTGCTTCTTCAGGAATGAATTACATAGATATTTTCCATACCTTCTTTGGATGACGCCTTCAACTGTTCATTATTACTATTTTCAATTGCATTCCCTCAAGAAATCTTTGTACCTGTGAATGGACACAAACGTCAGCGTGTACATTAGCGCGCATTATTTTCGTGTGACGTGGAATCATCGCTGTTCTGAGAGCCTGTCGGCCTCTACTCTCTTTGCTAACCCTAGTGGTTAGATGACAGTGGGGAGCTTGGAGGTTCTTGCGCTGGTCATCAGGTACCCGGTGTCGTTCATAGCCTTTGTTGTGCTATGTCATCGCTCATCCACAGGCCCCATCCACTTTTGGTCATTTCACTGATAAGTGTTGTTTCCGTAGGTTCCCACCACCAAATCTGCCATCTCACGTTGTTGAGCTGTTTTTCAATGGATCTTTATGAATTATCTTTTAGTTTGTCGATACTTTGCTAGTGCCATGCGCTATCTCCACTATCTCCGCCCCCGTTGACCACAACATGCTACGATCTAGCATCAGAATAACTCCTGGGGAGTTCAACCTCCTCCGCCGGACACTTCACTAGGGTACAACTCAGATGGTCGCTACCTAGGTTGAGTTCATCAACCTACCTGCCAGGTGCATAATTTCGTCTAAGCCACATGATTTTTCCAGGCCACCGAACGTCATGCATGGATAATGGTATCCAGGACCAGCTCACAGCTAACTGATACAAAGTTGGAATCCTCCAAACTGGTACCAACCGACAACGAAATTCGACGTGCGACGTCAACAGGGATCAAGGACCCGTTGATCAGCTAGCTCTCCCACCCAGTTGACCTGAATGTCGTAAATCCACCCACTGTCCCATCACTGCAAACCAATGGGGAGTCTCAGTTCGCTTCCAACACAAAATACACATCACTTATAGGCACACTGTGTGGAAGGGGAAGCAACGAGCTAGGTATGATCAACATTATAGGTAAGTTCATCAGCAACAGGAACCTGACGACCCTATCGCTCACCTACCCACGTTCTCTATCTAGGAAAATATCTGCCGTCAGTACAACGGTATTAATGTACAAACTGATTATGGCGCTTGCAACTGAATCAATGTATCCATCTTGCGTCCCTAATGTAGACTTATGCATAAGTGGATACACTCCCTACTGCACTAATGGAAATCATAGGCGTGGTGGCGGCCGTTTCATTTGTATATGCAACCACGTAGCGGCAAGCAAGGCCAAAGATTGCGCATTAAATGCAGTGCCTAACCCACCGTGGATCATCTTACATGGTGACAAATATGAAATGCTTATAGGTTGCATATATTCAGCATCATGCTCAACAGCGGAAACGAATACACTTTTCGCTACATTATTTGCGCATAATTCCTCATGTAGTATGAATTTTAAGTTGATCGCTGGTGACTTCAATCTTCCTGAAATTAACTGGTTATCATCAGCAGCGCTTTGATGAGATACTTTCTGTGATGGATGTTTGTGCATAGAAGCAATACGTCCACGCATCTACTCATGTTGATAACATTTTGGCCTTAGTACTCTGCAATGATATCACCCCATTTACTGCCCATGTCAGCAGCGGATTTTTCAATGCTGACCATAGAATAACATTATGTTGCCCACCCATCTCAACACTGGAAAGGTGTGGTAAGCAAGCTGCACAGAATATCGCACCTATAAAGGTGCGGGCCGGAAACTGCTCATGGAGCTTCTCAGGTTCTCCACACGGAATGGGTTTTTTACGGCTGACTCAGTAATCGCCATGGAATCCCTTACTTATAGTAGTGTTATGTCGTGTCTGGGTACTTTTCCTCCAGTGAGAACAGTGAAACTACACAGCTGCTCAGAATACATTCCGCACGTATGCCTCCAACTTCTGGGCGACTATAGAATCCATACCACTCCACCAAGGATTTCTGCTCATTGCACGTAATCCATGGCACTCTGGAATCAATCAAAAACCTACGTGCACAGAGAGGCTAAAACAAGGAGTTCGGGGCCCTTACATCTAGCCCCAAGGTATGCAGTTTAGCATCACTTCCCAAAAAGCACCTTTAAACAACAAGACATTACGGTACTTGATTCATGACCAGGTAGTCTATAACAACCCAGTCGCGATCTGCAAACTACTTAGCGACTGATTTGGGACTTTCAGTCGTGAAACACGTACTCTTATCGGTAGTATACCACTCTCAGTTAACCATTTTGTGGTTGTGATGTTTACCGGTGAAAAATATCCGAAGCCATCGAAAGCCTCAGACCAACAAAAAGAATGGGAGAAGACGGCCTCGATTTAGTGGCACTAAGGGATAGCGGTTTGGGCACTCGCTCGATTCCGCTCTAGTCGTTCTTTCGATGGAAAACGGAACTTTTCTTCCGAATGGAAGACTAGCTTTGTAATCCCACACTACAAATCCGCTGACAGGACTGATGTCAGAAACAAAAAACCCATGAATATAGCCCCAGTCCCATCACTGGTTGTGGAGAAGGTTGCACCGACAGCATGTCTGAATATTTACTTGCGGAAGATTTCATAGTGAAGCCTCAACTTGGCTTTCCGAGAAAAAGACTGTACATTACGTGCCACTGAGATTCCTTGAACCCCGTCGCTAGTAGTCGTGAGGTTAATAAAGCATTCCTCGCTCTGCACTTCGACACAACGAAGGCATTTGACATGGTTTCGTGCGGCATACTATTCGAAAACCTAAAAGCAATAGGTATTTGCAACCTTCTACCAGGCTGGCCGAAAATACCTCCAGGTAACCACAACTAATTAACAGAAATCAACTCAATTCTCTCTAATCTGGAATGCATCACAAGTAGGGTTGTGCAAGGAAGCCTTCTCAGGCCTCTTGTTTATTATCTACACTAAGAGTGTTTGGAATTGCTTTGCTACAGGCAAAGCTTTTCTAAAAGCTGACGACCTGAAAGTCATCCTCTCCTGTTACAACCGCGAGCTAGGTGACACTATGGCTGCCGTTCAACATGAGCCAAAAGAGAATTCCTTTTTGGTGTGCTGACACTCTTCTACGGCTCAAAATCAATAAATCCGGATGATTCAATGCAGGCCAGATGTTATTTAGATGATGCGTGCCTCTGTTGGTCTGTGGTTGTCTACTCATGAATTCGAGCCATTACTGGCTACGAGGAGGGCACGCCTCACCGATTCCTTATGTAGTCAATATATTGCCTCCATAAAACCTGTCCAAAAATTACCACTATCTACCACGGAGTCCAGTTTTTCTAGCATCATAGAAAATATCTCGACAGTAATTAAAGCAGCGCTGGGCTACCAATTCAGGATAAAAATAGTTTTTGTATGTTTAGACTTTGATTTCCTAACTACTTACCCAACATCCGCACTGTCATCGAAGGTAGATTGAACGTAGATATGAGCTCGTTACACAGTTTGGGAAGCACCCAAGAATATGTGATAGGGCAGAAGACCAGTGACCACTTGTTCACCTACGGTAACGTGGCACTGATGAAGAACCCTGAACTTTCTCTTCCCCTTCTGAGAATGCTTCCTCATCTATGAGACAATCCCATGGTAACTTGCCTCCGCTTTTCTGCTGGAAAGCATGTTAGAGGCACCAAAGTAGACCAAACGTAAGTTCAAAGGACTGCACATTCACTAACGAGTATCAAAAACGAAGCTGGATCACTTTGGTCAATATCATTCAATACCTACTATCTGTTGCATATGAATTTCTTCGTCCGGAACACAAATTTAGTTCCAGCTGGAGGAAGCATAATCATAACATCAATTATCCCTGAATTTAGAACTGAGCCAAATTACTTACGTGATAAAGATTTTCTGCCACTTTAGGGTTATAGGACACAACTGACCGCACAACTTGTGGTGCCCTTAAATTATATGGTGTGCAATTGATCTTCTCCCCCTGAAATGATAACACTCCCTCATGACTGTATAAGGCGTGGTTACCGTTGTAGCAAAAAGCAAGAGTTCTACTGAAATGTTTATAACTCCATTTAACGTTTGTACATGGATTTTCAACACAAGCGAATACATGGTCCAAAATCCTCTATTGTCTCTGTTCTATGGTGATAACTTCGGCTTCAGCTTAGTTCCTACTACTGTCGTATGCACCTTCATCTTCTTTCCCACAAATTTACCTCGAAACAGCTGGTTTCGGATACTCCTTTAAGTGACTTTTGTGGTTAGTACAATAAACCCACCTGCATGTGTCATGGTTGATATACTTCTGCGTAGTATTTTCGGGCTTCTGCTTCGAATTTTGTCTGCCGCTCGCTTTTATTATTCATTTTTCAGGTTTGCCTAACAATTCCCTCACCCATATGGAACCCTAACAATCGCATTCGTCAGCTTGCACCATGCCATCAAAACTTTATGACGAGCTCAAACAATCCAATGTCACGGGTGTACTATCCAATATCTAATATTGATGGTGCGACAGTGGAAAACTGACGGTTTTTGATCCGTTGCGTCTAGTTCTTGAGGCTTGATTCGAGTTGTTCGGTTCACTCCTGTAATGATCGGGGGAATACTTTTTGCTCTACTGCTTTTAGCCTCGGTGAAAAGGATGTTTTCGGGTTAGTAAGTTGCAATTTGTAGAGTGATCGGGGAGCTACGGGTTGCTGGGACGGTCAGGGGGAATGTCATGACTCCTGTCTGTGTAGGTATCTGAAAGAGAATAGTAAGTTAGCGGTAAAAGAATGAAGGAGAAAAAAGAAAATAGGGGCAGAGAAAAAGGGGGAGAAAGAAAGAAAAAGGTGGGGTGAAAAAGAGAAATAAAAGAGAGAGAAAGACATGTGGGAATTGCCCGAATGGTAGCTTGGGCTTAGTTCCTACAGAAGAATTAGTGGGTAATGTGGGTGTATTAGGCAGCGAAATAGTGAGTGGTAGGTAGGTGGGAGGTGGGGGTGGGCTGGTGAGGTTGGTGACTCCTCGATTACGTCGATGGTAGTCCATGCGGGGTGACACAACTGTCTAACCGTCTCATGGATGAGTCGACTGAGAGAGCCATAACGGTATGTCACGGTAAGGCATTCCATAAAGCACATGCTCTCAGGGAGGAAAAAAATTGGACCAGCGTATGGTGTCGGCTCTTTGGTGCGCTACCTTAGTGGAGTTTCCTCACGAAGGCCGCTGGGTTGCGGTCAAAATTGATGCGTTCACGTGGTCTGCCTGATGGGGGATCCTGTATGCCATGACAAGGTCACCTCTCTTCCTACGACAACCCAAGGTAAATAGTAAATGAGTGAAGTAAATTTTTTATTCTCACATCAGTAATTTAACATGAGAGAAGCCAGTTTACAAGCATCATCACATTGATATATGTCGAAAAATCTACAAGATTTTACGGGTCCTGAGTAGTACAGAGTAGAGGTCATTTGACTCCACCAAAAACATCAAATCGCGGTTACGGGACAAAGAAAGTACCACTTTCAGCATATGCAGTGCATCAGAGTGAAGATAACAAAAATTCTGGTTCCCAAATTAATGGATTTAACATGACAGATACCAGCTCACTAGCACCGTCAAAATGATGATTTTGAAAGTTTGCAGAATAGTGCCGGGAATTATGTAACTCACACGACGAGTTTTGATATGCATAGACTTGTTAAAACCTGCAGCAAATCAAGAGACGGGCACAGATCCCCGTGTGTAATTACACAGATAGGTTCCGCCATCAACGACAAAAGCGCGCAATGTTTGAAGTTTGCTTTATGACTGGATGACGTTGTTAGTCCATTTGCACAGTTCTTATCTAGTAATATAGACATCCATTCACTAGAAAGTTCTCCAGTTTTTGGCTCTGCCAACCACAAAGGGCCTTTTTATATGATCTGTAGTATCAGTAATTATCCACAGTTGTATAATCAAGGTGAGTGTCTAAATCCATACATCTCTAGCTACTAATGTGATGTTTAGAGGTAGTATACAACAATTCCACTGGGAGTACTTCCGGTAGTAGATGAAGGTAGACGTTGAGACGTTTAATAGTCCTAATGGCAGCAGTTGTATATGGACTTCAGGCATCATTCATATTAGCGTAAGCAACATCATTCGAGAAGTGTGTTTGATGCATGGTAACTTTTAATCAAAAAGATCGCTTGATACAGAGTACTACAGGGCATGTAGTGTGGGATTACTTCGGGTGAGTCATATTCCGAGCCAATAGGTATATTGGTCTCGTTTGATCATTTGTTCAGAATATTTGTGCCACTTCGGCTATTGGGAAACTTTAGACGGTTCGTTGCCAGAAGAATCCTGACCAGCTTAAGAGTTAATCGTGAAGATGTTCCAGAAATCGCGAAAGATTGGGAGCAGTCCAGCAATGGAGTCATGAAGTCATACAGCAGGTATTATTTCCACTTAGTAGATATATGTCCAGATTGAAATTCAGCATTGAACGTCGTCATCGAGCTGTTGCTGTAAAATAAAAGAGAAAGAAGAAGCACGGGCAAATGTGGGAAGGGGAATTACCTGGCAGACCGGCTTGAAAAAGAGAGAAGTTCCTATACTTTTAGACCTATCCGAACTCTATGTACATTTTCGCGTATGTATATGTGATTAACCACATAGTTTTTCCATTATAAGATTCTTAAAACTTTTCCACATGGGTGTATTGCAGTAGCTTTGAGAGGAAACCAGTGCTCACACCCTTGTAAGCAATCGTCAACCCACAAGGAGGAGGAACACGAGGGCTGTAATAGCTCTGTTTTACACATTTAGGGGTCCAAGTATATTTTCATTAGCCCAGGATGCATAGATGGTGGCTGAATGAGCGATAGATGTATCGCTTATTAGTAGCCTATTAAGTGGAGAGCTGAAAAGTGTCAACGAGATTGCCGTACGAGTTTCTTCTGGAAGCCCACTCCAAATGTGTGAGAATTTATTGGGGAAGAAATTATCTCGCAACCTCGTCGTACAACACTCCGTTTCAACCAATACTTTGCGGTTGCGCGTATCGTATGTAGACGTTACAGTTAGCTTGGTTTGCGGACCATGAGAGTGCAAGCGCTGGTGAAGTAACTTATAATATCAAGTCTCTGGAGTACTCAGTGCTAAGACCTAGCACAGAAGCTGGTCTGGCTAGCTGTTTTCCGCATACCTCGAGGGTCAGGTCATGGTTGTCGTTGCCCATAGTAAGCCAACCGCACTTGTCATTACTGAATTCAAAGTGGGACTCAGTACACCATGGTGCGGGTTTACTTAGTTCCTGTCGGGCAGTGTCCAGAGTATTACGTAGTTCATAAAAGTGACAAGTGTACACAACCTTCAAGTCGTAGGTGTACGGGAATATTTTTCCTTCACTGAGACAGTTACACATACCGTTGATATAAGTTTTGAACAACAAAGGCCCAAGAATACTACCCTGTTTAACTCCGCTAGTTATACGTTTAGGTTCGGACTGCAAGGAGTTTAATTTCACTATTTGAGCACGATCACTAAGAAATGATTTTACCCAACTAAGTAAGGAGTGGCGAATACCGGCTGATTGTAGCTTATTAAGGGGTACGTTATGAGACACCTTATCAAATGCCTTTGATATATCGAAGCATAAGTAGTTTCACGTGTTGAAGTCTCTCAGGACAAGTCTTTCCCCTCAGCTTCACAACTGATTTTGTCGTGATTCTTTGTATTTTTTCGACCAGATTACAGTCTCTCCTGAGTATTGGGAGTGCCAGCGATTTGAAAAATCCAAAAGCTTTTAATTACCCAACCCACCCTCAGGAGTATT
Organism: Heterobilharzia americana; assembly: GCA_944470555.2. Taxonomy (NCBI): domain Eukaryota; kingdom Metazoa; phylum Platyhelminthes; class Trematoda; order Strigeidida; family Schistosomatidae; genus Heterobilharzia; species Heterobilharzia americana. Next base: position 162,463,710 of record OX104127.1, on the reverse strand, counting down.
GGAAGATTCAAAAAATGGCCTAGTAATTCATATTTTCGAACCAAGTTTGTTTTACTGCGATGAGAACCTATGCTGGTGTTTATCTATTTTGTTCTGAACTACCCGCGAAGAAATAAAGCTCATTCCCCAGACGCACCAGTTACGTGCCGTAAAAAAGATTTATAATGCATAGCTTGACACTGCACATAACAGTCAGCTCACGTAGCCAAAGAAATCAAATCTCTAAACTGATTCGGATACACGTCAATTACCCCGCGAAAAAATTCAACACTGATCGACCATCGACAAATTGATGGAAACCGTAGGATAGGGCGAAGTCACTGAGTAATCGTTGAAACTGGGCGAGAGGTTGACTCGCTCACATGGAGGCGGTGAGTTCGTTCCACAGCGTACTGTAACGGAAAAATGATCTGAAAATCCCTCCCGATCACTTTTATTTGATTGTATTGACATTTATTTTAACATTTTTACCCTCGTTGTGGATGGTGTATCTTTGACCCTCGCCGGTGTAATGTTATTTGCTTGTTTAACTGTCTTATTTGACTTTACACTCGGTATTTGCCTTTGTATGTTTGAGACTTATTATGAGTGTTTCACTTTCCTATTATGTGACGCTGAACTGTTGATAAGGCGATGTTGTTTTACTGCGCACGACATTTTGTTTTGGTTCAACTTACGGTTGTGCAGTGATTTGACTGTTTGTCTTTTGACTGTCTACTGGAAACGTTTGTTTGTTGATTTGATTCCTGTAGACAGAGTTTTGATCCCTTTTGCCGGGAATATTCCTATTGACCGACAGGTATTTAACAGTTGTATTTTTTAACCAGTTTTTACCGTGTAGTACGTACTTGTACCCGAGAACGTTTTGGACTGTATAGTTACCCAACGGCACTGTTGAGTTATTTTTGTAATTTGACATAACTTATTGTTGCTTTGATAGTACCACAGATTTTGTTACGAATCTACTACTGAATTACTACAAACCGTGTTTTGATATTTCGATCCAACCTTTGACTGTGCGTCACTCGCGGAATTTAGGAAGCTATACAGTAGAACGCAGGGACTAGTCAGATTCACGTCGGTTAGCACCGCCTAGCTATTTCCCGCGTTCAGGCCAAGATTATTGGATTCTGGCCGCTACAGCGTACGATGATGTAAAGACTGATAGCGGCTACCGGTGGAATGCATCATGCACACCTCGTCCTACTTAGGACTCGTCAGATGGACATACCTGCCTCCGCGTAAGTGTTTCTCCTCCCGGAATTCGGATTCGAGAGAGATCGCTCCAAACGCCAGAGCGTTATCCACCACACCATCAAGGCACGATAGCCACCTCTTGTGTGACGGGCATAGTTGTAGTGTTACTACTTGTGTTGTACCGTCGCTGGTTGGACCGAATTGATTGGTCTCTTTCGACATACGGGCTCCTGTGCAGATGCCTCGATATGCCTGTGTTGTAGTTATAACAAAAGTGGATGGTAGCCAACCAGTGAATCCGGGTCACGGAGTAACAATGCTTCTGCAACACAAATGAGCATCAGGATGACTAAGTCTGCTTTCTCGCCCTGACTTGTCAGCTGTAGAACACTTTGCCTTAAACCGTCCCACTTAAAAGGATGTTCAAATCAAAACTTGGTGTTGAAGTGGAAAGGCAGCAAACGGCTGTAGGTAGCATGCCGAAACGTTGTTAGCACGGTGTGTGAAGAGAATAGCGAGGCTGTAAACCAAAAACGTGTGATAGATTGAAATAATACCATAAATGTGTAGTAATGAGCAGCCAGATGCGACGGAAAACTTGCGAGTTGATATGATCAAGAACCACGTGAATAAGGGGCGTTTAGATTCTACTCAAGCACTGGTTAATTAACTAGGCGCTTGTGAGGCACCTTATCGAATGCTTGCTCGAGGTCCAAGGAAGGGGTAGTTACAAATAGGCCCTGGTTAGGCTTGCCCGCAACAGTATCTAGATAGTATTGATACCCGTTGGATCATGACCGATGTTTTACTAATCCGTGTTGTGCTGAGGAAAGTAATTGGTTTGTCGTCATGTGGCCGTCATCCTTTCAAAATCACCTTTTCCATATTCCTAGATGCTACCGACGCACTGTTTATAGGCAGGCAGTTTCCTGCATTAGATGCTGATTCACATTTATGCTTGGGATGCACGTATGAAAGTTTCCAGTTCTCAGGATAGTCGCCACTGGGGAGGGAACCGGCAATTTGTCTTCGCTACCTGTTTCCAGCAAGATGGTTGGAATTCCGTCGAGTCCAGCACTGTATGAGGTTCAGAGTGATGCTATAGCTGTACAGAGCGGTGAAGCTGAATTTTTACTCTTCCTCCTCACGTGCTTCTTGATTTTATCAACTTGCGAATTTTCCGTTGGGTCTGGCCACTTATTCAATATCCAGTATCCAATATCTTTCTACGAGCTGGCGTAAACCGATTGATTTCTTCGCGCTCACTTCTAGGTCTCTAGGAAAACTTCCGGGTCTTCGGTAGATTCCGATGCACTGGATCTACCCACCCGACAGCTGTAGCTGTGGTTAGCGCGACGGGCGGTTGAGTGTTGGTTAAATATGCATGAAGTGTTATTTGTTTTTTTTCTTCAAAGGATTGTGGTGTAGATGGGTTCCTCAAGTGTCGCGCCAGCAGACAGTTGGTCGGGCTGGTTTTAAAAAGGAGATAAAAAATGTGTCCAGAGGGATCTAGGGAGAGAAGGGGCAAACAAAATTAAATGGAAAAAGGAAAGAAAAGGACAACTAGGAAATCGTAAACGCAAAGTCAGCATGAAGAGGAGTGAATAATATTATAAGACGGATGGGAACAGAGATAGTAATTCTATTTTTAGGAGACGGTAACTGGAAGCGACGTCTATAGGGAAGTATGAGGTTGAGCCGAGTTCCCAGTGATAGTGGTGTCGCAACGTAATCGGTAATCGGTTGGCTGTGGTGAGTTAGTAGGCCGCGTCAACCTAGTCCATATCACAACTGCATGAGCGCGAACCGTGCGTCACTGCGTAACTGTCCAACACTGGACCTATCCTTTCTGAAACCATGTTAAACATCACTGAGTGCTCCCCTCTTTTCTAAGTACTCCTTTATATGGCCGTCTACCAGGCTCTCCATTACTTTTGACACCACTTTTGCCATGGGTCAATAGCATTTTTGGCTCTGCATGTCTCCTCTTCTGAAGATGGGGGACAGGATAGCACGTTTGCACTCTCGTGGAGGCTTGTAATTGTCTAAGAAGTGTTGAAACTGATTACACAGCGGACCGCGCAAGGCATCCGCGCGTTGTTACAACACATCTGGTTTGATATCATCGCACCCTGGTGACTGCCCTGCACGGAGCTTTGATAGCTTTTCCAACACCATAGCAGGAGTTACCTATATTCCAGGTAACTCAACTGCATTTAGCGGTGCTGAATGTCGATCGGGGAGTTAGTCATTTTAGATAGATGGAGATGTGTTCAGTTGCGTATCGGAGGTGGCCCCAGAGGCTTCGGGAATTTCTAGCCCGAAGGGGTCCCCTCCGTCTAGGTCTTTTAGTATGCAATCCCCTCAGCTGATGGAGTTTCTTCCTACCACAAATCGATATGGGTTTTTGGAGTTCGCCTGGGGATCCTGGGCAAGATTCGTCTGGACCGATCTCCTACTTCATCGATTTCTTAGGGTAATATACATGGTGTGGCCAGACTTTTCTGGAGGTCCCCAGCTTTTGCCTTGCCTTCCTCTTGGCTTTCGAAAGGCGTTCAGTGCCACGCTTCACCCATGAGGTTTGCTTCCGCTGTATCCCGGTGGTTACGGGAATGTTTTCACAGATGGCCCTCTTGATGATATCTGTAACTATCTGTGACAATATTGTTTCGGTAGCCCCGATATGGTAATGCTTAACAGGCAACACCATGATCATCCCCCCGTGACCAGACGAAGGGTGGTTACCATCTCAGAAAAAATCGTGAATTTCACTTAAATGTTTATAACTTCATCAGACGTTCGTACATAGGTATATAACATGTATATACCTAGTCAAAAGCTCACTAATCTCTCTATTTCGTAGTGATATCCTCGGCTTTAGACCAGTTTTCATTACCGTCGTGCGCATCCTTCATCTTCCTTCACTCAAGCTCACCTCTGAACAGTTGGTTCTGGACACTTCTTCAAGTAAGTTCTGTAGTCAGTACAAAGAACTCACACAGGTTATTCGTGATTGATCTGCTCCTGCGTATTTTTTGTGCTCCTGTTTTGGATTTCGCTTGCCGCCCACTTTTGTTATTCACTTTTCATGTTTACTTAACCAATCCTTCATCTTCATGGAGTCCTTGCCGTCAAATCCTTATGACGAACGTGCACACCCCAAATTCATGACTGTGATGCGGCCCCACCTCCAAGAATATTGGAAGATTCAAACAATAACCGGATAATTTCTAATTTCGAACTGAGCCTACTTCAACACACCTCTTATATGCCATGAATAACGGTATCTAACATGTAGCTTAACATTGTACAACAGTCATTTCTCAATACTAAAATGATCAAACCTGTAAGCTGGTTTGTATCCATTTAACCTTTGTTCTATGAAATATATATATATATATATATATGTATACATATATATATATAAACTAATTCCCAATGTTGATTAATCGACAGGTTGCTCCACTCCTGAGACCATGGTGCTGCCGACAGATAGTAGTTCATCACCACGTTGTTTACCTTGTTGTAGGAATAACAGGGGTGCGATTCCTCTCACTGCAGTTGTTCGTTGAGTACCAGGTCAAACAATAACACGGGGTGATTGTTGCCGCCAAGCAGGATTTGAACCTCTACGTTTTCAGTCAACAGGTAGTCGCCGGTAAAAAGGTAGTCCAGTTTGGACGGCTTTCCGCACTACCCCTGGTGAGTGTCATCACCAACATTTTCGCGCAGTCCAGCCTTTTTGATAGTGTTGAGTAGGTTTCGGCCGAACCTTCAGCTTGAGGTTTCCCTGTCCTGCCCAAGATCATGATTTGGAGTGCTAAGGTGGCCGGTTATAATGACCTGGTCATATCCCACTGACGTCGCTCTGGACATCATTTGCAGCGGTTGTCGGTTACGTTCCACGTTGCTAGTAGGGGTTCCGTAAACTCCTCCTATCAGGCACTTGGTGTGTCCGACCCTGAAGTGACACAAGATAGAGTTTGGGGGCCCTAGAAGTTTAGTTTCAGTTGCTCATTCACTTTTAAGGTCATCACTCATAAGCATTGCCAATCCGCCTCCTTCCTTAAACTCCCAGTGTCTCCCAAACGGACTCATACCGTCTATACTAGTTTCGATATCACTAACATCCGGTAATAACCAAGTTCCTGTTAGGGTTTTGATCCTCGGAGCAAGGCAGGAACAGGGGGATTATAATTGCTCCATCCTACTTCTAAGTCTCCTTATATATGTTTCTGCTGATATGTAGTGTCTTTGTGCTTGAGTTGAATCCATTCAACTCTTATTCACGTGGTTCTTGATCATATCAACTCGCAAGTTTTCCGTCGCATCTGGCTGCTCATTACTACACATTTATGGTATTATTTCAATCTATCACACGTTTTTGGTTTACAGCCTCGCTATTCTCTTCACACACCGTGCTAACAACGTTTCGGCATGCTACCTACAGCCGTTTGCTGCCTTTCCACTTCAACACCAAGTTTTGATTTGAACATCCTTTTAAGTGGGACGGTTTAAGGCAAAATGTTCTACAGCTGACAAGTCAGGGCGAGAAAGCAGACTTAGTCATCCTGATGCTCATTTGTGTTGCAGAAGCATTGTTACTCCGTGACCCGGATTCACTGGTTGGCTACCATCCACTTTTGTTATAACTACAACACAGGCATATCGAGGCATCTGCACAGGAGCCCGTATGCCGAAAGAGACCAATCAATTCGGTCCAACCAGCGACGGTACAACACAAGTAGTAACACTACAACTATGCCCGTCACACAAGAGGTGGCTATCGTGCCTTGATGGTGTGGTGGATAACGCTCTGGCGTTTGGAGCGATCTCTCTCGAATCCGAATTCCGGGAGGAGAAACACTTACGCGGAGGCAGGTATGTCCATCTGACGAGTCCTAAGTAGGACGAGGTGTGCATGATGCATTCCACCGGTAGCCGCTATCAGTCTTTACATCATCGTACGCTGTGGAACGAACTCACCGCCTCCATGTGAGCGAGTCAACCTCTCGCTTAGTTTCAACGATTACTCAGTGACTTCGCCCTATCCTACGATTCTCAATAATTCGTTAATGGCCAAATGACAAACTGTGATGCCAGATACACTGGTGTTACTGGCATGCGGAACCATCGGGGTTCAACGCGGCAAGGACGGAAACACACAATGCCAAAATCCGGGGGCGTTGGCTATTTCGAAATCTAACGCAACAACTGACCTAGAGTAGGCGGCAAGAGCAGTGTGACAGGATTTGCAGCACTTAACTGTGTTGCAACCTTGATGTAACTAACTTCCATTTCTCCTTGGCTTATCTCTTGTCTTAACACAGATTTATTCTGGACTATGAAAAACAAACCCCTTACTTGACACTTCAAGTGAATAAATTTTGCCTACCACATCCTGGGCCCGTATTTCTGACTTTTATCTCACTCTGTGTATATCTTGTAGACTAATTACCCACATACCTCCACCCTACGATACTGGAGCAAACGTGCAAAGGTCATAGCCCTCTGAAAGGAACATTACGGCTAGCGAAAAGAAAAGCGACTTCTTTAAAAGAAATTTTAGGGTAGTATACGTTACGAGGGTACTGGCTACAGGTCATAAGATTGTTCAAAATATTACAACAGCTTGACCACACGAGATGGCGGATCTGATGGTGGGAATTTATGCGAACCACCCTGATCTGAGGTTATTAGACCCAATATACGCCCCTCACCTTCTCTTCCCTTAGAACTATAGTAAATATCTTGCCTTAACCTTGTGGGCGCATATCAAAGCTCTTACTGGTACATAAATGAAAAACAAAGTCACCATCTTTAAGCATTTGTAATACGGCCTAAACAAGGACATGAGAAATGTACTACATAAAACTTCAAAGGCATTCGAAAGGTAGAATGTAGAACTATATGGCCCCTTATCCTTTGTGTCATCTTTAGATACTCTAGTCTTCACTATTGCTCCCCTGAATTCTAAGACAACTAACTTCACTTCTCATGCCCCTATATTTGGCTTCCTCACCTGATATGCAGAATATGATGGCGGATCATACCAACACACTGAGGAGCGAAGTACACTTTGAACTTCTATTCAACACGTAGAAACTACCGTCGTTTCCCACCTATGCAAAATCACCAGGAGATGGTCCAGCACAGACCGCAACTCTTCCCGAATTCACGGCTCCCACTGGGATAGCAACTAGAAATATTGATAATTAATGCCATTTGCATCCGAAATTGTGGGTTCTCACATTCCTGACAACCGACCACCTGGAAGCGAAGAAAGCCGAGAGCGGCCTCACACGACGCACCAATCTTGAAGGATCATTGAAGGGTTTATGTTGAAACCTCTTATATGCTCCACCGTAATATGACATCAGCAGCTGGATGGAATTGCATCCCTGGCCTCATTCATTCAGGTGACTCTGTTTACAACATTATTGACCTAAACAATTGCTACACCCTGCACGACACCATGCAATACCGGGCTCAAATTCGTCCCACCGTCCATCCTAGTATTTAACTCTAGATTCACTCGCCATCTGCAGGCAGTAAAACTGATTGAATACTGACATATCTCCAGATTCATTCGTTCTAAACACTCAACATACAATATACTCTTATAGATTGCATGACCCACTGTTGCCAGGATGCTTCTCCTGCCGAAAGGTTATAAATAAATAAATAAATTTTTTGTTCGCATATTAGTAATTTAACATGACAGATGCCAGTTTACAGGCATCATCGCATCGATATGCGTTGGAAAATTTACAAGGTTTTACACGATCTAAATGGTACGGAGTAAAGGTCATTAAAGTAGATTCAAAAAACATCAGAAGATTCCACGGGTTATGAAATGAACAAGAAAATACCACTTTTCAGCGTATACAGAGTATTACAGTTTGGATCATTTTCAGTCATACTTTCTTTTTCACCGTCAGTGGCAACAAGGTCACGCGAAGTTCCAAATTTCCGTTACAAGCAGTCGACCTGTTTGGTTTCTCTTCGTCATGCCCCGTTACGCTATACAAACGTCAATTTTGCCATAAATCCTTATGCTTATAGCTTCGGGGACCAAAAAAACCTACACTGACGATGTTGAGAACTTGTGAGTTCCCACATAATCACGTAATCCAAGTGAATATTCACCTGTTCAAGTGTTGTCATTCACAGCGATATAGATTTACGCCATCAGAATTAGATATTGTGGTGCAAAGAAATAAGCATTTGGAAAGACAAAAACATGCGGACCGAAAATCCCACCAATTTTCGCCGCAGCTGTCTAACGTCGTCGCTCCTGCCCAATGTTTGGGACCAGCAACACCTAAACAATTGTTTATTCGGGAAGACCTTGTATGACACAATGATTCGTTTCTTCTCAGGCTTTTACGGCTTTGATCGATAAAATCACTGAATAGTGACAATAACCCTTATTCCTGAAAGCACAGGGGCACACCAGTTTTACAGGTGTGAATATGTTTCTGCATGAATTATGTGTATCTTCATGGAAGGCTATCCAAATTCCGACCCATTGCTACCAGAAGACATAAGCGCTGCATCCTTGCTGAATACGTATGCAGAAAATTTACAAGTTGAACAAGTGGAAATATTGTCTTTGCATTAACAAAGCACCAGGTTTCTATCTCGACACCACATTATTACCTGAAGAAAAACAAAGCTTGAAGCAAATACTTTCATTGTACAGTTTGTACTATCGCTTGAGACATGATGAAACCTTTATGAGGGAATGTATGCATAAATTGTTTACGTGCTGTACTTCATCGATGATTCCAGAACTGTGTAATTCATGTACGCCAATACCATTCCACATCAGAGATTCATGATGTTGATGAATATTACGACTGAGAGCCAAATATGTCCACTTCTCCAACTCCGGCATCCAGAAGCAATAAACTTGCTTGAATGCGTCAAGTGGAATTCCAGGACATCTTGTCCACCGTTTTCACTGATCGTGACATCCTTGCGGTCGATGAATGTTGAACTTTCCTGATCACTTTTATAATGAGTCAGTCCTAGATTCGGATAATTATGAAGTTGTAATCCACTGATCATCTTTTATTTCTGCTCATTGTAGATAGTTGTTGTGAACGCTGTAATGCTGGTTACCGATTCGTGGGGGGTATTTCCAGCCAGGATCCGTTCCTTAACTACTTAATCCTCGATGACGACTAGGCCAAAATTTAGAACTGAACTGCCATTGCATAAACGGAAAAAATAAACAAGCAGCAGGCAGAGAAAGAAGCAAAAGTTCCAACGTTGAGAGTGTTTCCTATGTCCATGTTTCTCCCTAAGTTTCATTGCTATGGCGTTCATTGTATGTGTTTTTTCTCCGGAGTACTTAAGAACATAAATTTCATGCTTTCCTTTAGTGTAGAACTTCTGTTTTGATAACTATGTGGGATAGGGCAGAATGTGTCGTTAGTTTGAGGTCATAACTTATTGAACTCTCCCCAACTGTTGGATGAAACACCAGTGTAGGTGTGATGGATGTCTTATCATACATATACATGAACGAAATGTCATGAGGGACACCGTTGGTATATTCAGTAAGTCAGCAAATTTGCTGGTTGATAAGAAGTTACGCAGTAGCCGAACAAATTCAGGGGCTGATTCTGAGGCCTAAACTTTGTCAGGAAGTCTGTTTCATAACCGAGGGAAAGTGACGGTGAAGAGGTTTGCTCGCATGCAGGAGTTAAATGGTTTCATTGTGACGCCGTGTGCGTGGTTGCGCAGGTCTTACCGACTGAAACTCACCACGGGCTGTAAAGTTGAAGTTGTGTAACATATCAAAGAAGGGTTTCAAGTTGGTTTTGAGTCGTCTCATACAAAGTGGTTCTAGACTGCATTTGGAGCTGCAGTCCTGTTTGCGATCGTGTCCTAGTGGTCCAGCTGTAAGATACCTTCGGATACCTTCTAGTTCTTGTTTGTCTTTCATGTGGATACCACTTATTACAAACGGATAATATTGTAATTGTGGATCTACGCAAGTTTTATGGAGCAGTAAAATGACTTCTTTGAAGTGAAATTTACGAACTATGCCACTCAATAAGATCCCAGATCTGCGAGTCCGTGATGCCATCTGTTCAGAAAGTGTGAGGTCCTGGGACCATCTTAGTCTCAGGTCACATATGCTTTTAAGAAAAAATGGTTTCGCATACTGCCTTGAACCACATCGGAGGTAGACGGCCTAGGTTTTGAAATGTGTGAATCTACCTTTAACACTTGAGTGAGATTACTGAGGAAAGACTTAATTCATCCCAATAGTGGATAGTCAATTCCCACAGACATCAACTTACTTATTAACAGCAAGTGATCAACTGCGTCAGATGCCTTTGAAATGCCTAGATAGAGCACAAGGACTAATTGGTGTCGGTCGCGCATAGTGGTTACGAAGTTAAAAAAGTCAAGATGGCAAGTTATACAGGACCTCGATTTTAGTAACCCATGTTGACTCGATGTGATGATGTTGCCACTAAGCATGTGCTGAAGAATGCTTTCTTTAATAACTTTCCCCATAGTTCTAGAAACCACAGGCGTAATATTTATTGGCCTGTAGTTACTAGCTAGTGTTTTTGAACCAGATTTTTATCTAGGGAGGATAAGTGATGTTTTACATATATCTGGGTATATGAAAGATTCCAAAGAGAGAGAAAATATTTCAAGTAATAGTGATGGAATATCAGGTCCGCCAAATTTAAAGAAGTGTGATGATACTCCGTCCGTGCCAGGGTCGTTGAGGCATTTTAGCGTCTTAATATCTTGGTGAATATTAGAATACGTAAATTCATCCTTATTTGTTATGCTTAATGGAGGAGAAGAATGGCGTTTAATAGCGCAGGTCGTATCAGTATCATACGGAAAATTTGAACGTTCCAAATAACTAGCTGTAAATTAGTCGCTGAATATTTCACGCATATCCACCGGATTATTGCAAGTTTTGGTGTCACTGCCAATTTGCGCCACCTATGGCGCCGCCGTGATATTCGTTTGTCTATTAAGGGTCGCGTGTACTGCACAGCAGTCCGCTCTGTTCTACTGTATGGCTGTGAAACATGGCCATTGAAAGTGGAAGACATGAGAAGGTTACAGGTATTTGACCACCGTTGCCTTCGTAGTATAGGACGTATTCCGTGGTGTCACCATGTGAGTAATGCAGAAGTCAGGTGTAGAGTTTTAGGGAGAAGAGGTAAGTCAGTCGACGAGGTTGTGAACCTTCATCGACTGAGATGGTTGGGACACGTACTACGTATGCCTAGTCACCGATTGCCTCGTCACACAATGTTGGCTGAGGTGGGTTCAGGCTGGAAAAAGGCCCGAGGTGGCCAGACTAAAACATGGCACCAATGTATGAAGTCTCTGACTGTTGGTTTAAGCCATGTAGGACGATGCAGACTAGGTGGTTGGGGTCCGTGGGACAAGAGGAACCAGTGGTTGGAGACCCTAGGTGATATGGCTCAGAACCGAAGTCAGTGGCGCAGATGTATACACACATTATCCTCATCTTAACAACGCTATACCGAATCTCACTATTTTGTCACTCCTCTTTCCTTTCTTCTCGTACTTTATATTTCTTTTGACTGCATTCACTTATCTTCATCCTTCACCTCACTACCTTTCTACTTGATGTGCTGATATGAGGTGTGGCAACTCGGACCGTTACGCAGTAATGCCTGGTCCTATGTTGATAATGATGATGATGATGATTTGGTGTCACTGACAAGAACAGGAATGTGATGTCTCGTGCAACCTAACTGCTTCTTAAGGAGTGCTGAGAGAGCACATACTCTAGATGAGCCAGCTAGAGCGCTACTGCCTTTATTCTTCAAATGCAAATCATGGTTATGCTAGATGGAGTTGAGGATACTGAGAATCAGCCGAAGTGCATCGAAGTCCTGACGTGTGTAGTATCTTGTTGAGAGTCGGCGTAACTTTCTACGAGCATTCCGGGGGTATATATGGCTCATTGTTTTGGGGCACTTAATGGAAGCTTTCAATGGAACAGCGGTATCGAGACGTGTTTAAAGGTTGTAGCAAAACATCATTGGCTAATTTGCAGTCTACAGTGATGAAGTATGATCCCCGGTCGAGGCATCTAATCGATGGACACATTTGCTGTTAATCCGTTCTACCATAGTCTCTACATACTATTTGATGTGTAGTGGAAGTAGCAATTGAAGTACTAGTTACAGGAAGTGGCAGTGCGCATGATACCGTTTTGTGATCACTTCCTGGGAACTTGGAGCCTGCACTCGTCAAAACGGGATTTATGTCGTGGCAGAATATTAAGTCGAGTACATTGCACCCCTTGTAGGAGCAGTTACAATCTGCTTCCATCCAAAAATGGCCGGTGTGTGGGAAAAGCTATCATACCTGGCCGAACTTCTAAATGAATCTCACTTGATTTCAGGTGGGCTAAGTCACCGCTTATTATCAAATGGGAGAGTGGGTGCATATTCCAGAGCTGTAGTCAGTAGAATCTGATGGTTGCTAAGGGCACCAGGTGCTCTGTAGACACATCCCACCAATGCTGTAACATCCCCATGGTGTACCGTGACCCATAGAAAGCCACTTACTTTATCAAGAACCATATTTTTAAACCTGAATAAAGTGAGTGTTCGGGAGGTACACCGGACAACCTTCTCGTTTCCTGTTTTTATCAAGTCACATCGGAATTGTATTTACATATCAATACCTATTTTTTCATCTGGTATATTTGCGTGACACCAAGACTCAGTGGTAATCAATACTGGCGGCTTATATATGAGCGCAATCCCTCTTATCACTGATAATTTGCTGAGGAATGGTCCTGCGCCTATGAGGAAGATGCACACGTAAGAGGGGTAATCATGCGTAAAGCTTTTTTATTCGCCAAACAGGCCAGAAGGTACCTCGGTGTCGCTGCAGTGAGTATGGTCTGACGTCGCCGCGTTACAAAACGTCTCTGTGCCTTGTTCATTTGCAGTTGTAGACTTGCCAGAATATTCTAGTGGTGAATCGACCTTACGGCGACTTAAGTAGCATCACCTTTATTAGGGGAAAACGGAGCAATGCTTTTATTTGTGTTCAGTGTGCACATCGTATCCATATACACATAGTTTGACCCCATGAAGGTGTAGTCTCCAGCATCTAAATCTGCTTCACAAAGGGTAGGTAGTTTTACCATTGTACGTGGTGGATGTGTAGGGCTGGTGATACCACTTGGAGGATTCAATAGACCTGTTGTGTTTTTGTATCTGTTGACACCACTTGAGTAATTGGCGTCTGGGATTTATGTGTATGGTTCACCGTCCTTTCTGCTGCTCACTGGGCACTAAGATTAGCGGTTCACAGTAGGGGGTTTCAACATCCCCGTCAGTTATTTGGCCAAAGCTGCAGCTGATGGGGATGCATTGGATAAAAAATCATCATGCTTTTGTGGTCCATGTAAACTTCTGTTCTGCGCTGTATTCCTTACCAGTGACTGCCTTCTGTTACGACTCACAACGGACGTAACTGGCGTTATGTTGGATCGGCGGCTGTCTCCTAGTAAACTAGTGCCATGCAGCCGACCAAAGTTTTCCTCACAAAGTACCCCGCTGACATTCTATTATAGGGGGTTTGATGTTGGCTTTTTTCATTAGTGAACGATGGGGTTGGGTTGTTGTGACGTCTATTTTTGTTCTCGTTACTAGTGAGACAGCTCAGTGCATAGAACCTTCTTGGCAGAGCTAGTGTTCGTACTTCTGTCAATTCGAGAAGGGATTACGGGCTCACTTCGGATCATTATACGCTTTCTGCGTCCGTCTCTACGTGTTGGGTTCCATCGGAGCATTGGTCTGTTGGTTGCATATCGAGTGGCCGATATCCTAGGACCTAGGCTGGTGTGGTTATTAGACTTTAGGCCTCCAGTAGACCTCAGTGAGAGTTCTATCACGTTTAGTGCGGCGTCAGGTTTCACTTTGGAACTTTCTATGGATATGTCTAGATCTACAGTTTCAGGTGGTTGAGTCAAATCATGCATTTCGCAGTCTTCCATCTCCACGTTGGTCGGTGTGTTTTTCAGTATATTTGACTTGGTAGAGTTTGTGGAGGGGGGAGTCCTAGGCTTGGGTATATTGGGAGAGATACCTACGGCTTTAGTATGTTGCAGCTTTGGAGCCTTTTGACTGTCAGGTCTATGAGCACAGTTGCATACCTGCCTCTCCACCGCTGTCTCATCAAGGACTATCTTTATTCCTGTGAAGACAGTGTTTTTTGCCAAGATAGACTCTGCTTCGATGAATGCTTCCGCTTCTATCTGTGATTTAAATTGAAAACGTGTCGGACAGCAGTGGTCCTGCTGGCTCTTCTTTGGTCGGAAACATTTTGCTTGAACCTCATACATCTCTGCTGTTCTAAGCAAAACTTCTCGTATCGCCTTCAACTTTGTCGTGTCAGGGACGTTGTAAACTACTGCGTTCAATTTAAGTGCGAGTCTCTTGCTTACTTCGATAGTGATAAAGTTTATCAAGTGATCTGCCCTGGATAGTGTTTCGATGTCAACTTCATTAATGGATTCACTACACGTCAGGATGCTCGGTGGCAAGAGGTTGCTGGTCTGAGCTCCAATTTCATCCAGCTGGGGCGATACCCCGAACGCTCTTAACATACTTTCTTGTGGTGCATTATTCTGTTTGTCACCCTTCAGTCTGCGTACTTCTGCCTTTAGTTCCCCTATGGACCTTTGATTTCTGGAAGAAGTGACAACGACACACTTTGTGGCTGAAGTCTAGTTAGTCTAACAAAAGAAGTGGAGCTCCCATTAAGCTTTACGTCTTCTGCAGCACTTAGTGCTGCGGTTTTCTTACATGTTGGGTACGCAAGGGTATTTTCACCATTATCGACAATTTCGGCTGCCTTATCAAATGCAGTTCTTCTCTTGAGCACAACTGGATTGTAAGCTGACTCACTTATGCTGTTGCAAGGGGAACCTCGGAATCACTTACTCCAGAAGTTTGACTTTTACGGAGTATGCAGACTCAGTAGTTTCCAAGGGCAGAAGACTCATCGGTCTTCTACACAGAAACATACTCATACCTGAGGCAAAACTTATACTGTACAAGGCTATGGTTCGCCCAATATTAGAGTACTGCACCGTTATCTATGGTAGCATGAATGTGTCGGACAGAATTCGAGTAGAGAACATTCAACGGAACTTTACTCGGCGCCTACTAATACATAACGAAGGACTTCCTTACGAAGCAAGATGCAAAAAACTAGGACTAGAATCACTCTGGCTGAGACGCCTGAAGCTCAACTTAACACTTCTTTTTCGTCTTTTATTTACAAACCCTAAAACGAAATGTGCTGTCACTTTTAAAACAACACAGGCATATAATCTGCGTAATAGCGAGAACATCATCCCAATAAATAAGTATCGCTCAAAACTTCGATGTAGGTTTTTCATAACGCAATACAGTATGCTGTGGAACAAACTTCCCGCTCCTATACGAGCATGCCGTTCGCTCGGCCAGTTTCAACGATTACTTAGTAAATTCCTCCTATCTAACGAATCTCATCAATTCGTTGACGGCCAAACCACAAACGGTAATGCCATGCACTAAGGTACTACTGGTACCTAGACTCAAGGGAGACTAACAGCAATGACATAAGTATACAATGCCGAAAACTAAACGCAATAGTTAAGTTAAAATCTAATTTCTTAGAAAAAAAATGACCAAGAGTGGACAGGAAGCGGAGTGCGACACGATATGCTACAGTGAACTTATTAGATACTCAAATGTAACCTACTTTTCTTCACAACCTAACCGATCTCACGACTTAACACCTATTTCCTAAAAATCGCCCCTTAAAGTAAACTCTCCACTCCGAAAAGATAAAAGAACTGTCTGTCGGTGCATTTTCATAGCATGCAACTCTTTATTATTTGCCCTTACATCTAAGTACTCTGCACCAACATAGTTTCGGTAGACCCGATATGGTAATGCTCAACAGGCAACACCATGATCATTCCCCTCGTGACCAGATAAAGGGTGGTGGTCCTAAGAACAAAAAAAAACCACGAATTTCACCTAAATGTTTATAACTTCATCATACGCTTGTACATAGGTATATAACAAGTTAATACCTGGTCAAATATCCTCTAATCTTTCTATTTCGTAGTGATATCTTCAGCTTCAGGCTGACTTTCATTACTGTCGTGCGCACCTTCATCTTCTTCCACCTAAGCTTACCTCTAAACAGTTGGTTCTGGACACTTCCTCAAGTAAGTTTAATAGTCAGTACAAACTCACCCAGATGTATCATGGTCGATCTACTCCTGCGTATTTTTGTGCTCCTGTTACAAATTTCGCCTGCTGCTCGCTTTTGTTATTCACTTTTCAGATTTACTTAACCAGTCCTGCATTCAAATGGAATCCTACAAATCGCATTCGTCAGCGGGAAATATTGGCACCGAAACCTGATGACGAACGCGCACACCCCAAGGTCATGACTGTGATGCGGCCTCACCTTCAAGAATATTGGATGATTCAAACGATGACCGGATAATCTTCAAATTCGAACTGAGCCTGCTTCAACATGCCTCCTATATGCCATAAATCACAGCATCTAATGTATAGCATAACATTGTACATAATAGTCATCTCTCATTACCAAAGTGATCAAACCTGTAAACTGGTTTGTATTCATGTAACCTTTGTTGCATGAAATATATTATTATTATTATTATAACCTGCTTTCAGTGTGCCAACATTTGGGCATTGTTGATGCACTGATTCACGGATGATTATGTCCGTGCATTTTTACATTCATTAACCTTGTCTGAATGCATACCTGATGTGTGATTAATCGTTTGAAAACTGAAATAGCTTTATGATAATGTCAATAACAAAGTTATGACATAATTACTAAATCATGTTATAACACTGCCACTCTCCTACAGAGCAGATTGAACGAGCGCCTTACTATTCGGAAACCAATCAAAATGCTGTCTTGTGACCATTGTGAGGTCATTTCTCACCGCCTTTATAGGCTGTGTTGGACGATTGGTTTCGTGCTAAAGTGTTTTTGCAGACGTAGTTCTTATTTTGCGAATTTTATTCAGTTATGCCCGGTTTACGGTAATGTCTTCTTTGATTGCTTGTTTCGTTAACCGCTTTTGTTGTTTTGCGGTGTTCGGGGACACAGTCCAGTTACAAAAAGCGTGTTTCTTGCATATTTGTTTGTTAAAATGCATTTTTTCATGTTGTGTCATTGAGTTGATGTAAATTTATCCACCTTATGTCGTTTTTGTTGTGTTAAAAGATGGTTACCGGGTAAAGATGGCGTGATGCCGCCTGTGCTGCCCCCGATCCCCGAATTACTTAAACGTTTGCAGACTTTATTTGCCTGTTTAAGAAATTGATGTAAATTCTAGCATGTCCCAATACCGCCTATTTTCCTTCAGCTGAAAGTCTGCTAAGAGGAATGTCTTATCCGTTCGTTTTCACAGCCCTATGAAGTTGCAGCAAGCCTCTACGAGCAGTGGTAGTCTGGCTACACTAACATGCATGGATATTTCTGCTGTGTTTGAGCAGGTTACACGACACAGGCATTTTACTCTCTGGAATCGAGTTGAAGAAGCCATAAATACCTTTCAGAAAGCATGCTAAGAAGCCGCTTTACTCGGTGTTCAGATATAGAATACACATTGTTGTGGAATAATGAAATCAGTATAGGGGAGATGCTAGTTTAAATCACTGCTATTTTATATTGGCATGCACTTTTGGTGACAGTAAGAAGTCAGAAGGCACCAAACAGCGAATAGAGGGGTAATCTTAGAATTTGTTAGGACTAGCCTTTTAGACAGCAATATGTTGGTCCAAACATTGGGTAATAATACTAATAACAGGGTCGAAAGCCTCCATACGCAGATGAAAGGAAGGTTAAGAAAGCATGATAATTTGCATACAAGCAGAGTTGGAAATAAGACTTCCGGGTGCTGGAATATAAGGTTACGCTGGACCTAGAAGGCTTCAACCATTCCCTGACAGACTGAGTTCTTATGCAGCGAGAAAAGCTGTAATGGATTTTGAATGGCCAGCAGCAGTACACATGGAAACCAAGTTACCCAACTGGGTTTTATTCGTATATGTTTATAAAAATCCGGAAGTTGATGTACATCAGGTGATATCCTCCTGTAAGCCTTACGAGACCTGTCCACTTTCCTGTCGACACATGCTCATAGCTAACTTGCAGATCCAAGAATCTGCTCCCAAGCTGACACATTATGATTTACTAAATGTATTCCCCCGTGTGTTACAAAACTGGCGACGAAAGATGTGTAGTGAGCCGCGCACTAGCATTCTAGACGCTAAGATCGGAAGCGTTTCATTAGAAGTTGCTGACTAGTTCCTTTACGAGGCTCGGACTTAACAGGCAAGCGTACCAATTCAGGAGTGAATATAGTTACGTACGGGACACAAAAATAACGAAGAGCTGTATCGATTCAGTAGATGAGTGCGTGAAAGCAGCGAGCAAACAACTGCACAACAATGTACCATAGGTGGCTCACCTATTCCAATCCTTCACATCTGCCTACTTTTTAATTGCGAGATTTATGCCCATCATCCTTACAGACAGGCGAATCCAATTCACTCTCACCTATTCCTCACACTAAGATGGCAATATGGGTTGTTTACGAAAACTGTACCACATAAGCATTGGATGATAAAAATTAGTGATGTCACTTTTTGAAATTGGACTTCAAGAATACTTTTTATGCACCACGTTACATGTTCCCTCATTTTTTTTCTTACTGGTGAACGACGGTGAACCTGCCTACCGGATTGTCATTTACGCATGACCATTCACACAGACGTGTTTTATCATGTATATTGTTATACTATTTTACTTCATAATATAGGCTTTATTTCTCATCAGTTGCTTCCTATGTATACCCGTGGGCTGCACGAGCATATGTACACGCTTGTGCATGATCCTGAAAATCATCGTATCAGTGCGTAGGCCCTTTGTCATCCAGGCGCGATTAATAAGAAAACTCCCAATCACTCTGTGGCCGCAGGTTGTCAGTTTATTATCAGTAAGTCTGCTGGAATTAGTGGTCAATATTCCATTCGAATCATCCATGAGACCGGTCTGTTATGCAGTAATTTCACTTAATGTCTTCATTTGGCATGGTTTTCTCAACTTAGTTGTTAGACTTGGTATGCAGCACAGTGAGTTGTCTGGTTGCCTTGCATTGGGCATATCAACGCCAGCCCAAAGTCTGTGGGCTGGCTTGTAGCGGTTGTTTGTAGCATCGTCACTCTGTTTAGGTAGGCTATCTATTCATGTCGTGAGGTTATAATTTATAAGGTGCATTCCGTAAAATATTTCGTTGTTGAAACCTAGCACGCTCATCATGTAGTGAAAATGTAGTTGGAAGGCGGAAGGAAGACGGTGGGTTTTCAATTTTAGGCGTGTTAATATATAAATATGTATCTCATATCTATCCTTTTATGCTATGGGTAGTCTTATCGTTGATCATGTAGACTTGTGTCAGGTGATCTTCAATAATCCGCTGTCTATACCTTTATTCACGTGGGAAATAAGATTGTGTATTCATCAGAGCATTTGTGTTCCGGAATGGAGTTATTGTACATGTGCTACAGGAAAGTACTGTGTGTTTTCTGAACGCTCCAACTCAATAAAGCATTGTAACGGGGTGCAGTGGATCTTCTGTTAGCCTCTTAGTTATCTGCTGGCAAGGAGGAGCTGATAATTCATCCGGACATTAGGCATTTAAAATAAAGGAATCCGAAATGGCTGGTATATGAGAGTTAAGAAGTCAACTTTAAAAGTGTTTGTATGATAATACAGGCAGCTCATGATGCTGTGGAGTCGGTAGAACTCCATCTGATAGGAAATTTAGGAAGAGGTGTACGTGATTTGTGGGTGTGATCACTTGTGGTTTTTGAAGGCAATGGCTGCAGTCATATTTTCTGAAGGTCCATGTGGAAGTAATGAAAATGGAAACTTTTCGGATACTGTGAACGTTTGCAATTCCGAAACTGACTCCAAGATAACTGTTTACATCATATTATGTTCGGCGTATTTGGCTGAACCTGGGAAGACTAAAACTTGATGATCCGCTGGCTACATGAAGAACCGGTAAGTTTTATCCTTCCACTAAGTCTAGATGACAACATGCTGTTTACCGGCACTCCGTCAAAATGTCATACAATTTCAAACGTGCCGCGCGGAAAGACATTGCCCTTAAAAGATGGCATGTGTTCAGATAATTCATCATTCGAGATATATTATTATCGTTATTATTGGGTTTATCCTGGAGAGATCCGTCTTAAGTTTACCTGCGAGTTATGTACGACCAACGCTTTGCGCGTATAGCCTTAAAGGCATACATAATTTGTACCCAATATCTAACATCCTTTTACCAGTTACTGTAAACCAACTGATTTCTTCACGCTCGCGAAACGGTTTTTGGTCTTCGTTGGATTCCAACGCAGTAGGTCTACCCACTTGACTGCTGTATCTTTGTGTACCCCGGCGGGTTATTAGGTGGTTAAATTTGCAGGAAGCGTTGTTCGTTCGTTTTTTCCAAGGACTGCGTACAGATGGGTCCCTCAGGTGTCGTGCCAGCAGACAGTTGGTCGGACAGGCTGTAAGAAAGAGATGGAAAATATGTCCGGATAAACCATGACAGCGTAAGCGAGAAGAAAAATAAACAACAAAAAAAATGATCAGGATAAAGGGAACGGTACGGAAGAAGGTACCACCCGGCTAACTGCTTTTTCATTTCGATCGGTTAGGGTGGAGGTCTGGTGCGTCACTGCCAATAATTGTGGGTGCATGAGGACATAAGGGTTGCTTCGCCGTCGGTTATTTGGTTTGGCTATGGAATGAGCAGAGACACAGTGCTTGGCATTCTTCTCACTCCGGTTACGTGAAGGTGTCATAGTTATTTCATCGTTCCCGATACATTTGCTTCTACTGGTTTGGTTGTTGAATCAAGTTTTCGGCCCAGTGTGGTCAGTATTACGGTGACCAGAGCTATATGTCGTCCCTGTCGGCTGCCTGTTTGAAGCATATCAATTATGCATTGACTGGTGTGGGAGTGGGTCGAACAATTTACGAACCAGGCTTTAGAACGGTCTTCTGATGACAGGCGCTCGTGGCTGACACCGGGTGTGCTTATAGGATGAACCACTCCTACCGATGACGCTGGTGTACCATCAGCTTTGTATGGGACTGATAGCACTGCCTAAAGGTTTGGGGGAGATTCTTGTAAGGGGACGAAATGAAGGCTGGAACCGTACCTCTGAACTTAGTGGGGGGCGTTTCCGTAAAGCTAAATGTTGGCTTTCATATATGCCCAATGGATTCGTCTGAGTGTGTGGCTTTGTGACATTTCCACTGCTACGTCTATGGGTGAGCGACCCGTTGCTGGGACTTTGGTGTGCATCACTTCTATGTTTTGTCATAGTAACTGGTGCACCTACATATTGTACTGCCACTGTAGTTGCGGACACCACAGCCTGACTAGAGTTCTTAGAATATACAAACCTTGCGCAACTGTGTCCTTGACAGAATGACAAGACTTGAGATAGCCGGACACTTTTGTATGACTTTCATCTACTAATAAGCCTACTGGAAAATGTAATCTGTTTAGGGCAGTCACAGCCATTTGATTTCAGCAACACAGGGAAGATAGATTTTTCTAAATTCGTGAGGAGACAAATGAATTGTTATAAAAATAAATAAATACTTTATCCTCACATTAGTAACTTAGAATGACAGACGACAGTTTACACGTATCATAACATTGATATATATATATTGGAAAGTGCACAAGACTGTGCGGGACCCGAATGGTATGGGAGGAGGTCAGTAAATTAAATTACAAACATCGGAAGATACCACGCGTTATGAAATGAGCATCTCTTCCGAAGTTATAAAACGCACAGCAGCTGGCCAGGAGGCAGTCGTGTACAATGCCCCAGATAAAATTTCTATAAAGACGGTAAAGAAAGTGCTTCTTAGCACTGCTAGCATGTTAGATATTCCATGCAGTTGTTTTAAGCTGTCGAAGAAACATCAGAAATACCGCTGCCTAGTTCTGTTTCGTTCTGACAATCAACGAGGGGCTACCCGGTTTATTAGTTCTTGTGACACCATTCTCACTAACAAACTCAGGAACGCTAAAATAGTATCTCAAAAGACTGTGAACCTCTGGCTGCCCATTGCTCAGGTGCCTTGAATAACCAAGGAACCCCGTCAAAAATCATCTCGCCGACACCTACTAGTTCTACTGCTGATACAGTGCGTAATGCTGATGATGCTGTTGACCTTGACAAATTTGGCTCCCCACCTGATGTGCAAGAGCGGTGGTGGTTAAAACTGAAAACAAAATATCGTAAAAAACCTACCGTGCACAAGCAGAACAATAGGGTTTAAGATTATGCTGACTCTAGGGTATCGAGTGCCCCAAAGACAAACTACAATGAATCCCGCTCATATAACTGATTTGAACGCGCTCAAAACGTGGGCTATTCCGGGCATGCAGAAAACAAGTAAAATAGTATGCGGCCATATCAGCATATGAACAGCAGGCCAACTCTCCAGCTAACCTCTTCTTCAGAAGAGGTATATTCCAAGCCTATGTTTGGAAATCCAAATTACCCAGCAGGTAGTTCTTCATACACACACTCAAGATCGTACATAAGGCAATATATGGCATACTACCCGATAAATCACCTATCTGAAGTACGCCATCCCTCATACACACCGAACACCAACGTCTATTGTTGGAATACTTATGACCAACCATACATGTACCCCTCTTTCACACAAGTTCAAGGTGAACAAAGTGACTCACCTCACGCCCCTTCTTCGTTAGCAAAATCATCTCCCTCCCCACAGCCGAAACTGTGACTAATGGTCACTCATAAATAAATAAATGACAAATAAGTATTTTATTCTCATATTATTAATTTAACATTGGAGAAGACAGTTTAGGGGCATCATCACATTCATATTTGTTGGAAAATTTACAAGATTTTACACGATCTAAATGGTACGGAGTAAAGGTCATTAAAATAGATCAAAAACATCAGAAGATTCCACGGGTTATGAAATGAACAAGAAAATACCACTTTTCAGCGTATACAGAGCACTACAGTTTGGATCATTTTCACTCATACTTTCCTTTTCACCGTCAGGGGCAACAAGGTGACGTGTTTCGCTCGTCTCTCAGCTTTTGGATTTTTCCACAATGAAAAACTCCCACTTGCAATACTCAATCTAAAAACATCGAACGTTTGCAGCACTTCTGTCCATCCACGCACCTCACCCCTGCGCATTCGTCAGCTCACTCCTCAACAGTTGAAAATTGGCATTATTATTCCTTTGAACCAACCGGTCTACCTCCTGTCAGTGGTTCTTGGGCGTTTCAACTGCCAAACTGCCTTAGCTCTCGGTTCTCCTCGGAGGTCATTCCCCAGGAAATATCTTTCCTGGTTATACATACGCATCTGGAGCTTACGGTTAAACTCGTTGGTCAAGAGCAGAGGATCAAGTGACAAGTGTCTGAAGGTGAGCCAACATAAATTATCTTCCCTTTTCTATTCTGTCCTTTTGCTGCATTCAGTCTTCAACCCTCTTATTGTTGTTAACTACTTGTTTTCCCAAGAAGTTTATATCATAGCGACATGTCTGCCCAAAACGCTAGGTCTGAAGCTTTGACACGGATAACGCGGTCGTGCACAACAACGGCCAGTAACACCCTAAACAACACACTAGTCTGTACTAGAAGACAAACAGAGGTAGGGCAGAACACCGAACTTCTGAAGAAGTGGCCAACCCATGTTTCTAGAATTCCAGTCGCCATCAGACAGGTGACACAGAGAAGCACTAGCCCGTCACAAACTAGTCCTATCTTGAGCAAGGATCATACCATGCCTGAAATAGAAGACGACGTAAAAGGCTTCAGAACAAGGCAGCCACAAGCAGTTCGCCACAATCCGTAGCACCTTATTCATGGAAGGAAGGCTGTATTACGACACCCGATGGCTGCAGTGTTTGCACCAAAGTTGTTTCGGTAGTCGATGAGGCATTTGCATGCAACCTATGTCAACGATGGGCGCATTGCCACTGCGATACCAAAGTCCCCCGACAATACTATAAGCTGATGAAGAGACAACCATGCAAGTGGTTCTGGTACATCTGTCCAGAGTGCAGGAAAATGCCCGCACTCCGCACAGAAAGCCTGAAGGAGATGCTCTCCGCCACGCAAAAGCTACCAGCATCCTCGAATAAAGTAGGGTTAACACCAAAGGATAACACAGAGAGACCTGGAAACAGACCTAGAGCTCCAGCTGTGGGCACGCCACCTCGCGTGGGGACCATATTAGGTCAAGTCTCCATACCCCCTACCCGGCCCCAGGGGACGTCAAGCGCATGGCCAAAGACATCGACCGCCGAAGCCTCTACGAAACCCATTCCGAACACCCCACACACCGTGACTGAGAAACAACCAGTGGAATTACTCAAACCCATTGGGAAGTCGGGCGTGCCACCCACAACGAACCCAGGTCACAGGAGGACCAACTCGATCATTTTGTTCAACGTCGATGTATCGACAGACTCATTGTTGGTCGAGAGGGAACAATTTGACAGCCGAATGTGGACCGACTACTGTCAGATGCTGGGACTCCCTCCCCTCCCTGCAACTTTATGTCGCCTTTCTCGAGGAAGCCATGCACCCCGAGATAAGCCACCCCCTTTACGTGTGTCCCTAAATACCGCCAAAGAGGCTGAAGACACACTCCTTCTCTCGCGACAACCGGACGTTGTTAATGCCTGTAAAATTCGGGCCAGGCCTGACAAGCCATGGTCAATAAGAGAGGAGGAGAGAAAGTCAGCGGTTGGAAATCCCAACAGAAACAACACTATAGTTGTACATGGGATTCCAGAATTGCCAAGTGACAGCTCGGTCAAAGATCGGTACTTTCACGACGTCCAACAATGGCAATGGCTCTCAACCAAAGTTGGTCTCAACAGTATACCGGCCAACAGCGTCAGTAGACTGCCAAGGCCAGCGCACCTGAAGACCATACCCAATCCCAGACTACTTGCCGTCCAGTTCGACTCATATGCCTCCCTCACAGACGTTCTGCACGCATGGTATAATGCGAAAGATCGCATGGGTGGCTCAATACGTATATGTGAAAGTAAGCCTAGACCCACAAGGCAAGAGGAGAGACGGCAACCACCAAGACCTCTGGAGTCAGTGGTCGTCACACAGGCGCTGACCAGTGAGTCAGATACATCAAGTAAAGAAGCCACCACTGCTACAGCCCCCACCCAAGTTAAGAACAAAACACAAAAAAACGGAACAATGCCAGTCCTATGAGGACTGGCGAGGCTAAATCAACCACGTAAGCGCTCATCCCTCGAAAATACACATCCAGACCTCCCCTCTCATCAGGCACACTCTAATATGTATGTACAGCAACGTTAGGGGGCTAAGAGGGAAGGTAGCAAAAATGAGGACGCTGCGTGAACATCAGCACTACGACATCATATTCATCACCGAATCCTGGCTCTCATCGGACATCTCCGACGAAGAGATGCGTGTTGCTGGCATGGAACTCTTCCGCAGGGACAGGGAACATAGAGCAGGAGGGGGAGTGGCTATCTACGTAAACTCCTGTTTAAAGGCAAGGATGGTTAGCGATACGGCCTTAACCCAGCTCCCAGAGTCTCTATGGTGCTACTTCACTCTCTTCTTTATTCTCTCTTCATTCCTTTACCACTACCTTACTATTCTCTTTCAGGTACCTACACAGACAGGAGTCACGGCAGTTCTCTAAACTTCCCAGCAACCCGTAGCTCCCTAATCACTCTACAAATTACAACCTACTAACCCACAAAACATCCACCTCACCGAAGCTAAAAGCAAGAAAGCAGAGGGTATTTCCTCGTCCACTGCAGGAGTAAACCGAACAACTGGAACCAAGCCCTAAGAACTAGACGCGAGAGATCAAAAACTACCAGTTTTCTACGCTCGCACTATCAATATTGGATATTGGATATTGGAAGGTCACGCGAAGTTCCAAATTTCCGTTACAAGCAGTCGACCTGTTTGGTTTCTCTTCGTCATGCCCCGTTACGCTATACAAACGTCAATTTTGCCATAAATCCTTATGCTTATAGCTTCGGGGACCAAAAAAACCTACACTGACGATGTTGAGAACTTGTGAGTTCCCACATAATCACGTAATCCAAGTGAATATTCACCTGTTCAAGTGTTGTCATCCACAGCGATATAGATTTACGCCATCAGAATTAGATATTGTGGTGCAGAGGAATAAATATTTGAAGAAGCTGCGGACCAATAGCACTGAGTTCTCCATACTGTTCACGTTAAGGTATGCAGCATTGTTAAGGGCGTATATTCACTGTTAGATTAAATACTAGAAAAGTCAGTTGCACATCATTATTGTGAATATGTTGACTTTGAAGCTAATGGGTGAGTTGATCTCCTGCATTTTACTGTCTGTACAGATTTTAGTTGCCATTATGACCGTCCAGAACTTTGAGTAATTCGAGGATTGATATATGTTCATATGGTGAGAGGGTCAAATGAGTGAATGGGATTAGTAATTTTCGCTTTTTGGACAGTAATTTTCGTGGGAGTATAGTTTCGTTGCTTCGGAAAGAAGTGGAATGTTGAGAATTAGTGACGTATATTCCTCATCTGTGCCCTCCTGTCATCATTGAAGGTTATCTTGATGATGTGGATCTTTGAGTTAAACCCTTTGATCGTTTAGCGTTCAGATTTCCAGATAATTCGGTAAGTTTTCATCACAGTCTAGTTTCTTCATAGTCTAATGATATCTTCATGCTGCAACCATCTGAAATTTTGGTAGAAAAACAACAAAAGCAGGTGTAGCTTTTACACCTCTCAGATTGTAGATTGTTTATGCATTGAGAGTTCCCAATATGTCTGTAGTTCTAGTAACAGTATTAGTGGTGGTTTGTATGGCAGGGTCCTATAGTGCACGGTTAAGCTGTCCTACATACCTAGTCAAATTGTTTGATTCTCGTGCATCCCTGTGTAAACTGTTCCATATCTGAGCACATTTTATCACAAAGTTCTCCCTAGTGACTGTTCTGAAGCGCTCAATTGCTATTGTTGCAGTTACATTTCTTAAGGCATGTGCAGTTTTGTTTATGAACCACAGGTTTGTGAATGCTATATAAGTTAACCTGTTAAGAAGCTTATAAAACAGTATGAGGTTCAGTCTGAGCCTTCGTTTCCATAGCAGTTCAAGTCCTTGGAAGTTGTAACTAGTGGCATATTTTACGTCTATTCGTGTTTGGTATTATCATCGTGAAGTATCTGTGCACCTCGTCGGCTTTCAGTCTATCCGTAACTCGTATACTGTTGTAAGTGAACGAACAATATTCCAGCAGTGGTCGGACACATGTTTTATTCAGGATAACTCTAGATTCGGTGCTGTAGAAGTTCCGTAATAAGAAACCCACCAGTTTGCGTGATTTTGACACCTGTGTGGATACGTGCCCAGAGAGGGTTAGGCTGTGAGGATATTGCAGCCCTTAGTCTTGTGTAGACTTCAGTTTTGGAAGTGAATGCCCGGTTGTCACTAAGTTTAGTTCGAGTCCATAGTCACCAATGCATGCCCAGCCACATTTTTCTGTGTTAAATCCGAGTCGCCAGATGTTGCACCATTTGCTAACATATCTTAGTTCCTCTTGCATGGTGTTAATGGTCAGGGTTAAGTCACTGCTAAGGCATGTGTATACTACCTTCAGGTCATCCGCATATAAGAATGGCTCGCCCACCTTGAGACACTCACATATACTATTGATGTATGTTATGAAGAGAAGTGGACCCAAGACGCTGCCCTGGAAAACTCCGCAGGTTATTGGTGCAGGCTTTGAAATAGTTGAGCCAACTTTTGTTATTTCGTAACGGTTACGGAGAAAGGATTTCAACCAGTCTAACAGTGGATTACAGATCCCAATGGATCTCAGCCTATTGATAAGCTAGTTGTGTGGGACTCCGTCGAAGGCTTTAGTGATGTCGAAGTAAAGTATTATCACTATCTTTTTCTGATCCCTTTTGCTAGTGATCTCGTTAAAAAGTCAAACAGGTTTGTAGTGCAAGATCTCCTTTTCAGAAAACCATATTGCGACGAGTCGATGTGGTTAGATTCCAGCAGGTGATCAGACATTTGATCTTTAATCACCTTTTCCATAATCCTTCAGATGACCGGGGTTATGTTAACTGGTCTGTAATTGCTAACGCTGGTCTTGGCCCCTGACTTATGTTTTGGTAGTATATAAGTAGTTTTTCACTTGTCTAGATATGTTCCAGAATCTAGTGAGAGTGTAAATATTTTGAGTAATAAAACTGCCATATCCATGCCAGCCTGTCTATAAGTTATTGACGATATCTCGTCTGTCCCGCAGCTAACATTCGTTTTTAGGGTTTCAATCGCATCGGTAATGTTACTCACGTTTAATTCTATGTCACCCATCATACTACTACTTATACTGGTTATTTCGATGTCTGGAGCTAGGGGCATGTTAGTACTATTAAGAAACCACTCACGGAGAAGTTCACAAATCACCTGTGGATCGTGGTAACTTATACCTTTATGCTCCAGATGATTTATTAAAGTCTTTTGTATTTTTTCGCTTTCGCAGGATGCTGAAAAGGTTTTGTGTTTTGGACAAACTGTCAAGGGCCCTGCGCTCTTCAGCCAGTGCTCTCATTCGGTGTCTTTCTTGAAGTGAAAGGAATGTTGTGTGTATCTGATTCGGTACATGAAATTCTTCCAAAACAAAGCACTTTTTCCTTAGTCTTCTCAGTTTGTGTCGAGTTTTCTTGTCTATACATAAAGTTGTTTTTAGGCCGGGCTTAGTGGGCGCAACTGTTTCCTGAGCGGAACTAACAATCTTGTAAATTTCGTCGTGGGGTTTGAGATAGATTACCACTAGAGAAGAAGTCTTCCCAATTGGAGCATCTTATAAATGTCTGGAGGAGCTCCCAGTCAGCATTCTTGATGTCCTTGTATAAGTAGTATTTCGGTGTTACTTCGTGTGCACCCTCGCGAGCTACTAGGAGTTGCAGAGTGCAAAGCAATATGCTATGATTGCTGTTTGTAAATTTTTCTCCTACCTGTACGGACAGTGGCTCAATGTTGTGACAAAGTATCAGGTCAAGGGTGTTATTGTTTCGCGTGGGGAAGTGCACGTATTGCTGCCAACCGCTTGTGTCAATAGCTGCTAGGATTTTGTTATGGTTTGTGGGACCTGTGCATATTGTCCAGTCTACTCCAGGGAGGTTGAAGTCACCGCGGATTATCTTAGAATCTAGGTCTACAGAAGGGGTATGTCTGTTACTATTGGTAGGCACATGAAGTGTTTTTTCTTCTTGAGTGGTGTGCGGACTGACGGAGTGCTGTACCTGCGTGAGTTCTGGATTTACTACCCGACTGTGTTGGCCAGCTGGCATCATCTTACCCAGTTTTTAACGCTTGATGGTAAACGGTGTAGGGCTTCTAGAGTCAGGTGTTTTACCAGGACAACTTTGGACAGGAATATTATCTTTAGACGTATCACTTGCTTGTTCCGCAGTGGATACATTGTTGTTGAGTGCTGTCTGGGGTTTTGCGTTTTTCTTTTGAAGTAGGGTTCGATATTGGGCTATTTTAATACGTCCAAACGTATTTTTGAATATAACACTACTGCCCATCCAAACCAATTGCCTGCAATCAAGGGATGATGCAAACTGGAACAAGATAGGGCATGCGAGTTGTGAGTCAGTTTTCCGAATCCTTTTACAATCACAGGTAACCTGTGACATACTGCAGGCGTCTAAGAACGTGGCTTTAACCTTTTTTGGTGATATACTTTCCGGAACATTGTAGACGATGGCTTTTTGTAGTGATGCTACTCGCCACACCACCTCTGAGGGGATGAAGTTGACTAGAGTTCCAGCCTTTCGTTTTTTCTCGCTATCTATATCTTTGTGCGGGCCAAAAATATAAGAAATGGGTGCGAGCTGCTTGAGTGCAGTGCGGACTTCAGTTAGCATTGTATTAAGCTCAGTAATTTTGACCGCAGTGGAAGTTGCTGAATTACTGAGATCCGTGACAAAGTCAGTTATGCCTGCGAAAGGAGTTTGCGACCTATTCGGAGAGTTTTGAGACTGTCTCGAACAGATCTGCGGAGCATTCATTTTTCTTGTCCGAGATCTTTTCGCCTTACTGCGTCCCACTAATATGTTAGTGTTTGGATTATCTGGGGTAGGTATCTCGCCAGTGAAGAGTTTCTCCAGTATAGTAACTGACGGAAGGATCACGGTCGACTAGTTTCTTACACAGACAAGTGAATGGAGGGAACAGTATCTAATGACTGATCCCCAGGAGGCCGATGATTCGATAGCACATGATAAGTGCTCTGTTTGGCAGTTGGGTACTTTTGGTGTTCAAAAGTACTAAATCAAACGATCGGTAACGTCAGTTGTAATTTAACAGATCACTCTTAAATATGACGCAAGTTACGAACTCACCGCAATTGAATCACGTAGTATGGTGTCGGACCACATTCAAACATGGGCTCCTGACATACTCCTGGTGCTCTTCACCGATCTTGAGGCTTTCGCACATTTCTACTATTCATACCTTTTTATTATCCCTATTAACGCCAAGTCTGTTACAGGCAAACTATCAATACTAGGAATAATACCACTTCTCTTCAGATCACCCACTATAATAATCGCGGAATCGTGGTGTCGTCCTAGCGTACCAGATGATGAAACTGGTACCGACACATGCACGTTTTGGATATGGCCGGAGAAATAAGAGAGGAGGTGGGTGCTTAGTATACTTCCTAAACGCTCTAAATTTATTCAGGCTCGAAAATGTGGGGCCAAGTGAAATGAAGGACTCCCTATGGGTCATAGTGCACTGCAAAGATGTAACGGTACTACTTGGTTGCATACACAGGGCAGCTAAGATTTTCTCTGAAGATGAGTCCTTACTCAATGATTCTCTTGAACACGCATCCTCCTTTCAATATGATTACAAGGCTATATGCGGGGACTTTAATCTACCTGAAATTGAATGGGACACGTGTACTTGCCCCGCTAGATATGATGGTGCGTCAGATATATATTCGGATGGAAACAACTAGTCACTAGTCCAACAAAGGGTGAGAACGTGCTTGACCTAGTTATATGTCAAGACATTTGTCCTCTTTCAGCAAGTGTTAGTTTCGAGTTTCCAGGAAGCGACCACGGAGGGGTACTGTGTGTAATACCACTCCTTTCCCCAACCGGCGCTACGTATATTGCCTCCACCCTCTCACAATCCAAGTACAGAAGTTATAGTAAGACGGACTGGGATCTAGCTTGTTCATTGATTAGAAGTAGTGAATGGGGAATGTACTTCAACACTGTTGATCTAGAAGTGGCATAAGGTATACTGTGTTCTAATTTCTGCGCTTGAACTGATATTATAGCTGAGAAAAAATCAAAAAGTCTCATGTCAAAAAAGCTTTTATACCTCAGAATGTTCGTCGAAAACTGCAGGGACTTTAGACAAACTACCTCAAGTATCATAACCTTCGAGCGCCTGGATCTCCTATTATTATCCTTAGTCCCATTCGTAATTATCAGGAGGCGATAGCAAACAATGATGAAACTACTGCACTGGCTGGCTCCTCCAAAGTACATGCCCTTGTGGAACTTCTGAAAAAGCGACCCAACCGGCCAAAGCATAGTATTCCTTTCTTCACTCACAATGGTAAGGCCTATAATAGGCTTGAAGAAATAAGTGAGTTATTCAATAAGATGTTCACTGCTAGCTACTTTCCGCCGGTAATCTCCACTAGTAATGTGAACTTTGTTAAAATTAGCGATCAGTTCTCCCCTCCTACACCGGAACTTATTGGCACCATTGAGTTCACATGTGCTAACATTAGCCGAGCCATTGAAACAGTCAAGTTCTCTAGGAGCACAGGTATTGACGGAATAGCTTCATACCTCTTTAAAAATGGGGGTCCTGATATTTCGTTATTACTACTTAAACTGTGCTTCATATCCACGGAAACTTCTACATACCCAGATATATGGAAGATGTCCTTCATAGTACCCAGACACAAATCTGGCTCAAGGGCTTAAGTTAATAACTACAGACCTATAAATATCACGCCAGTTGTATCTAGAATTATGGAGAAAGTAGTTAGAGAAGATATTCTTCAACACATGCTCAACAGTAATGTCGTCACATCTAGTCAGCATGACTTCGTGAAGTCACGATCATGTACGATCCGTCACTTCGACTTTTTTAACTTCTTAACCGGTAGCCGTGATGAACGTAGGCTCTTCCTTGTCCTTTATTTTGACATTCCCAAGGCATTCGACCACGTGCACTACTCATCCGTATGCTACAAGCCTTTAAACTTGTTAATCTCTTATTAGGCTGGATTATATCTCTTCTTTGTAACCGTTCACAAGTCGTAAAAATCGAAGCTCAGCTTTCTAAACCCATGCCTATTACTTCTGGTGTAGTTCGGGGTAGCGTACCCAGTCCTCTTCTTTTCATACTTTATGCTGATGAGCTTTGAAAATGCCTTTCGGTTGGTAAACCGTTTTTGTTTGCTGACTATCTAAAGGTTGCGTACACATTCTTGTGTGATGACCTGCCCCACTTCCAAAGGCTAGTACAGAGCGAACCTGACCTAGTAACCATCTGGTCCACCACATGGAACCTAAAATTTAACTTGGATAAGTGTGGTTGGATGTGCTTTGGAGCACCATCTGTTCGTCTACGGTTATCTCCACAAACTGCGATACTACCTAGCCTCCGTAGCGTCCTTGATTTAAGGCTCCGTTACTCTAGCAACCTCACATTCTCTGAACATGTTGCGACACAAACCCATAAGTTGAGAATACTACTAGGCTCCATAATTCATAACGACAGAGCCAAATTATTGCTGTACAAAACTTGCATCCGGCCCCCGTTAGAACACTGTCCGTTTGTTTTGGAAAGCGCCCGTATAGACGACAAACTTAAGATTGAGAGTGTGAAGAGGTACTTTACATCCAGGCTACTTGATTACAAATGCAGTCAGGATTTTGGATCTCGGTGTTCATCCCTTGATCTGCAATCATTTCTGGTGAGACATCTTAAGACTAACTTTATATTTTTCTTCAAGATTTTACATAAAATATCCTTTACAACTGATGAGGAAGTCCGTTTCATACCAGAAGGTAGCTACAGTCTTCGTTATCAAGCCTACAGTGTTAAAGCGAAAGCCTTTAGGACATCCTTCTGAGCTAACTTCTTCCCTATTAAATACTCCAAAATGTGGATCCATCTTCCTGTTGACATCAGAGCTTCCAGCTCAACTTTCCAGTTTAGTCGTTTGTCAGAAAGACCCCTGTCCTTCGGCAAACTCTCCAACATACAGAGCATATCACAACTCTCCCAGTATGGTAGGCCCCTTAAATGTATGGGGTGACATATCCTGATCAGTAACTCTACACCCTTCCCTATTACATCCAAGGAATAATCAGGACTGCTTCGTCAATTAAATTGTCCATTTATACCTCCCACTTGTTATCATCACTGGTGGAGACATCCTCAGATGCAGCCCCTCAAAATAGCGCTTCCAAAACGCGGTGAACAGCACATTTGTAATAAGAATATAAACATGAAACTTAGGACTATACATTGAATAACAGGCTTGACACCATGTAAATAAGTTGAAACTTACACATAACTGAATTCATTGCACCTTGGTATCCCACTCTCTGTTTTCTTCATTCTTAGTGTAGGGTATTGGAAACCTGCAGTTAGATCGAAACTACGATATTTCATCAGTACTGTTTTTCAGTATCACTGCATTCCGTCTTCAAGCAACTCCTCTGAACTCCTGCGACTTGCGATGAATATCCTTATGGCGTCACGCGAAGATACTTCGTTGAGGCCTATTGATATTTATTAATCCAGCGTTTCATTGACTGGCGCCATTTCATCCACTGCAGCTGTAGACAGCATACGAAAATGCAAAAGTACTTACAACTTTATCTACAGAAACAGATTCTTTGACTTACCTCGAAACCAAAAGGGATTTGGCCAATATTCACCGAGCTATTAAGCACAATGCAGAGCACCCTGGTGGCTACTGTGGACATATGTCCGCTTCAGCATCCAGTATCTACTATCCTTTTACGAGCTAGTGTAAGCCAGTTAACTTCTTCGCGCTCACTTCTAGGTCTTGCGGAAAACTTCCGGGTCTTTGGTGGATTCTGATCCAGTGGATCCACCCACTGTATATCTGGTGTATATATATATGTATATGTGGTCGGCCGTGCGGGTGGTTGGGTGTTAGTTAAATTTGCAGGGAGTGTCGTTTGTTTATTTTTTCTTCCAGGGCCTGAGTGCAGATGGGTTCTTCGAGTGTCGTGTCGGCAGACAATTAGTCGGACTGGTTGTAAAAAGGAGATGGAAAATATGTGCAGAGAAATCAGGAGAGAGAAAAACAAATGGAAAAACGAGAGAAGAAAATAAGGAAAGAATGGAAAGATAAGGACGATTAGGAAAAAGGAAACGGCGTGGAAGAAGAAACATTTGTAGGTTTATGGGGAAGAGGTGGTAGGGAAAGCTTTTGTTAAGTTTTGAGAACGTGAAGTCAGTATGAAGAAGAATAAATAACATTATAGGACGGATGGGAATAGAGATAGTAATTCTATTGGTTAGGGTTAGAGTTAGGTCGCTTATTGGTTGGCGTGGTTAGTAGGTCGCGTCAACCTAGTCCATATCACAGCTGGATGAGCGCGAACCAGACGTCACTGCGCAAACGTCCAACTTCTTCTTGAAGCTGCCAACGGACGGAGCAGTAGCAATCTCGGCAGGCAATGCGTTCCAGTGGCCGCAAACTCTCACAGAGATGAAGTGTGATCGCACACGGGTTTCACCCTTTGGTGGGCGATTCTTTCTGGGTTGGGCAAATAAAAATAGACCATTTCTTTAGGAAGATGATGCAGTTATAACAATTACTGTCAGAAAATCTCCGGAAGTACTTTGTTCGTAAAAATTTTATGTCACCTACTCTTCATTTCAAGTAGTAAAACTCCCCGGTCTGAAGGGAAGAAAACTTCACACCACATGCGAATAGTGCACTTTGAGCCAAATAATGAATATGCAAAAGAATCGCTCAAAAAAAAGAGGAAGTAACTCAAAAACTTCTTTCTCGAAAAAAGGTAACGCTGGCTGAACTACTCATGCTTTAATTTGAAGTATCATGTATATTGATTGAAGTACCACGGCAGATCCAATGAATTTTTCGAAGAAGACTAAGGGGGTGGCCGTGTGTAACCCCGGTTCGTCTGTGACATGTGGGAACTGGGAATGTCGCAAAAAAGGCCCGTGACATGGGTCACTTCGTTGTTTTGGAAGTACCAGTGGGCATTTACGCCTGGAAAATCATGGTTAGTTTCCCAATCTATTGGTTCCACATCCTTCAGTGGGTCTAGGATGAGAAGCCGTCTGCAGTTCCTGTATTACTATCCGGCGTGAAGAAACCATACTATTCTGCAGATATACCAAAGCCGGATGATCACACGGTTCACCGTAACTAAAGTAGGGGGGATTATATTGCTATATCCTCATGATTTTTCGTTTCTCGGAATTAAACTCAGACAGGAAATTTTGTCATTTGTCGATCGATTCTCAGATAGGCTTCCACTGAGAAGATAAACCCCAGTGCACTCAGGATTACTGCATGCAGACTTCAGTCTTAGGTATCCATATCACTGCTGTTGGATATAGAGTCAGCAACGCTTGAGCTCGAGTTTCCACGAGGATAATCTATTTTGTACGACTTGGTTTCATCTCTTCTTGTCATCGGTGTGTCTTTTCGATTTGTGTTTTGTTAAGGCAACCAAACCTATTTTACCATAGGTTAGTCGGTAAGCGTCCATACCCCTGTGGCATCTATCCACGGAATACATAATCGTAAATTATCACCTGAAGCCAAGTATTTTACCATCATCCCTCAAAGTAGTTTCCTCTTCGGTAAATTTCCCCACATTAAATAAATAAATAAATAAATTTTTTCTCAAGTTATGAATTTAACATGAGTGAAGCCGGTTTGCAGACCTCATCAAGTTGGTAATTGCCGAGAAACATAAAAGGTTTGAGCAGTTTTGAAAGGTACAGAGGGAGGACATGAAACCCTTTCATGATACCAAGTGTCCATATGTTATGAAAATAGCAGGAAAATATCACTTTACAGTACGTACACATCGTTCTGAGTTTAGGTCATTTCTGTTCACAATTCTTTCTTCAGATCAAACGGCGTAATATTTGGTGTTTTCATTGTGAGTAGTCGACATGACTGACCCATCTGCAAGACCAAGCGTTTCGTCAGATAAACGTCTATTCTAACAGCAACTCTTATGTTCGTAGATTTATTGACTAACAATAACTCACTTCAATGATTTCAGGAATAAGTATCCATACAATCATTTAATTCAGATGAAAAACTAGGTTCAGGAGTTTCTCACTCTTCAGGTGTTACCGTTCCCAGTAATTCAGATTGGTAGTACTGAAAACATTTGTTGTGCTGCAAGTAATTAAAGAATGGAAGGATCGTCATTCAACGGTGGTGAATATTACACGTGTGTAAAACTTCATAGACTTCACATTAAAGTATGCAACATTGTCAGGGAGATACATTGGCTGTTAATTGACTTCTGTTAGATGGATTGATACAAGACAAAGCACTAGGGAAATCTGTTGCATTGCATTATTATGGATGTAATGCCATTAGGTAAAGTGATTTCCCGGGTTTTCGTGTGTGGCTTTGTTTAGGGCACTGGTAATGAGGTGAGTTGGTTGTAAAGCTGTTCAAGAAACAGGAAATCCCGGGGTGAGCCAAATGAATGGACTTGTTGAAGAACTATGCACTGAAAGCTTACTGCTCTTCTTCTACTCCCCAGCTGGTATAGCTGCTCATAAACGCTAAATTTACCATTCGCGTAGCTACCATCTATGCATTCCTCAATAATAAAAATACCCTCAGACCACCAAATGTATAAAGTAAGGTCGCCTTGGTCCTCATGTTCCCTCTGCTCTAAAGGGCTTAAGAATGTTTACATAAGCTATTTGAGTACCAATACGACTGATCATTTTGAATAGTTTGAAGGGTAAAAATCCTCGTGGCATAAACTCGGATGTTCTCTTGACCTTACCACAAATACACCGCATGTCTCAGAAAACGTACATGAAAACTACGATATAAGAGCAATTAAGTTGTTTTCATGTGCTTGAATCAAGTCAATGTATATTTCAACTAGGCATAAAGGTATAGGGACCTCTCTTTCCTCCAAACTGTCCTGTCTGGAGTAATCTCCTGATAATACTGCTGGTGCTTTTCGTTTTTTTTCCTTCAGCAACAACTTGATTAGAACAGCTTGAGTTCCATTTTGACTAGGAAATGCCATCCAACTGAAAATAATCAGACCATAGTATCGGGAGTCGCTGATAAAAGCCCTTATGGTGAACTCTCTTGGACTTTTCGCTGTTTCATGAGCAATCTCACAGGTAGCCCAACTGTTTATGGGTGTTTTTCATACCTCTAAGTGCGAAGTCGTTCCTTCAGTGAATGGTTTGAGAAGTTGTTGTGGGACGAGCATGTTTTTTGAATAGTGCACAACTGAATGTTAAACATACCTGAAGCCAGTGCATCATCCATAAGAATTCCAACAGTGAGTCTTCCAATGCATATCTCTATGCACTACAACAACTGATCCTGATGTAGTAAGTCCTACGGCAGTCAACCATTACATTCAAAAAACCAGAAACACTCAACAACGTGTCCCGAGTAATGAGTTGTACGAAAACATGCCATCTTTACGGGCGACATCTAAACGTTGTTCTCATTCGAGCTGAGGAAGCTTAAGAGGAATAAGTCGTTACGCAATATACTGAATTCCGAAGTATCCAGTTATCTCGACATACCAGTCACAAATATTGCGTTAGGGGTGTTTCTTCACACAACAAAAGCGAAGATTGATACAAGCATTATCTCGGCATGAGTCACGTAATCAGCAAGAGTACACTGAATGTCGAATGCTGAGTACAAATGAAGCTGAAAGTATGTGAATACTCAATAAATTTATGCTGTCTGAAGATGACATGCGGATTTGCAGTCACATAATAGGGTAGACGCGTGGGGAATTTGAGACGCATTGTACGGTATCATGTGGCGTACGGCGACTGTTTACTTCTGAGATGATGTACACCAGGTGCTCTGAAGTTTTTTCTTGAGTCTCTGGGTGGTAAAAAACTATAGCTTGCACTTCCTGATAGAAGTTTGGGGTTGATTTTGAGATCAGATGAGCGTTGATACAACCCATGGGCATAATCTGCATATAGGATGAGAAGGAGGAGCATCAAGGGGTGATAGGTGAAGCTAGTCATCTAAGGAATGGGGGGAACACTATTGAGTGTCTTTTACCCATATTTGTATGGCAGCGAACCAACTTGAGACAGATCCATGGAGCTAGATGGTACAAGGCAACTTGGGTCTCTTGTTTTTGTTGCATAGTACTTTTTGTTATTGAAACGTTTAGATCTCCGTGACGTTTTGCTTAGAGACTTATCATCTGTGACAGTGCTTAGAGATACTGCGTTCAGTGACAAAGCAAAAGAGATGGGTTGCACAGACATGTCTACCTGCGGGATATGAGCACATCGACTGACTGGGACTGCCGTAGTTCACCACCAATATTTGTGTTGTCATCTAGGTCTGCGAGTATTATATCACTGCACGTTGGTGATATAGAGTCTTCATTATTAATCTATATTTCATGCAATATGGACTACATGAGAACAGAACAGTGTACGGGCACAGTGGTAATATGAACTCCTCGTTAAGTGCAATAGCAGGCAATACATTGCAAATCGTTATTTAAGGCACATAAGAGATGGGTTTAAAGAAAGAACATCAGTGTTTAGCAAACAAACAATAAATAGCCAAACACCAACATACCTGTCCTGCAGATTAATCCAAGTTCAGCTCATGATCAGGATTTATTCAGCCATTATTAGAGTCATCGAATATTTCTCGAGGTATGGCGGATGATACAGCCGCGACCTTGAATTCTGTACATTCTTCATAAAGTTGTGATCACATGGTAGGCACTGAGAGTTGCGATTACTAAAGTTCCATATGGATGAAGGATTGATCAGACTGACCTAGAAAATGAGTAACAAAAGCAGGTAGTAGGCCAAACTGAGGTTAGAAGCGTAAAAATACTAAGTGAAGTATATCAATCATGATGCTTTAGGATTCGTCCTGGTGCGAACTTGACAGACGCAAAGACCAATCACTAATTATTCGGACTTGTTATATACCCACGAATACGAGACCAAGGAAGAACACGATAGCGTAGTCGGATGGAATAGTACATTTGGATGGTTGTGCCAAAATACCGATGCGTTCCAACTAACTGGCTAGAGAGTCGAATACGAGCAGTACAACGTAACACGACAGCGTGCCAAATGGCGAGGATGCTTGACCGAATGCCTTTAGCTTAGCGAGTCCAGTTAAACTATCAAGGTCAGCATGAATGTCGAAGTCGTCAAACCCCAGGCTATTGATTTTGGGGAAGTGTGTCACGCTGCAATGTATATAGATTAGTTAATTGTACTGAACACAAATTTTACTTGGTTAAGTAACTTAAACCAACTGCTTAGAAGACACCTTATGCGGAAGAAGATGAAGGTGGATATGGAAGTAGCGGAATCAACACTGAAACTGAGGATATCGCTATGGAATAAAGAGTTGTGAGGATTTGGAAATAGATACCCACTTATTTGCAGGAAGCTCACGCACAAAAGTCAAATGAAACTATAAGCTTTGAAACAAAAGTCATGCTTTTTGCAGTGGGGTTACAAACGCCTTTCAGAGTCATAGAGGAGTGATCACTATGATGCTATGTTGGGTGTTATAATACCAGGACTACGGGGACAGTATGATGGTTCACAGTGAGCTGTGGCAGTAGACATGAAGAGTTTATAATTTCGGTGACCTCATTCCCATTTTCTATTATTTTATCATCACTTTTGTTTTGTTTTAAATCCGAAGGCCATTATACGTACAAGTACGCATGTAAATCATGCAGGAAAGTAGTTAGATAGGATAACTGTTCAAAAGTTGAGTGAAACTGGCCCCGCATAACAACTGTGTTTATTCTAACCGACAGTGTTGTCATTGGAGGCAATGGCTCAACTGTGATTATGTGCGGATAGCCCCATTATACTTCCCATTTGTGGATATAACATGAACGTGAAGAGATTTATGGATATCCGTGAACCGAAGGAATTGGTTAAATGGGCGTTGAAACCGAAATGGGGACATGCAAGTGCGAATAAAAGCGGGGGGAAGGGGGGCTTACTCCAAAACTTGCTGCCCTGTATCATTAAGAATCGTGGCCTGAGGTTCAGGACGCTACTGTCAATGGGTACGGTGCGCTGAAGTTTGCACATACTGAATGAGGACGTGGACTTCAAAGTAGAAGAACAACAGGCATGAGTGATGCCACAAAAACGGCAGAAAAGTAGGTTCAGGCTGAGCTTCAGGTGTCCTAGACAGTGGGTCAGTCTTCAGTTTCATGCACCCTCCCTCCTCATTAAGTTCTTCATGACAACCCAAGACACAGCAAGTAGAATTCCTTTGAACATTCTTAATGAGTATTCCATCCGAAGATGATTGTGCTATATTCAAGTACGGGAGGATCAATACTTTGAACAGAAGTGGCCTAGCCGGAGTGATACTTACGTGCCGAGCTAAAGGCCAACTAAGCGCCTACATTTCGATACAAGAGACTGGGCATATTCTGTAAACATTAGGTTGCGAGAATACCTTAATCACATAATGAGTTATATGACTGTAACACAGAATCGTTTCAGTGGGAACTATTAAAATAGCGAATCCCACATTTGCTGGAGCTGAGTGAAAATTGCCATATTTCACTCCAGACGATCAAATTTGTAAGGTCGTTCTGGATTCTATTAAAACCCTGTAAAATACTTTTAAGTCATCGGCAAGCAGGTAGGCCTTGCATTGAGTATTTGGCGTCGGGCCAAATTTATACTTGGGAGATATGTATGATAGCTTCCAGCGGTCAGAGTACCATGCCTCAGCAGAGGATATTGAGAATAGCTCCACAAGGATCAGTGGTATGTCTCCACCACTCCTCTTTAGGGATGGGATTCCATTATGTTTGACGGTATAAGAGTTCTTTAGTGAAACAACTACATCAACTATCTTTTGCCGTATAGAGGAGACATTACCCAGTTGTTAGTATGTAGTGACCATTTGTATGTCCAGCACACAGTCTTCACGCGTGTAGCTGCTTGCGAAACGATAACTAAACAGCTTACAGATATTACTTGGGCCGAGGTGAAGAGTGCCCCTGTCAATGGTCAGACTAACAGAAACCCTTCCCTCTATTTCGTAGTGATATCTTCGGCTTTAGACCAGTTTTCATTACCGTCGTGCGCATCCTTCATCTTCCACCTAAGCTCACCTGTAGACAGTTCTTTCTGAATACTTCTTCAAGTAAGTTCTGTAGTCAGTACAAAGAACTCACACAGGTTATTCGTGATTGATCTGCTCCTGCGTATTTTTTGTGCTCCTGTTTTGGATTTCGCTTGCCGCCCACTTTTGTTATTCACTTTTCATGTTTACCTAACCAATCCTTCATCTTCATGGAGTCCTTGCCGTCAAATCCTTATGACGAACGTGCACACCCCAAATTCATGACTGTGATGCGGCCCCACCTCCAAGAATATTGGAAGATTCAAACAATAACCGGATAATTTCTAATTTCGAACTGAGCCTCTTATATACCATGAATAACGGTATCTAATGTATAGCTTAACATTGTACATCACAGTCATTTCTCATTATTAAAATGATCAAACCTGTAATCTGGTTTTTATTCATGTAGCCTATGTCCTATGAAATATATATATTATTATTATAATTCTACATGGGTATTTGTAATTCCCACTAAACATCGAAAGTCGCCTTTTTGTGCGTTGCAGCCACTTCTTGTTCGATTGCTTCCAGTAACTTATTCGATTTGAAGTCTTCATGAACAATTTTTAATGAGACAAGGAATGAAAAGTCATTAGATCCACAGAAATTTTTAGTCTGCTTGTGCCCACTGAGGCGTAAGTTTTATGGCAGGGAGTCGATTTTCGGATTTCTAGATCCTACTGATGCCGCCGAGGCAATATGACAGTGAGTTACACTCGTGAAAATATAGATGTCACTCAGTTTATAGGTGGAGCTACTGGTGAACTAAGAACCCAGTTCAGGCATTACAATACCTACTGCACCTCTACCCAGATAGCATTTTTATGGCGTCTAATAACAGCTCTTTTAATGCGGGAGATGATGTGAGACGAGATGGCAGTCTGAATTCACTAACCACCATTCTGTAATAATCATAACGATCTTCATTCCCGAATATAAAGGCGCGCACCATTTTTACAGGCATGAATAAGTTTCTATATAAACTACATATCTTCATGGAAGGTAACGTCAATCCCTACCCATTGCCACTATAAGATGTAAGTGCTGCATGTTCATATAATGAAACATCCCAGGTGAATGAGTATGCAGAAGATTTACAAGTTGAACAAGTGGAAATATTGTCTTTGCATTAACAAAGCACCAGGTTTCTATCTCGAC
Source organism: Heterobilharzia americana (assembly GCA_944470555.2). NCBI lineage: Eukaryota > Metazoa > Platyhelminthes > Trematoda > Strigeidida > Schistosomatidae > Heterobilharzia > Heterobilharzia americana. Next base: position 162,420,702 of record OX104127.1, on the reverse strand, counting down.
ACCACATTATTACCTGAAGAAAAACAAAGCTTGAAGCAAATACTTTCATTGTACAGTTTGTACTATCGCTTGAGACATGATGAAACCTTTATGAGGGAATGTATGCATAAATTGTTTACGTGCTGTACTTCATCGATGATTCCAGAACTGTGTAATTCATGTACGCCAATACCATTCCACATCAGAGATTCATGATGTTGATGAATATTACGACTGAGAGCCAAATATGTCCACTTCTCCAACTCCGGCATCCAGAAGCAATAAACTTGCTTGAATGCGTCAAGTGGAATTCCAGGACATCTTGTCCACCGTTTTCACTGATCGTGACATCCTTGCGGTCGATGAATGTTGAACTTTCCTGATCATTTTTATAATGAGTCAGTCCTACATTTGGATAATTATGAAGTTGTAATCCACTGATCATCCTTTATTTACAGTGGTCGTGACAGCCTTGTGTTGGACTTTCCTGATCGCTGCTTGAAATTTCTGGACCGATTTGAGGAGTTAAAGGCAATCCGTTGGTGAAAACGAGTTGAAGTATGCTATGGTGTCTGTTTGGTTGCATTCTATGCTGGCTCCATCCTTCAGAATTTAACACATCAATAAGCTTATCAAACCCCTTAGGGAAGTAGGTGGCTGCGCTTGATATCAGGCATATTAGTCTCCGCAAATAAGCTTCATGCAGTAGGGTAGTGTTGTTATGCCAGTGAACACTGCTGCAAGGCTTTCATCATAGTCTGCAGCAGAGTAATAGGCGGCAGATATACCCTCCGGGGAGAGTTATAACGCTTGCAAGCTTAGCTGCAAGTTGTTGCACTATTTTCACATCTGATATAAATAACGCAGCCGCCACCCCTGCCATTGTTTCTGTCTCCTCTATACAAAGTATAATTGTCGAAAGAGAGATCATCGTCAGGAGCATCGGAAAGGCACCAGGCTTCGGCAATAAATATTAGGCAGGGTTTGACCTAATTGATAACATAGTAGTCCCACTCATTTTGATGTATTTATGGAACGGGAATGGATCAAGCAGAGGGTCAAAGAGTAGAATATGCAGAAGTACTTGAACCTGTTTCCGGAAAGCTTGTTCTGGTAGGTTAGATTGAACTGTAGTGGTGAGAAACAGGGAACAGAGTTTAACTTCGGGGGTATACTGAGGGAATAAGATATTCATCTGTTGCTACCAGCATTATCCTTCATTGTGTCAGGTGTTCACCTACTATATGTCAGCCGGAGGGATGATAGTTTGGCGTGACATCTTCCTGGCCACTGTGGTGGTTGCGAGTTAGGACTGGTTCAAACGCACCATCATTCGAACGGCAAAAGGCGCTATTAATTTTTGCAACCCGAGATCTGTATTTTCAGCATGAGTTCAGAGTATAGATACCTGTAGGAATGAACCATATACGTCCATGGTTTCACTCCCGCACGGGAAGTTGTGGTTTGTATTATGCTAAGCAGCCGGTATCATAGGCTTCGTCCGAACAGCAGTCTTCCAGTTAGGAGGTATTATCATTGTGCTAGGGTAAACATACAGGAGAAGTGAACGTGGTGTAAATGGTTGGGAAGAGGAAAACCTGATATATTTCCCATGACTCTAGTTCCCCTGAACGTGGGAGGCATTTATGCGATAAATATTCTCTCGCATGAGCCCTTTTTTCTTACCACAATGGTTTATGGATCCTACCTTCCTGTTGGCAAATGAAGATGCCGAAGCACCTGACGTCGTACCGATGGACGTCGTGGATGTTTCTGTGTGGAGGAACGAGGTCACCCTTCGAATGGTGTTATAACGGTTAGGTTTAGCAGACTGAAAGTAACTGTTTTCAGGGTGACCAAGTCGCTTCTGTGCCATGGACCTGGGTGGTAGACTCGGAGTGGGATCTTTAGGTTTATATCTCCAAAACATAACACTGAGGCTGTGCATTCAGAGTACAGCTGAATATCACCATCTTAAGTGAGAGGTTTAAGAAGTGGAAAGGCTTATCAGTATTGGTGTATCTGGGAGATTCAGGTTTCGTGGGTGCATTCGGAGAGATGAAATGCGTATCGGATACATCATTACGTTTGCTGTCTGAATCAACAGCATCTGAGAACAAATCTGTGCAACTGGTGGAGGTTTCGTCTTCAGTTTCAGTGGGCGCCTCCTTGGTCGTGGATGAAACGGTTGCGACTGATAAACATTCAACAGTGCACTTGGTCAGCCCCTTTTGATTGCATTTGCATTGCTGTCTTGCTCAATGGGCTAGCTCTCAGGCATCAGTTTGCCTTGAGTAGCCGTTTTCTGGTGAGGCCACCTATGGGATCTTATGAGAATTCGATCCACCAGCGCGTCATAGACAGGGAGCAAGATCTGGAGGTGCGTTTACTTTTTCACAGAATTTTAACGCTCCAAAAGACCACAGTGAACCGCGTAAGCGTCCGGCATCATACTGACTCCTCTCGGTATAATGAACTTAAAGAATACTTTTTTCCCTCAAAGCCACTACGGTACACCACCCCTCCGAAAACAACTTAAGAACCTTATAATGGAAGAACTACGTAGTTGACTTACCATATATGCATGAAAATGTGTATAAAGTCTGAACAGGTCAAAAATATAGGGGCTCCCCTCTTCTACAAACCGAATAGCGTGATAATTTCTCTTTCCATTTCTGCTCATGCCTCTCCTTTCTTTCCCCATTTGCAGAAATAGCTGCAAGCCAACATTTGATGTTCAAACTCAGTCTGAACATGATTACTTTATGGAAGTAACACCTACCCATTGACGCCAATAATTATTGGACTGCTCCCACTCTTCCGCAAATTCTGGACCATCTTCAAGATTAACTCACCTGCTGGTCATGATTTTTCTTGCGACGAACCGTCTGACCATTCCCAACAGTATTAGTAGCAGAGTCATTCTGAGCAGATGATTAAACTAGAGACCAATTTGCATATTGGCTCAGGATGTCACCTACCAGTAATGGCTTCACACTACACATTTTCTAGTACTCTGTACCAAGAGACCTTTTCATATGGAACTCACTATGCATCAAATACACTTCTCGAATGATGCCGCCTATGCTAATACAAAAGATGCTAGAAGCCTATGGACTATTGACTGTTTCAACGTCTATTTTCATCCAATACAACAAGTATTCCCAGCAGAATTAATCTATATCACCTTTAAAAGTAACATGATGTCCTGGATATGCATTGATATAGACATACACGTTGGTTATATAACACTGGATACTTTATCGATACTCCAGATTGTATAAATGGGTCCTTTGTGGTTAGCAAACTAAAAACTGAAGATCATTCTAAGTAATAAACTATTATATTACTAATCAGCAAACTATGCGAATGGACTAACAACGTCGCTTGGTTACAACGCAAACTCTGAACACTGCGCGCTTTTGATATTGATAATGGAACCCATCTATGTGGTGAGAGATGGGAATCCATATCCGTCTCATGAATTGTAGTGAATTTTAATGAGATTATGCACACTAATAACTTGATATGTAAATTATTTAATGCTAGATACTTTCCAAAGTTATTAATTTGACGGTGCTTGTAAACTGGTATCCCTTATGTTAAACCCGTTGAATGAAGACAATATTTATTGTTATCTAGACTTTAACACTCTGTGTACGCTGCAAAGTAATACTTCCTTGTTCATTTCATAACTAGCAGGACCTTCGGCAGTTTTTAATTGAGTTTAATGACAAACGTCTGTACCACTCAGGGCTCAAGTCTTGTAAATATTTTGAGATGTATCAGCATGGCGAAGCCTGGAAACTGGCTTCTCTTATGTTAAACTTTGTTTTTTCAACGTGAGAATGAAACGTTTATCATTTGTTAACTGGTACTCCTCATGTTAAATCCATCAAATGAGGATAATATTTATTACTACCCAAACTTCAAGACTCTTTTTATGCTGGAAAGTGATACTTCCTCGTTCGTTTCATAACTAGCAGGATCTTCTGATGTTTTTACTGGAGTCGAATGGCATACTTTCTGCACCATTCGGGACTCGGAAAATCTTATAGATTTTTCGACGTGCGTCAATGTGATGATGCCTGTAAACTGTCTCCTCTCATGTTAACTAACTTACGTGAGACCAAAACCTTTATTTTTTAATTTTAATGAGTTGGGCTGGAATGATATTGGATGAGTGTAATGCTACACCTCTTCCTAAGATTCCAGGATGTGCAAGCAGATCCACACAAACCACGAGCATGCAGGAAATAGTTTTCCCCGTGGTTTAGCGAAAAGCTGTCAGGAACGCTGAGGACGATAACGTTGTGTGGGGAAGCTAGCCGATCTCTGGCTTCAGCGGCTATGACGTTCTCCAATGTTTCACATTTGATAAGACTGTTTACTGATGGGCTTGTAGTATGAATGTAGGATTCAATAGGCGAATCAGAGGAGTAGGAAAACCCAGTTTACGCTGCGGATCAGCGATTGCCTTAGCGCTTCCTGAAACATTAGGCTCGTTTGCAATAATATAATTATATTCATAAGTTATGGGGTCTGACAGATCGATAAAATGGCCGCCAGCAAATACACTATTACTGGACCCTGGTGACGCATTAGAAAACTATAGTCTCCAAACTTTACGGATTGATATACTTTCGGCAACGGAAGCGTTGCTTATGTGAAGCTTACAAGCTACAGACGTCAAACAACAACAGAAATGTGTTGTCTCCCGATAGAAATAGCACGAGTACAAACCTAGTTGTAACACAGACTTGAATTGACAGTTCTCTTTGAAATTCAGCCTCGGTGGTAGACTTGTAAATGAAATAACAGAATACTACAACTTTCCGTTGGACAGCGAAGTGCGCAAAAGTTCGGTCGATTGTTCCAGGATTTGGGTGACGATGAAAGACACTGAGACTCTCCAACAATAGTTACGGCGAAAAGATGACAGCTACGGTTAGCAAATAAGTGCTATGTAGATTCAAAATTTTGAGAGCCAAAATGTTTGCTAGGTGGCGGCCGGGTAGTCAAAATCCCAAAGAAAGAGAAAAAAGATGTGGTGTTCACTTAGTAAGCCAATGTTTATCATGCAGTATCAGTAGTGCGAGTAGAGGAAACTCATAGTTTTTGAGCTATCGCTCCTAGGTCTTGAGGTTAGGTTGCTTTTGTTCTGTTATACTGCTTCGGTGGTTTCAGAAGCCTATGCATTATCCCAGTCTGCAGCTTTGAAGGTAGTTGTCACCTATTTGAAGGGATTTTTTATCGCTAATTAAAGCTTGGTTTGTTTGGGAGGGCAGCAAAGATGCCGATAAGATAAGTTGGCCTTTTGAAGTTTCTGTTTTTGTAACGAGTTGTAAGCAGTTATTGAGTGTCCCTTGAAAGGTTGCAGAAATAGGGTGAATGGAGAATGAGAGAAAGAGGGGAGAAAAACACTTGCGGAAAGGTATGGAGAAAGGACGCGTCTTATTGCAGATACTGGGGTCGAGGAATACGGTGGTGGATTACCACACATTCGGCTGCTACCGACGAATGTTCGTGGTAAGCCGTCTTGGCTCAAGTACCCATCCAGTAGTCTTTTAAGGAAGTCAACCGATGCAGGTTTGGCCTCTCTTTTCAACAGAGTATTCCATAAACCATATCGTTGACTAGTAATCCCCCAATACATCCATCTAACCGTTCAATCTGAGGGCGAGGTTGTTGAAAAGAATATTTTTTGCTCACCCAGACTGCCAAATGTCTTATAACTGCCAGTTATGTCATTCACGGTGTGGTATTAGTGAACTTCGTCACCGAATGGCTACTTTCGTCCGGGCGTGGTCCATCTTAGCCAACTCATATGGGGTTCGTGTAGGCGTAAACTTATTTCTAGTGTCTCAGATAAAATAGCGCACCCACTAGTTACCGAGACACTAGGCTCAGGAAGAGGTCTCGAAGGCCAGGTTCCGAACCGGATATCGTGACTCTATAACACTTTGCACCAGAGCAATGAGTGAATTGATTTCCCTTCGAAAACTACAGCAAGAAACCGAGGCTAAGTTCAAAACCATGCTGGCACGGTTGCGTCTTTGTCTACTTAGTCCAGGAAGCAGTTTCGATAGCCAACTGAAATCACACAGTACGCTGGATTTTATGGCTGATGAGGTCCGAAAGAAATTTAGTCCTCATCTGACGTAGCAAAATACTGCATACACAACCGATAAACGGCCAAAAACTGAAAGCCTTGTGTCTGTGGGCTGGTGATCTTTGTCGAATAACAAGACAGGGTTAGTTACTACAGACCAGTTAACATAACCCTGGTCATCTGAAGGATTATGGAAAAGGTGATTAAAGATCAAATGTCTGATCACCTGCTGGAATCTAACCACATCGACTCGTCGCAATATGGTTTTCTGAAAAGGAGATCTTGCACTACAAACCTGTTTGACTTTTTAACGAGATCACTAGCAAAAGGGATCAGAAAAAGATAGTGATAATACTTTACTTCGACATCACTAAAGCCTTCGACGGAGTCCCACACAACTAGCTTATCAATAGGCTGAGATCCATTGGGATCTGTAATCCACTGTTAGACTGGTTGAAATCCTTTCTCCGTAACCGTTACGAAATAACAAAAGTTGGCTCAACTATTTCAAAGCCTGCACCAATAACCTGCGGAGTTTTCCAGGGCAGCGTCTTGGGTCCACTTCTCTTCATAACATACATCAATAGTATATGTGAGTGTCTCAAGGTGGGCGAGCCATTCTTATATGCGGATGACCTGAAGGTAGTATACACATGCCTTAGCAGTGACTTAACCCTGACCATTAACACCATGCAAGAGGAACTAAGATATGTTAGCAAATGGTGCAACATCTGGCGACTCGGATTTAACACAGAAAAATGTGGCTGGGCATGCATTGGTGACTATGGACTCGAACTAAACTTAGTGACAACCGGGCATTCACTTCCAAAACTGAAGTCTACACAAGACTAAGGGCTGCAATATCCTCACAGCCTAACCCTCTCTGGGCACGTATCCACACAGGTGTCAAAATCACGCAAACTGGTGGGTTTCTTATTACGGAACTTCTACAGCACCGAATCTAGAGTTATCCTGAATAAAACATGTGTCCGACCACTGCTGGAATATTGTTCGTTCACTTACAACAGTATACGAGTTACGGATAGACTGAAAGCCGACGAGGTGCACAGATACTTCACGATGATAATACCAAACACGAATAGGGACGTAAAATATGCCACTAGTTACAACTTCCAAGGACTTGAACTGCTATGGAAACGAAGGCTCAGACTGAACCTCATACTGTTTTATAAGCTTCTTAACAGGTTAACTTATATAGCATTCACAAACCTGTGGTTCATAAACAAAACTGCACATGCCTTAAGAAATGTAACTGCAACAATAGCAATTGAGCGCTTCAGAACAGTCACTAGGGAGAACTTTGTGATAAAATGTGCTCAGATATGGAACAGTTTACACAGGGATGCACGAGAATCAAACAATTTGACTAGGTATGTAGGACAGCTTAACCGTGCACTATAGGACCCTGCCATACAAACCACCACTAATACTGTTACTAGAACTACAGACATATTGGGAACTCTCAATGCATAAACAATCTACAATCTGAGAGGTGTAAAAGCTACACCTGCTTTTGTTGTTTTTCTACCAAAATTTCAGATGGTTGCAGCATGAAGATATCATTAGACTATGAAGAAACTAGACTGTGATGAAAACTTACCGAATTATCTGGAAATCTGAACGCTAAACGATCAAAGGGTTTAACTCAAAGATCCACATCATCAAGATAACCTTCAATGATGACAGGAGGGCACAGATGAGGAATATACGTCACTAATTCTCAACATTCCACTTCTTTCCGAAGCAACGAAACTATACTCCCACGAAAATTACTGTCCAAAAAGCGAAAATTACTAATCCCATTCACTCATTTGACCCTCTCACCATATGAACATATATCAATCCTCGAATTACTCAAAGTTCTGGACGGTCATAATGGCAACTAAAATCTGTACAGACAGTAAAATGCAGGAGATCAACTCACCCATTAGCTTCAAAGTCAACATATTCACAATAATGATGTGCAACTGACTTTTCTAGTATTTAATCTAACAGTGAATATACGCCCTTAACAATGCTGCATACCTTAACGTGAACAGTATGGAGAACTCAGTGCTATTGGTCCGCAGCTTCTTCAAATATTTATTCCTCTGCACCACAATATCTAATTCTGATGGCGTAAATCTATATCGCTGTGGATGACAACACTTGAACAGGTGAATATTCACTTGGATTACGTGATTATGTGGGAACTCACAAGTTCTCAACATCGTCAGTGTAGGTTTTTTTGGTCCCCGAAGCTATAAGCATAAGGATTTATGGCAAAATTGACGTTTGTATAGCGTAACGGGGCATGACGAAGAGAAACCAAACAGGTCGACTGCTTGTAACGGAAATTTGGAACTTCGCGTGACCTTCCAATATCCAATATCCAATATTGATAGTGCGAGCGTAGAAAACTGGTAGTTTTTGATCTCTCGCGTCTAGTTCTTAGGGCTTGGTTCCAGTTGTTCGGTTTACTCCTGCAGTGGACGAGGAAATACCCTCTGCTTTCTTGCTTTTAGCTTCGGTGAGGTGGATGTTTTGTGGGTTAGTAGGTTGTAATTTGTAGAGTGATTAGGGAGCTACGGGTTGCTGGGAAGTTTAGAGAACTGCCGTGACTCCTGTCTGTGTAGGTACCTGAAAGAGGATAGTAAGGTAGTGGTAAAGGAATGAAGAGAGAATAAAGAAGAGAGTGAAGTAGCACCATAGAGACTCTGGGAGCTGGGTTAAGGCCGTATCGCTAACCATCCTTGCCTTTAAACAGGAGTTTACGTAGATAGCCACTCCCCCTCCTGCTCTATGTTCCCTGTCCCTGCGGAAGAGTTCCATGCCAGCAACACGCATCTCTTCGTCGGAGATGTCCGATGAGAGCCAGGATTCGGTGATGAATATGATGTCGTAGTGCTGATGTTCACGCAGCGTCCTCATTTTTGCTACCTTCCCTCTTAGCCCCCTAACGTTGCTGTACATACATATTAGAGTGTGCCTGATGAGAGGGGAGGTCTGGATGTGTATTTTCGAGGGATGAGCGCTTACGTGGTTGATTTAGCCTCGCCAGTCCTCATAGGACTGGCATTGTTCCGTTTTTTTGTGTTTTGTTCTTAACTTGGGTGGGGGCTGTAGCAGTGGTGGCTTCTTTACTTGATGTATCTAACTCACTGGTCAGCGCCTGTGTGACGACCACTGACTCCAGAGGTCTTGGTGGTTGCCGTCTCTCCTCTTGCCTTGTGGGTCTAGGCTTACTTTCACATATACGTATTGAGCCACCCATGCGATCTTTCGCATTATACCATGCGTGCAGAACGTCTGTGAGGGAGGCATATGAGTCGAACTGGACGGCAAGTAGTCTGGGATTGGGTATGGTCTTCAGGTGCGCTGGCCTTGGCAGTCTACTGACGCTGTTGGCCGGTATACTGTTGAGACCAACTTTGGTTGAGAGCCATTGCCATTGTTGGACGTCGTGAAAGTACCGATCTTTGACCGAGCTGTCACTTGGCAATTCTGGAATCCCATGTACAACTATAGTGTTGTTTCTGTTGGGATTTCCAACCGCTGACTTTCTCTCCTCCTCTCTTATTGACCATGGCTTGTCAGGCCTGGCCCGAATTTTACAGGCATTAACAACGTCCGGTTGTCGCGAGAGGAGGAGTGTGTCTTCAGCCTCTTTGGCGGTATTTAGGGACACACGTAAAGGGGGTGGCTTATCTCGGGGTGCATGGCTTCCTCGAGAAAGGCGACATAAAGTTGCAGGGAGGGGAGGGAGTCCCAGCATCTGACAGTAGTCGGTCCACATTCGGCTGTCAAATTGTTCCCTCTCGACCAACAATGAGTCTGTCGATACATCGACGTTGAACAAAATGATCGAGTTGGTCCTCCTGTGACCTGGGTTCGTTGTGGGTGGCACGCCCGACTTCCCAATGGGTTTGAGTAATTCCACTGGTTGTTTCTCAGTCACGGTGTGTGGGGTGTTCGGAATGGGTTTCGTAGAGGCTTCGGCGGTCGATGTCTTTGGCCATGCGCTTGACGTCCCCTGGGGCCGGGTAGGGGGTATGGAGACTTGACCTAATATGGTCCCCACGCGAGGTGGCGTGCCCACAGCTGGAGCTCTAGGTCTGTTTCCAGGTCTCTCTGTGTTATCCTTTGGTGTTAACCCTACTTTATTCGAGGATGCTGGTAGCTTTTGCGTGGCGGAGAGCATCTCCTTCAGGCTTTCTGTGCGGAGTGCGGGCATTTTCCTGCACTCTGGACAGATGTACCAGAACCACTTGCATGGTTGTCTCTTCATCAGCTTATAGTATTGTCGGGGGACTTTGGTATCGCAGTGGCAATGCGCCCATCGTTGACATAGGTTGCATGCAAATGCCTCATCGACTACCGAAACAACTTTGGTGCAAACACTGCAGCCATCGGGTGTCGTAATACAGCCTTCCTTCCATGAATAAGGTGCTACGGATTGTGGCGAACTGCTTGTGGCTGCCTTGTTCTGAAGCCTTTTACGTCGTCTTCTATTTCAGGCATGGTATGATCCTTGCTCAAGATAGGACTAGTTTGTGACGGGCTAGTGCTTCTCTGTGTCACCTGTCTGATGGCGACTGGAATTCTAGAAACATGGGTTGGCCACTTCTTCAGAAGTTCGGTGTTCTGCCCTACCTCTGTTTGTCTTCTAGTACAGACTAGTGTGTTGTTTAGGGTGTTACTGGCCGTTGTTGTGCACGACCGCGTTATCCGTGTCAAAGCTTCAGACCTAGCGTTTTGGGCAGACATGTCGCTATGATATAAACTTCTTGGGAAAACAAGTAGTTAACAACAATAAGAGGGTTGAAGACTGAATGCAGCAAAAGGACAGAATAGAAAAGGGAAGATAATTTATGTTGGCTCACCTTCAGACACTTGTCACTTGATCCTCTGCTCTTGACCAACGAGTTTAACCGTAAGCTCCAGATGCGTATGTATAACCAGGAAAGATATTTCCTGGGGAATGACCTCCGAGGAGAACCGAGAGCTAAGGCAGTTTGGCAGTTGAAACGCCCAAGAACCACTGACAGGAGGTAGACCGGTTGGTTCAAAGGAATAATAATGCCAATTTTCAACTGTTGAGGAGTGAGCTGACGAATGCGCAGGGGTGAGGTGCGTGGATGGACAGAAGTGCTGCAAACGTTCGATGTTTTTAGATTGAGTATTGCAAGTGGGAGTTTTTCATTGTGGAAAAATCCAAAAGCTGAGAGACGAGCGAAACACGTCACCTTGTTGCCCCTGACGGTGAAAAGGAAAGTATGAGTGAAAATGATCCAAACTGTAGTGCTCTGTATACGCTGAAAAGTGGTATTTTCTTGTTCATTTCATAACCCGTGGAATCTTCTGATGTTTTTGATCTATTTTAATGACCTTTACTCCGTACCATTTAGATCGTGTAAAATCTTGTAAATTTTCCAACAAATATGAATGTGATGATGCCCCTAAACTGTCTTCTCCAATGTTAAATTAATAATATGAGAATAAAATACTTATTTGTCATTTATTTATTTATGAGTGACCATTAGTCACAGTTTCGGCTGTGGGGAGGGAGATGATTTTGCTAACGAAGAAGGGGCGTGAGGTGAGTCACTTTGTTCACCTTGAACTTGTGTGAAAGAGGGGTACATGTATGGTTGGTCATAAGTATTCCAACAATAGACGTTGGTGTTCGGTGTGTATGAGGGATGGCGTACTTCAGATAGGTGATTTATCGGGTAGTATGCCATATATTGCCTTATGTACGATCTTGAGTGTGTGTATGAAGAACTACCTGCTGGGTAATTTGGATTTCCAAACATAGGCTTGGAATATACCTCTTCTGAAGAAGAGGTTAGCTGGAGAGTTGGCCTGCTGTTCATATGCTGATATGGCCGCATACTATTTTACTTGTTTTCTGCATGCCCGGAATAGCCCACGTTTTGAGCGCGTTCAAATCAGTTATATGAGCGGGATTCATTGTAGTTTGTCTTTGGGGCACTCGATACCCTAGAGTCAGCATAATCTTAAACCCTATTGTTCTGCTTGTGCACGGTAGGTTTTTTACGATATTTTGTTTTCAGTTTTAACCACCACCGCTCTTGCACATCAGGTGGGGAGCCAAATTTGTCAAGGTCAACAGCATCATCAGCATTACGCACTGTATCAGCAGTAGAACTAGTAGGTGTCGGCGAGATGATTTTTGACGGGGTTCCTTGGTTATTCAAGGCACCTGAGCAATGGGTAGCCAGAGGTTCACAGTCTTTTGAGATACTATTTTAGCGTTCCTGAGTTTGTTAGTGAGAATGGTGTCACAAGAACTAATAAACCGGGTAGCCCCTCGTTGATTGTCAGAACGAAACAGAACTAGGCAGCGGTATTTCTGATGTTTCTTCGACAGCTTAAAACAACTGCATGGAATATCTAACATGCTAGCAGTGCTAAGAAGCACTTTCTTTACCGTCTTTATAGAAATTTTATCTGGGGCATTGTACACGACTGCCTCCTGGCCAGCTGCTGTGCGTTTTATAACTTCGGAAGCGGTGCAATTAACCACATTCTCTACCTTCTGCACGGCATCGGACACGGTCCGGCTTAGCTTCCGGCATCTGAGAGGGTTATGTTAAATTCAGTGATCGGCGGCTTTAAAGGTGCGACGTTCTGCATATTTCGTACTATATCCGAGACTTTGGCTGGAAATGCATTGATTAAGGGGATCTTAGAGCGGAGTTCGTCCACTTGCAGCTGTAGGTCGTTGATTGTTTCTTTAAGTTGAGAGTTCCTCACTGAGAATTACTAGTTGAGATTCAACCATCCGTACAACACCTGAAAGATCTATTACAGCTTTCATCTGTGTACTAATGCTATCTACGGTTGTTTCAAGATACAGATAGTTCTCAGTTTTTGGCCGATCATAGGGCTGCTCGTCAAAACATTTGTCAGGTCTAACATCGGCGTTGAGCCTAATTCCGCATCGATGTAATCGTTGTTAGAACCCACATTAGTTTCATCCTATAACAAAAGCAGGTTAACCGTAGTTTTTTCGCTACTATGGATTTCGCCGAGGCACTTGCGAGCTCGTTTGTTTGAGTTTCGACCCATAGTTTAATGGCACGCCTTTTCGTTAGGGTGGGGTCCGAAAACTGTGATCAGTTGGATGTGGTAAGTGGCATGGGGAAGATTCGCGCCAGTGACCAGTTATGAATGTCTGTACAATAGCTTGCTCAGGCCGCAAGGACGATTCAAAAGCACAGAGATGTGAAATTATGTGATATGTGAACACTGCTGGTGAACAGGAGTGTAAAACAACAGGAAAAACGACGTGGCAATAAACCGAGAATAGCTACAAGAACGTAACGCAAGTTACGGACTTACCGCCACTGTTTTGGGTGGTCTGCATAAGTATCTGGGCTACTAAATTTTCTGTCTTACACACTGTATCGGATTTTTCTGTGCTTTCATTCGTTTTGAACATTTTATTATATCTTCTGGTGGCATTACACATCCAATCACATTTTACAAACGTTTATGATCCCTTGCGGTGCCACCATCCACTGGAATCAGTAAAAAGCATCACTGTGGATGGTAACGGGCTTTGAAATGGATGACCGTATCTCAAATGACTGTCTGTGGGTAACAGCAAGGAAACTGGATTACTTACTATCGCTTATATCTCCCATGTGCAGCGTAATATCGGAGTAATTGCACCACAATAAACTTGGTGACATGAACTTTGTGATAACAATTTAGTTTCTCTGAACGGCTTCAAAGTTTTCCGTCAGGATAGATGTGGCTCTTTTGCGAAAGGTGAGAGTGATGTGGCTACCTTCACCAGTACCAGGTGGCGCATTTCGGGCCACATTTGCTTCAAATTCTCAAATGATTGCATGGATTGAATCACCGTTAAGTGACACCCAAGACGTTTGAGCAGGTATTGCTTTATTTATATCACAAATATTTATGTGGCACCGGGTTGCACTTACCCGAACTATCCAGTTTCTCTGATTTATTCACGGAATTTGTGGCCCCTGTACCCTGTGGTTTCCCGTCAATAATGTGCCGTAATTTCAATTCTTGTGACCAAAGCTTTCTAAAACTTCTGGTCATCAAAACCATATTAACTTCACTACGTGCCAGAATGCAACACTAGATCTGGATTTTGTAAATAATGCTGATGTATATAAAGTTCCAAAGGGAGCCCCACTTCCCAACTCAGATCCCCGCATTAAATGTTTTGCCCTAAATATGTGGCAAACCACGGAAAGAAGCTTCAAAATATAAGAAAATTGTACGCAGAAACTATTTGCTTGGTAACATGCATAATCCAAGAGGAATGCTACAGTGTACAGACTGAAATACGTTTGGAAGGACACTATTGGTGGTGTGACATGCTATCTCAAGTTCTGCCTAGGCACCTGTTGCCCCAGTGAAAAGCTTTCTGTGCTCTTCGTTCCTATATCTCTTCAACTGAAGCGACTCAGGAGAGAAAGAGGAAGCCTATATAAAGTGGCTAGAAACGCAGGTATTCGCGGATTGAATGTTTCAATTAGGTTGGAAATGAAAAATCGCAGTCTGCCAAATAACCGGAAACCTTTGTCTTATAAATGCTCTTCCGCGTAAGAAAACTTCTTAACGGCTTCGCTGGTAGTAAACGCCTTAGTAAAAGGGCACATATCAACGCCTTTGTTTTTAACAAATCATCTATACGCCACCTCCCTGTCCTATCCCACTTTGTTCACATATTTCCAACGAAGTGTGTTGTCCCCAGTTAACCAGGAAAGATGTTTTCAAACATCTCAAGTCCGTGAATCCTTCACACAGTTTAGGTCTGGATGGCTTTTTAAACTTTGTTTTCACGAAGTAAGATGCTATTTTATGCTATCCACTAGCTAACATGTTTGGTAGGTCATTTTCAGTAAACAACATACCGCCTGAGTGGTAACATAGTCACTGTAACTAAGCCGGTGACTCCAGATGCATTTTCAAAGTTCCATCCCATTGGAGTTGTTTCCCCATTCTTGAAAATAATGGTGAATCTGATAATACCTGTGCCAAAACCGTCATTATGGATTTTTGGAGATCATAATAAATTTGCTTACAAAACCAAAGGAAACTTTCTGAATGCACCACCATCTTATATCACAACATTGCTTATGATCCTAATAGAAATGCCAAGTTTGTTAGGTGTGTCTTTTTACGCCATACTTCAGCTTCGATTCTGTCTCGAGACCTCCTTTGCTGGACAAGCCGGTTGGGACGGATACTGAGTCCTGAATAGTCAGCTGGGTGCATTCCTGTTTGTCTTGAAAGAACTAATATACCATTCACAGAGGAAAGCGCACCACCTCGTTGCTTACTAACACTGATAGTCCCCATGAACCCGCTCCTTCCCTGGTCCTTTCTGGTTCTTTCCTCACGACTTACCATCTTCAGCTAGCATCGAATTTACTAAATATGCTGATAACCTGATAGCTTCCACACCTGTCTCCTCTTCAAAATATTGTTCCCAACTGAACGTTTTCGCATTTGCTTTTAGAATACAGTCATATGTGAACGCTCTTGTGCCTAATTCTCCAGTGTCAGACCATTAACTTTAGTTTCAGTCATGAGCATAACCTGTGTAAACTACTTAGTTCTCTTGACTGCAGTTCTACTGATAGTTGTGCATAAGAGAATGTTGCAAGTGTGATTATCCCGGTGGATGTTTTTCTTCGAACCTCTCCTGGTCCTCCCATATATTAATAACTTTCAAAGGGATTTTCCGCCTAAATTTGCATGATAAGAAGCTGGGATTATGTTACATAACTTTACACTTCATGCGTTTTGAACGCTTCTGTCTTTCCTATTATCTTCTAACGTTCCCTTTTATTAAATATAAAATCTCCACAATACCGTCTTTAGACTATGTCTTTTGCGACAAAGAAAGTATTAGAAATGAACTAACTAATCAACTTCTGTATTTGAGAGCGAATCGATGGATAAGTACTAAGCATGTTATCAGTTATGTATCATGGATCTAATTACCCTTGTGATTAACTACCGAAGTTAACCATGAATTTTCAAGAAAGTTGTAGATAGAGTGAATATGCATGTCCTTTATGCGTAATTTATGCTTGTTTCAATCTTCTTTGTATACATACACACTATTTCTGTTCAACTCATACTACATGACATGCTGAAAATTATGTTGAGCATTCCAGAAGTGCCTTCCAGAATGAAGCAATCATTATTGAATAGAAAGCACACAGAGATGCTGCACAAAAACAGTTAAAGAACCAAAGCTGGATCAGTACGCCGAACATGTGACACCTGTCAGTCCGTTTCTCTTCGAATGCAGACAACCAGAAAATGACCTACTGACGAACTTCGCAATTCTGAGAAATCCTGACAGCCCACCTAATTAGTTGCTTAAGTCAAGTTTTAACACTGATTGTAAGGAGAAAATTTAGATGTAGTAGCCTGAAGATATCAGAACTTGTGTAGGGAGGTGTTTTAGTATTCCGTAATGTTCGATCAACCCCACCTAACTTGATGCGCTCTAGTACCTTCTTAACCAGTACCTTACCTAACATGTAAGTACTGATAACGAAACACGTATCAAAACGATTGGTTCGGGTACCTATTTGGAGAAGTTATTTGTTTAATTAGAGTAAACGTAATAGTACTGAATGGGGGAAAAATTTATTCAACTTATCTGGCTAATACGGCTGAGCTAGGGACTCTGAGTACGTGCGTGCTAACCAGCACTAAGGAAACGCGAGGTGGCTTCCAGGCCTGCTGGGATGCATGCTTGTTAGAACGAAACTTAAAACACCTAAAGCATCCGGAGGCGAGCTAGAGGCTTATTCAGTTAGTTTAATCTTATTTCTTTAGTTAGCACTAGTTGTATTTTGGTGCCAGGAAGGTGAATTACACTGACATCAAGAGTTAATTTTATTCCCACAGGTTGAGAATGGTCTACTCCTTGAACCTGTAAAAGATACATCAGTTTCCCTTAAATAAAGGCTTCATGTCCACCGTTAGTGAAAGCTTGTGCTCACAGACTCAGTTACCAATATCATGTCCTCTTTCTATCTATTTATTCTTGTAGTATATGTAGTATCAGGCACAAAAACTAGTGGTCTGCCGCTCCCAGATTTGAAAGCCAGTTAAGAGAAAGCCTTTTTTATCTCTGTTACCTTAAATTTAAAATATATGGTTATACTCTCAATTTGTTTTAAGTGTTCGTGTTGGTTTTAATGGCGCTCAGTTAGACGCAAATTGACTTAAACCGAAGAGGTAACTGTAGTAATTTCATTTGTTTTGTCTTATGCTTTTATCGTGTGTACCATGTTGATTCTTATGATACCTACTTTTGTCTATGTGGATGTGGCATACAACCCCTTTAGGTATGAAGTTGGATTTTTCAAATAAGTTGAGGGTTATACCTTAAACACTGTCATTTAGCAGCGACACATGAATGTTTGCTTACTGATTCTTGTCAACTCTTCTACAGAAAGAATCAGCTAGCCCTGATATAATTGGAAGTGGTAATGTTAGCTGTATTCCCCTAGGCATTATATCTGAAGTTGAATACGGGTTTTGTCATTTGTGAGGCTTTAAGAGGTTTTTGATGTATACTATTATTTGCTAGCTCAGTTACTACGTCTAGCTGTTGAGCGCGTTGTTTTTGGTGGTGCATTTAGAATGATAAGGGGGACGCTCTTAACATTCAGTACCGAAGACAGCCAAAAAACCTTTCTACTTATGAAGGCACGAATAACATTTTGTGATAGAGCTTGGACCATAGGCAAGTGGTTCACTGTTGTTTATCAGGTCAGTATTGTTCTTACATTAACCTACCTGACGGATATCCACTAGCTTGCTTGTCACAACGGACGATTAGCTTTGCTGATGAGTCGTTTGTTCTCTTGGGTTCACACCATGCTGGAAGTGTCAGTTGAATAATGGTAAGCCGAATTGCAGTTATCGTTAATTGTAGTGCAACTTACGCTATAATGGGGTCTGAGGGCGACCGTATTGCCGACTTGGGAGAGTGGTCGCAGAAAGGTGCTTCCCTCGGATGGGCAGCAGTTAACTGCCGATAACTCGAATAGGGTAGGGGTTAGCAAAGGCTGGCTCCCGAATAGCTCACCTCTTACCTTCCGGTCTTCCGTTGCGGACACTAGGTTTTGTCAGTAGAACTAAACTTGAGTGGTGGCGAGTCACGTTCAAGTATCCACTGCCTAGGTAAAAATATGAAGGACATAGTAGTTGTTAAGGAAGATACTACTTTATTTGCAGCTGATTAGTATTTTACCTGGGAGATGGAGATATCTAGATTTCAAGCGGGGTCATCACATTTGAAACTGTCATTGTCTGCATTGCTACTCATACATGTAAGCCAGTATTATAGATGTTTAGGAAATTCCGCTTCGCAGTCACATTAAAGACTAGGAAATTTCTAAGACGACTTCACATATTTCCAAGGTTCTTTATGTGCACTGCAGTTGTCTGACTAGTGAAGTACTTTTTGTGAACAATAGCTCGGTGGGAATAACCTATTTCAAATAAAGGCTTACGACTTCCAATACCATATACTTTTGCACAATTGCTAGGACAGATTTTTCTGATCTATCCTTTATCCACCAAAAATGTCTTTCGTATTTTGGTCATATATACCAATAACCTATGGTTTTGTCTAGACATGTTTGTATACATGCATTGAGCAAGTTATAACTTGGTTAGTCTTGTTTAGTTCATTTTCTTAGGTTATGTCCAAGTTTCCGAACATCTTTTACAGCTACATAACCTCCAAGAGACTTCATATGCAACCTACAACATAATCTACGTTATGCCATGTCAACAAGATGAATGGACGTAGTAAATAGCTTGAGTAAATCGTCTCCAACGTAATAAGTTGTCCTCAGGGTTTCCTGTGACTGAAACTTACTTCTATAGTTTCTCTCTGTCCGACGCTAGAACAATCACTTTTCACAGCAGCAGTCCAGAAGAGCCTCAAGCAGATCCCGCATTCGCTTTGCGGTCATAAGTCTCTTCTGGATACCATCAGAAAAGTAGTCTTCCACGGTGTGGGCATCAGGGAAGTATTGATCGCCCAAACGCTTCCAGTAGTACACCAAGGCAATCAAACAACCTGTCTTCCTCAACCCTCTCTCCTCTCTTGCCTTCAATTCCTGACGCTAATATTAACCCTTACTGGACCTCACTCTATAACCATTGCCAACGAGCAAAGCCATGGAAACCTCATTCTCAGTCTCCTAAGACCCCGCCATCGACTTCATGTAGGTTTTGACGGCCTACATGCGTCACATAAGACGCCGCTGAGATATCCGTTTATCAAAAGACGAGTATACTGCGCTGCATTTCTTTCTATCCTTGTATACTCATGTAAGAGCCGTTAGAAACAAGACATGAAGCGGTTACAGGTGTTTGATCTTCGTAGCGTCGCTCGCGTTTGGCGAAATCACCGTGTGAGCAGTGCTGAGGTCAGGCGAACGGCACTAGGCAAGTTGATTGATGAACTTGTGTACTTTAGTCGACTGAGATGACTTGGAAATGTACTGTGCATGCCTATCCACTGCCTACCTTAGCCTGTCATGCTGGGTGAATTTGTATTAGGTGGGAAGAGGGTTCATTGTGGCCACACCAAGATGTGACACCAGCCGATGAAGTCTTATTATTAATCTGAATCGTGTTGGCAGATGTAGACTGTCTGGTTGGAATCGAAATGCACTCAGCAGCCTTGTGCGAATTCGTGCAGTAGGCAATGGGCCACGCCTATTGTGTGAGGGCTAACGGTATCACCTGACTGCCCAAACCCCATGAGGTGGAGCGGAGCTCGAACCCGTGATCCATCGGTTGGGTCAATGAGCGACAGCCTAGTTGGGATCCCTGAGACGTAAGGAATCAGTGGTTTAGGACTTTTTGTCACATGGCTGAAGTCGGTTACAGTGGCCCAGACGTATTCACTCCGTAACACCTAAATCTTGAATATAGGCATTAACCTTTATCTTCAACTTGCTTATTCTCTACCAACTTTATTTTCTTTGATGCTTTTCCTATCCACCTGCTCTCTGTGCACTGCTGTAAAGTGTGAGAATTTGTAAACGCAATGAACAAGAATCTATTTTTCATGCACTGCGTACCTGTCAAATGTACGCCAGTGCTTCAGGGGTAGTTTGCAACTATAGGTTCAGTGACTAGAGACCTTTTGTGACATGCCTGAAAATAAGTCACAATAGAACGGATGTACTCAGTCTTTTACGTCTTCCGAAACTTAGGCGTTCACTGGTCATTTTCAATTTCTATCTCCTCATGCACGTTTATCTACCTTAGTATCAATATTTTTCCTGTCCATGCTTTTGCGTGCTATTGTGAAGTGTGGAGACTTGAATTGATTCACTTGTTTGTGAGGTCCTACGATTATTTTGTCTGTCTTGAGCGTTTCGTCCTTTACTGTCTATGTTTAAGACGATAGTGAATTCTCATCTCAGTCTACACACCTACCCGTAGTTATTTTTTTCGCTTAGCGTAGATTGACATGAATTATCTCCATCATTCCTTGCTACGCTTACCCTATTTTCAAGTTTGGATTTAAGATCTGTAGCCTCCGAAAACTATCTGAGGGGTTTAACTGCAGAGAGGGCACGTTCACATGTTTATCATCACGGGCACGAAAGTAGACGTCAATGATAATTTCCGGAGGTTAAAATCGTGTTTGTTAAATATGAGCAATTCGCTCATATATAGGTTGCGGGCTGATCAATGCAATCCGAAAGACTAACCGGATCTTGAAGTTACTTAAATCCACATATTCCCATTATTACAGGTTACCCTAGAAAACATGCGATTCCTCTATGCTAGCACACACTGGCCACCGCTGCACGTAAGTAGACTATAACTTAATTCACATGATCTACTTCCAGGTCAATAATAGTTCGGATGCTTATTGGTTAGACTATCATTGTCATGAATTTTTACCACATACGTAATATTTCCTGTAGTTGTGACTTATAAAATTGTCTCAAAAGAACTGGTCTGACCAATTAAAATTTGTGACAGGTGCTGACACATGTTTTTAGCAAGACTAGACCAAGAAGAGGAATGGCTTCACAAAATACACTAGTTCACTTTGTCTATCCACATTCGTAACATTCTGTTTTTTCGTTTCTCGTACTCTCCGCGTTAGTGCGAACCATATTGACCAATAACGATTTTGTCCGGTCCTATGTTGCTGATGTCTGTACTCCTGCTAACTGGCTTATGTGGAGTTGTGGCTCATTGGTTTAGGAAGATGACTCAAGTGGTAATTCACGGGTTCGAATCCCGCTCCACGTACCGAAGTCTGGGCAACCAGATGGTATTATTTGCCTTCACACAACAGGTGTGGCTGATTACCTACTACACAAATGTGCACAAGGTCATTGCACTTCGATTTTGAACAGGCTTGTTCGTGGAATTAAGTTGACCAATCAATTTTATCATGGCATATTTCGTTTGTAAATCTGGCAAGTAAGCATACTTGCCTAATGATTTGTTAAAGTTTGTGAAAATTGTGTACTGTTTTCTTTTAGATTACAATAAGTGTTGTCCATGAGTGACCCAGAAGGAATTAAATCATTCCTATACAATTTCTTGCAAACCAAGAAACGTGTCGCACCTGAATACACTTTTGTCGAAAAGCCTGTTGGTCGTGGAAAAGTCAGGTTCCTCTGTGAAGTAGGTTCACTTCATCACCAAAACTAGTTTTAGGTCCGTGCTGATGGTTTTAATTATGTTGGGATCGGGAATTCCACAACGAAAAAGGATGCTCAAACCAATGCAGCCAGGGACTATGTAAACTATCTTGTGCGTGAAGGTGAGATTCCTGCCTCTTCTGTCCCCGCAATGAAGGTATATCATGTACTCCTATTTAACTCTACAGCCTGTAAATGTTTTATCCGATGAGTCATCAACTACCTTATCTGTACCCGGAAACGATGAACAGAAAAGTGCAATCCAACAACAGCCATATTCATTTGGTCCTGGAGGCAATTATATTAGTAGTATATATGACCAAAAGAAATTAGAAGAGGTGAAGTTTTCATCGTTTCTTATTTTTGTTCTAGGCAGAGGAGGTAGATTTAACTTCCGATCTACACGGTGGTTGGTCACTGGAAAATGCTAAGGCTCGTTTGAATGAATACTTGCAGGCAACACGACAACAAGTAGGACAAGTGAAATATACAACAGTTGGTCCAGAGCATGGCAGGTGAGATTTAAATCATGTGACAATTATTTTAAATGCACTATGAAGTAGTTATCCTAGTTCTTAGTTGTAGTATATTGCTTATCGTTCAGTTTGTACAGTGGCAAGGCGGACAGGAATGCTGGGTGACAGAGTATTCAGTGCCCTGATCGCTTTCTCACTCAATTTCGCTTATATGTTAACGAATTGAGTGATCTTGGCGATCAGTTGGCTCTGAGTGCTAATCAAGTGATACGTTCATGTTTGTTTACAGCTTGTACTCGTGTTCTACGTGGTCATCGTCCAACCGCAAGTTCAGTAATGGTATGTTACTCAGGATTTACTGCCTGTTGATTATTTCGGAATGTTAGCTACCAATAATGTAGGATTTTCTGTTGGAACGTTTCAGTCAATGAATTACGTTAAACTAACCGTTTGAAATGCTTATAGGAGTTACATAGCTGAGATGACCGTCCTCGCGAAGAATCTCCGCAAGAACTTGTATGCACGAGAAGCAGGATCAAATAAACAACTGGCATCTCGTGCTTGTTGCTTATCGTTGGTTCGCCAGCTTTTTCACGCAGGAGAAATTGAGCCATACACCGGGGAAAAAAGAAAGAAGAAACACACTGAGGTGAGTTCAGAGCAGACAGTTTAATAACCAATCTGTTCAGGGTTTTATGTTCTCGTCAAATTAAGGCACTAAAGTTTCACGTCATCTTTTGATGAATTAACTTCACAACACGGTAGTTGTTGTGTTGTCAATAATTCATAACCTCTACAAATTTTGTAAGAAGGTCACCAAATTGATATTCAAGTTCACTCTTACACACGTCTTGAATATCATTAGGCTAAGTGGTTTTTCAATTCCATTAGCATCATATTGTACACAAATTAAGTTCTACTAAAATCGAATACTTCACTGTTTCTACATCTTGTTGTAAGATGCAGCCGTCATTTTGTCAAGTTATTATTATAAGAGTAGTAGTCATCATTGTGTTCTATTCATTCCTACTATCTGTGTTGTAGCGAGGTGTCATCATCATTATCAACATAGGACCAGGCATTACTGCGTAACGGTCCGAGTTGCCACACCTCACGTCAGTTCATCAAGTAAAAGGTAGTGAGGTGAAGGATGAAGATAAGTGAATGCAGTCAAAAGAAATATAAAGTACGAGAAGAAAGGAAAGAGGAGTGACAAAATAGTGAGATTCGGTATAGCGTTGTTAAGATGAGGATAATGTGTGTATACATCTGCGCCACTGACTTCGGTTCTGAGCCATATCACCTAGGGTCTCCAACCACTGGTTCCTCTTGTCCCGTGGACCCCAACCACCTAGTCTGCATCGTCCTACATGGCTTAAACCAACAGTCAGAGACTTCATACATTGGTGCCATGTTTTAGTCTGGCCACCTCGGGCCTTTTTCCAGCCTGGACCCACCTCAGCCAACATTGTGTGACGAGGCAATCGGTGACTAGGCATACGTAGTACGTGTCCCAACCATCTCAGTCGATGAAGGTTCACAACCTCGTCGACTGACTTACCTCTTCTTCCCAAAACTCTACACCTAACTTCTGCATTACTCACATGGTGACACCACGGAATACGTCCTATACTACGAAGGCAACGGTGGTCAAACACCTGAACCTTCTCATGTCTTCCACTTTCAATGGCCATGTTTCACAGCCATACAGTAGAACAGAGCGGACTGCTGTGCAGTACACGCGACCCTTAATAGACAAACGAATATCACGGCGGCGCCATAGGTGGCGCAAATTGGCAAAAGCCAATCGAGCCTTTTGTATCCGTGCAGAAATCTCATCGGCAACTAACCCACCGGGTTGATCCTACTTCCCAGGTAAGTGAAGTGGTCAACACACTCAACCACTTCACTCTCTATTGTTAACCGCGGTACCGCTGAAGACCAGTCCTGGAGCAAAAATTTGCATTTGGGTGGTGAAAATCGCATCCCAAACATTCTCAAATTCCCACTCAAAGTGTTCAGAAGACTCTGCATCTTGTCAGCGTCTTCACCTAACAGGACTATGTCATCTGCATATTCTAGATCTAAGGAAAATTCACCTGTGATGGGTCAACGTCTTTGTAATTAGGTGACGAGAGGGAAACCTCCATAAGAATATCTATGATAAAATTAAATAAGAATGGGGATAGTGGGCATCCTTGACGGACACCACTTGATGAGTATAGCTCCCTGGACAACTCACCATAGGCTCTAACATGCCCACAAGTGTTCGAGTAGAGAGCTTTCAATAAGGTGATGTACTTACTAGGCACGCCTTTCAGTGACAGACACTGCCATAAGACTTCTCGATCAACGGAGTCAAATGCCGCCTTCAGGTCGAGAAATACAGCTATTGTCGGGCGTCTGTAAGCATGCCTATGTTCCAGGACCTGGCGCAGTGTGAATATTTGGTCGATACATCCACGGCCAGGTCTAAAGCCTGCCTGGTTTTCTCGGGCTTGCTGTTCCCGAGCTCCACTCAGGCGTCGGAGAATTATAGAACTTAGGATCTTAGACACTATGTTTGTCAGGCTGATTCCTCTGTGGTTATCACAAGAGGACTTCTCGCCTTTCTTGAAGACTGGGATGATGAGTGACTTAGACCAGTCGGAGGGGATCGTATTTGATTCCCATATACTGGCTAACACTTCCGTTAGCCTGACTAAGAGAACTCTACCACCATTCTTGTATACCTCAGCAGGTAGTCCGTCTGGTCCTGCTGCCCTTCCCGTTTCAGGCTACCTACCGCTTTCTCAACTTCTTCTAGTGTTGGGGGACCTGTCTCTATGTCCCATTCAGGGTCCGACTGGATAGCGGGCAGCGCAATGGTGGCTGGAGGCCAGTTAAACTGTTCCTCAAAGTGTTCTGCCCATCGTCCCAGTCGCCTTCCCTGCGAGTGAATCGCAGATCCGTCCTTCTCCGCTATAACCTCACTAACTGTTGTTGACCATTTCCCCCCAGTCTCCTTAATAAGTCTAAATAACTGTCTACTGTTACCGATCGCCGCTGCCTTTTCCATCTCTTTAGCCTTTGCTGCCCACCACTGTTCACGATCGTTGCGCAGACTTTTCGTCAGTTATTTTTAAGTTGCGCTCGCTCTTCATTGTACTCAGAGCCTGCAGGGATGCATTCACGTGCATCCATTAGTTTGGAAGAAGCTGCTGATATCCACTGGCTCTTTTTAGCCATTATCTTGGAGTCGGCTACAGTCTCCAGTGCTGCTTTTACAGTAGACTGAAGATGGCACCAAGCTTCTTCTGGATGAGTGACAGTCTTTTGTTCCGATAACTGCCTAGCCAACTTCTCACTGAACACGGCTTTGGTGTTTTCGTTGTCCAGCAGAACTCGTAGTGGTTTTGTTGCCAAATTTTTTCTACGTCCATTGAGACGCAGGCATATACGTGCTCGGACCAACGCATGATCGCTGTCCAAACACGTACTCCAGAAGGAGCGGCAGTCTTCCACCGATCCTCTCCAGCGATGACTAATAGCAATGTGGTCTATCTGTGTCCATCGCTGAGTCGAGCTCGGTGGACGCCAGGTCAGACAGTGCCTTTCTTTATGTCTGAAATTTGTGCTGGCTAAAAATAGGCGGTTATCTGAGCATAGTTGTAATAGGCGATCACCGTTATCTGTACGTTCAGCTGGGATTCCGAAAGTGCCACCTAAGTGCCTTTCTGCCTCACTCAGTCTACCCACCTGTGCGTTGAGGTCACCTGCAACAACCACTACGTCCGAACGTTTGGCTTTCGAGAGGAGGTTAGACAGTTTATGGTAGAACTCGTCCTTCACTTCATCCGAACTGCAGTCAGTGGGTGCGTAAGCAGAGATTACAAAGAGACAACGGCGAGTCTCACTATTCCTTTTAGTTCTCACTGTGCCGTTCAGCCTCATAGCGCAGAGGCGACTATCAACTGGGATCCAGTCTAGTAGTGAGTTTTCTGCCCTGGTGCTTAATGCTATACCTACACCTGCAAGACCACGAGAGCTAGCTATCGAATCTCCAGAAACTCGAAGGGTGAATTTTGCAGATTCACCAGATTGGTCAGGTGAATAACCACACTTGGGTCCTGTATGCGTGTCTCACAAACACAGCACACATCCATGCCCGAGTTGCTAGAGTCTTTGCCAACGAAGCCTGTTGGCCAATTTGACGGAGGGTGCGGACATTGAAGGCTCCAATATGTAATTTGGAGCGTGGTTTAAGGAGACCAGGGATGCTGTTCTGTGGACTCAGATCGTTGTCGAAGGCTGCAGAGGTAGGAGAAATTGAAGATGATGCAGCATCATTAATTAAGAGACGTGAAGGAAGATTAGAAGGTAATGATGGAGCAGTCAGAAGAAACTTGGGTGCTGACAGAGTTGTGAGGGCGGTTGACACTTCCCGGCTGCCCACACCGTGGAAGGCTATTTCTTCTTAAGGTACCTGAAAGAGATTTGTGTGACCGCAGAGCCCATCGGACATCTGCTTGAGGCCTGTCACACCCAGCCTTTTGAGTATGATTATTTTGAACTTTTGTATTTTTGGGGCCGGATGGTCGAAAGGAAACGACAAGTGAACCAACACCGCCGGCCCGGCAGACCGTGGGGCGTGGTGGAGTGTGTTATTTTTGGGGCCGACCTTTTCTAACCCCCCCTTCCACTGAGAAGGCAGCATCAGCATGGCACTGCTGGTCATCCAAGGGAAACACCTTACTGCTGTCACACCCCATCCAGCTAGCAGCAGTACGACTTCGCCCTCAGACCCCCATCATAGTGTAGCAATTTACACTATAACGGTAACTGCTTTTCGTCTAACCACTACCCAACAGACCTTTCTGGTATGGTAGGACCTCGAGGGAACAAGCGTTCCACCAGCATAGCTCGTTGGGTCATTGTGATATGCAAGCCCGACCACCACGTCAAGGTAGCAGCTATCGGTCGGGTGTAGCGAGGTGTGGTAAGCATTGTTTGGGGGTAATGCAGAGGACGAGTTCGTGGATGCCCTTCGACGGAGGCAAACTGAACATTTTCGGTGCGCTGTGAGCCACAGGCTACCTCAACATGTCAACCGAAATAGGACTATACTGGATGAAACCAAATGATGAATAGGTGTGTGATATCGACTCATGAGGTCATTGGCTGTTGATTTCAGCAGAGTCAGGTAGACAGTACCAAGAGGGATCAGTCATGACTGCGTAGTGGTTCAAGTTGCCACCCCTTATATCATCATATTAAGCGAAAATGCACTTAGATTAATGAAAAAGAAATGAAGAAAACTATCGAGAATGGTAGAACGTCATTAAAGAGACCACGATGAGATGAAAGAAAACTGGGATTCACTAAAACGATTAAGATAAACATAATGTGAGGATACGTCTCTTTCCCGAAAACCAATTGAGTCATGTCACCTAGAGTCTCCAACCACTGGTTTCTGTTACGCGGACCCCAGCTGAGAAGTCTACATTTTCGTACACGGCTCAGACCAATAGTCAATAGATTTATGGACTGATGCCATGTCTTAGTTGAACCACCTTGGGCCCTTTTCCAGTCTGAACTTATTCCAGCTAACGTTGTACAGTGAGGAGGACAGTGACTAGGCATGCGTATTATGTCCCAGCTACCTCGGTCGATTACGGTTTACAAGCTCATTAGTTGACTTTCCTGTCCTCCCTAAAACTTTACGCCTGATTTCTGCATTACTGACACTATGACACGCGGTTTTATGCTATGAACGCAACGGTGATCGAACACCAGAAATCTTTTTGTCATCTACCTTTAAGGGCTATACTTCACAGTAATATAGTAGACAGTGCAAACTGCAGCGCAATACACTCAACCTTTATTAGATAAACGGATATCACGGTGACACCATAAATAGCGAAAACGAAGTGAGCATTTTGTATCCGCGCAGAGATTTCACCAGCCCACTAAGACTGATCTGACTTCCTACGTAAATGAAATGATCAGCCTGCTCAACCGCTTCACTCCCTATTATTGAACGAAATGCCAATGCAGATCAATTCTAAAACCACAACTTGGATTGAGTGGTAAGAAACATCCCAAACTGCTGCTCAATGTGTCCGCAAGACTGCATCTTGCTAGCATCTTCACTCAGCATGACTATATCATATGGGTATCCTCGGTCTACTAAGAATTCTCCTGTGATAAGTTCAGTCTCTCCGAAGTCAAGTGACAAGGGGGGACCTCCTTGTTTACGTCTGTGATAAAATTGAGTCAGAATGAAGAGAGTGGACATCCTTGATGGACACTATTCGACGTATACAACTCGATATCTTACCATAAGATATTACACACCCACTTGTGTTCAAGCGCAGAGCATCCGACAGAATGATATGCTTACCTTGGAGCCTTTTCAGTGAGAGACTGCCGTTGGACCTGCCAGTTGACGGATCCGAGTGCCTCCTTCAGTTCAAGAGATGCAACTCGTATCGGGCGTCGGCAAGTATGCCTGTGATCCAGAACGTGACGGAAAGTGAGTATCTTGTGGATACACCAACGACCAGGTTTGAAGTGTTTGTGGTTTCTTCGGGTTTGGTGTTCCCGAGCTTCACTCAGACGTCCACAGTTTTAGACACATCGTCAGGCTGATTCCCCTGGGGTTACCATAGGAAGACTTTTCACCTTTCTCGCAGACTAGAACAATCAGTGATTTAGACCAGTCATTGGGGACTGTATCTGACTCCCGCGCGTAAGTTAGCACTTCGGTTATCTTAACTAAAAATCCTTGACCACCGTCCTTAAATACCTCTGAAACTAGTCCGTCTGACTCTGCTTCTGTTCCTCGTTTCAGGTTACCTACAGCTTTCTTGGCTTTGGAAGTGTTGGGGTCTTGTCTCAATGTCCCACTCAGGATCCATCTAGATGGCGAGCAACGAAACGGTAGCTGGAGGCTAGTTAAACTGCCTTTCGAAGTGTTCTGCTCATCGTTTCAGTCGTCATCTCCCATTGAATCGCAAGTTCTAACTTCCGCGCTGTAGTCTTAATAACAACTAACATTTTCACCTTAGTTTCCTTGATGAGTCTAAATAATTTTCTGCTGTTACGTACCATCGCTACATTTTCCGTCTCGGATTTTCGCCAATCGCCACTGTTCGTGGTCATTGCGTAGACCTTTTATCAGTCTACATGTGAATTACTTCCACTCACCATGTTTGGATCCTGCAGAGGTTGCGTTCACATGTATTCAATAATTCCGAAACTGCTGAGATCCATTAGCTGTTTCTGAACACTTTCTGAGGATCAGTTACAGTCTTCAACTCCTTTTTACAGCAGATTGGAGATGACACCAGGCTTCTTCCAAATGAATAGTGCTCTGTTTTGATAACGTTTTGGGCATTGTCTTCCTATAATCAGCCTTATTGCTGTCATTGCGGAAATGTATTCCCGATGGTCTTTTTGCTGAGTTTTTCTCACGACCTTCCAGACAAAGACAAACGCTTGGTGGCTGTCCAAACACAAGCTCCAGAAGGAGCGGCAATCTGCTGCTGACATTCCCGAGACAACTGGTAAAATATGTTATCTATGTCCACCACTAAATTAAGGTCGGTAGACACCATATCAAACAAAGTCTCTCCCTGCAGTTAATGCTCTGCAGTAAAAGATAGTTATCTGATCACAGTTGTGGCAGGCGATCGCCGTCATCTGTTCGCCTGGCTGGATTTCCAAAAGTCCCAGTTAAATGTCTTTTGTTTGACCTTAGCCCATCCACCTGTGCATTCAGAAACCATCTACTACAACCACATCTGGACATCTGACTTTCACTAGGAGGCTGGGCAGTTTTCGGTAGAACATCTGTTTATTTCCAATTCACGTCTTGTGTCTAACTTTTGTTCACTCGATATTTGTTGACAACGGGATTCATTTGTTTTTCATGTTTCATATATAAAGGTGTATCATTTCGCATTGCCTTATCAGCATATTGATATCAAATCCCCGATTATTTTCATTCAGGTTGCGGCGTATAACGTCATTCTGAATTCAAAAGTAGAAGAAAATCTAACTCGTGTATTGGACAATTTGGGTCTACCGGTCAACTCAAAACCCCCACAAATCTCCCACCAGATCAAACGTACAATATGATTACCAATTACAACCTGGTGGATTTTGATGATGCTCCAAAACAGAAACCTCAGTTGATTGCTTGGTGCCCGCCGCTAGCTAACTGGAATCCATGGACTGCCTGCAATATCGATGAGGGTCCTGAGGTAAGTTTTCAGAGTTGGCGGTGCCACAGAACAGGATATGTTTTATTGTTTGGCTAGTATTGCGGGCACTACGGAAAATAATAGCGATAGAAGTACCCAAAAACGCAATGAATTGTATTTATTCGTCAATAATGTATTATAAAAGAGAAGCATTTTCTTAACTAGCCGGTTAAAAGTGGTATTTTAAATACTATTTACGTTCTAGAGCTGGGAACACATCTTATACATGTATTATCTGTCGTGTCTCTACGCGTTTACTGAGATGTCCTGTATAGTATCCTTAAAGGTGCTTTCGTAACTGAGCCCTAGGGAACCTAATGCAGCCTCAGCACCAAATTAAAGATTGGCGTAGCTGCAGATTAGGACTTTTAATGAGGAAATTACTAATTATGAAAGCTTTGTAGATACTTAGAATCATTTTCGGCTAAAGCTTTCAAGGTAGGATCTTGAAGATAGTAAGTATTTCAATATAACAAAGTGGTTTACATTAATTCAATCACCTACATACTACATTTCTTCGCTACAACTACTAAATTGCAGGCTAGTCTTAGTTGACTTTACTTTCAGATGAAAATAATAGAATTTTGAGACTATTTCGCTTCGTCACGTAGTGTTGTTGATCATAAATTATCCAAAGAATTTCGACGGCGATCTGGTTGAGGAGACTAAATTTTCTCCATTCAGTCAGTTGCAGTACTCCAAGTGAAGAATTATAAGTCCGCGGACGGTGGTGTTATCACTTCAGATGAGCATACCGAGCCACTACTAACCTTCTCGCTGTTTGATGTCAACTAATATAGTTTTGTGTTAAAAGGCGACTCATAGTGAAATCAAGCCAACTATGAAGTCCTTCATGGTTGATCTGATCCTCACGAGTAGGTGTGAACTTTTGGACTGGGGTCCTCATGATAATAAGAATTTGTATTTTGGGAGCCTTGGTGATCATCAGCTGGAAATAGATTACAGTGAAACAAGTGTTTGCACTTTTTTACATTTGTTAGTCTGAAAATTTTCACTAACCTTTATTTATTACTACTTATCTTCCATACACTTCTGCTTTCTCTAACATCACCCTCTCTATCCGCTTGTCCTTTGCATGCTGTGGTGTAGTGTAGCAGCTTAAACCAACGTGCTTCTATGCGAGGTTCAACGTTAATTTGTTCATGTCTCTTTGTTTCCCGCTGAAACCTAGCTCTACCTACCTTATTACCGTAAACTTACAAGTATTGCTCTTGGCTTAGTGTTATGATTAGTTGTGAGAGCGAACGTAAATACTTTACGACTGGTGGTCGATAACTGAGACGATGTAACCCGAGTGATTCGCAAAGAGGAATCAAACCACTGGAAACTAGATGAGTTTATAGTATCTCGGACCGAAAACGGACCCTATTTATAGAGTTTACAGTAACCTTGAAAGACAAAGAATAATAAGTACTGATGTCAGTTCATGATGAGTAACAACTTGAAATATTCCAAATCCCCACAACTCCCTCAAACTTTAATATATACAAACTGTTAGCATGGAATATAATGGATATAAGCATCCCTAACACTTAGTACACGAGGTTTTACCGGGTTAAATTACATTTTTGTTTTTCAAGTAATCTCGAGAAGTTGTCTCCTAAAATGCTTTTTTTCTTATATTATTCACACGGTTGAAATTCGCCGTTGAGAAATCCCTTTCTAATATAGAATGTATCGGATATATAGGCAGGTATATTATCAGTTCCTGTATTGATTGTTGAATTCTCATGTATTCAACAGATAGCTTGCAAATCAATTTGTCATCTGTTGCACGTGATATGATAAGGTTCCTATTTTTCTGAGTCCCAGAAAGATCTGTTTCCATGATAATTTGTTACTAGGAGACTGGTTTTTATCATAGCGAACTCGCTGAATGTGTCAGTGTCTTGACGTCTCTTATAATACATATTTTCATAAGAATTTTGTAGCAGTTGGTAGGTAACCAAAAAGGATTTCGAAAGAAGTCTTTGTGTAAAAATGCATAGTTTATCGCTGACTGTTGACTACATATTTTCTGCGTTATAGTCACTTATTTACAACTTATATTTGGTATCTGTATAAGAAACAGGTAATATTTTCTTCTACTCAAATCAAACGTTGTTTTGTAAACGTAATAATATGCAAGATAACCACTTTTTCCATTTAATCACAAACTAGATGCCTTGTCTTTTAAACTGAAGTTAGTTGATCCCTTAGTGTGTAGATTTTCTTGCGATGTAGTAAGATATTTTTCAAACATCGTATAACTGAACCAGGCAATTGATAAATAAGCCTTCATTTTATTTCTCTACTGATTTGGATTCATTGATTGTTATGGGTTTACTTTTTTAAAACAAATCTATCGTTAATTGGTGCTCGTTATTCTCTGGCATGTGGTCTCCATGAACGGATGCAGTGGAGGCGACTGTCATGATTCAGTAACCTAGTGACTAACGCTCTGGTGTTTGAGGCGATGGGTGCTAGAATCCAGTCTCAGTTGGAACGCCATCACTCGCTGGAATGCGAGTACCTCCAGCAGCCTCCATAAAACAAATCGCTCCTACATTTTGCCGATAGATGGATCATAATTTCGTTTTATGAATGAAGACATCAGTACACCCATTGCTCAAGTGTGTTGACTTCGGTGCTTTCATATAGTTGATAGCTCGTGTTTTCCTAATATTTTTAAATCTGCTTCACAAATTATGTTTTTTTTTCTGTCTTTGAAGGCTACTCAACCATTATCCCATATTAGCGCTAACTTGGCGAGTGAATGGTTACGTCGACTGGATAATGACCCTCAATTACGAGCCTTAATGGATGAACGTTCCCAGCTACCGGTGAATCTTTACAAAGTTCCGATCTTGGAAGCCGTGAAACGTGACAGAGTAACAATAATTCGGGGTGAAACTGGCTGCGGAAAAACTACACAAGTCAGTCTTATCATGTTCATTTTCGTTAAATATTGTTTGGCAAACATTTAATATATTTACTAGTTATTCTGACTAATATATCTATTCGAATTTTAGATCCCTCAGTTCATTCTGGATTCATATCTAGAATCAGGAAGAGGTGCAGAATGTTCCATTCTTGTAACACAACCTAGACGCATATCAGCAATTAGTTTAGCTGAACGCATTGCTTACGAAAGAGGAGAAACTGTTGGAACTTCTATTGGGTACTGTGTTCGCTTTGAGACGGTGTATCCTCGTCCATACGGTTCTATACTGTTTTGTACCGTTGGAACTATGGCACGCAAAATGGAAGGAGGTCTACGGGGAGTCTCTCATGTAATTGTGGATGAGATACATGAAAGAGATGTTAATACTGACTTTATGCTTATACTGCTACGTGAGATGATTCGAGTGAACAAGAATCTTCGACTTATACTAATGTCTGCCACCATCGACATCAGTATGTTCAGTGACTACTTTGGCGATTGTACGATATTGGATATAGAAGGTCGGACGCATCCTGTTGAATGTAAGTAATTTTGTGGTCATTTTTATCTTTTCAGCTAGTGTTTTTAGTGATACAAATCGTACTGAAACTCCGAGACTCCTCAGATATATAGTTTTATCATTTGACTTTTGGTGCCATCATTCACTCGAACAGCCTTTCTTAACTGGACAGTTAAGAAACTTTCTGAAAAATATGAATAAGGAAGAAGAATTGAAATGAATAGCAATTTCATTTTCTGTAACTGACTTTGACTTTTGACCTATTTTCAATATTTATGAAACATTTGCCAGGTGAATCTTAATTTTCTGGAAAATGTTTACTCATGTTCAAAAATGCTAAGGTATGTGGTCTTCCGATAACCATTTCTGTCTGAGTAGTTAAACATGAATGAACCGACTAACAGTTGTTTCGTGAGTTGAGAAAGTTGTGTGTAGAGGAAAACTTGAACATTATTTTAAAGTCGTTGGTAATCTTCTTGTTTTTTGGGAGGAATATTTTCTTTCAAAGCATTAAACATTCTTTAACTCTTTTGGTAATCATGATATATTGCGTTGGCATGGTGCTGTCGCAAAGCACGTTTCTTGCATCTTAATGTATCAAGCCCTTAAGACAGGACACGCATAACTAGCAACACTCATACTTCTGAAAATTTGCAATTAACCGCTGGTTATGCATTTTGGGTATATCTTTTAAGTATCCTGAAATTTCGAATATTCAAGTAAGTGTTCAACTTCGTTATTTTTTGTGCATGCTTACGTGCATACATGGTGACCGAAAAAGCCTTTGTCTGTGCACAGTTGTAGCAGGCAACCACGGTCATCTGCTCCTTCGGCCGGTGTTCCGAAGTACCTCGTAAACGCCTTTCCGTCTGATTTAGCCTACCTACATGTGTATCGAAATCACTTGCCACAGCTACTACATCAAAACGTTTGTTTTCGGGCGAGACAACCAACCAGGTTTCAGACCTGAAATAGGGCGCATCGACCAGATTCTCAACCTTCAATGTGTTCTGAAACGCAGCTATAGTTACCAGCGGCCGACATACCATATTTCTTGACCTGAAGGCGAAATTTGACTCTATTAACCTTGAAGTATTGTGTCACACTATCTGACTGGGAAAGGGGTGCTGAGCAAATATGTAATGATAATCGAAGCTCTCTATTCAAACTTACACAACCGTGCAAGGGCTTGTGGAGAATTTCCATCAGAATTGACGACGACTAGTGGTGTCCATATCTGTTTAACTTCGTTATAGATGTACGAATTAACATAACAGTAGGCAGGTCTGACTTCACAGGGCTTGATCTACCGCTTGGAAACCATCTGGTTGACTTGAGTACTCAGTTGATATTCTGTTGTATGCGCGTCTCACAAACATAGCACACGTCTGTGGTTCTAAATGTCGAGTTTTTAAATAGCGAAGCTTGGCTGATTTTACAAAGTGTAGATATTCAAAGCTGCGATATATAGTTCCTAGCCAGGAATGCGTTTCTCTGAACTGAAATCGCTATCAAAGGCTAGAGAGATGGAAGAAATTAGAGATGACGCAGTAACATTGGCTGCTGGAAAGGTTAGAACATAAATATACGGAAGGTTGATGATGATCGTAGGAAAATTCAGCTCTGACAGAGTTGTAAAGGCGGTTGACACTTCCTGGTAATAGTCACTTGGGTTTTATCTGCTTCTAGAAATCCTATAGGGAAGGCAGCATCAGCATAGATTGCTGGTCGTCCGTGGAAACCACCTTACTTCTGTTACATACCATCCAGCCAGCAGTACAACTTTGCCATTGGATCTCCATTCATAGCGTAGTAACTTAATAAAAACTTTATAGGAAGTCTATCTTTCAATAATCCATCGTTTTCGTTTTACTGTCTGGATTTCTGTTTTGATAAATATTTTTAACACTTCAGTGTTGTCTTGTCTCCATGGGGTGACTTTTAGTAGGTGAGGATGAATTAAGATTCAGTGCCCGTGTATTTTATGATAAAATGTTTTATAACGCGTTATCCAGTTTTGGTTCTTCTATAACATTCGTCAAAGTAATACTAATGTTTACTGTAAAATAATGTGTCCGTTTAATGAAAAAAATGGAGCATAACTCCACGTATACTCGCTTGCATGTGTAAACGTTAAAGTTGTCATTGTAAACTTTTCTGATGCATGTAAATATATTAGCTTCACTAAGGGACAAGTGTACCTGTTTGTTATTGTTTGTACAAATAGGATTTAATAGAATGAGTTACTAAGGTAATAGTTCATGCTTTTCACGTTAATATGCAAGTGCCACTTTATTTTTCAACATGTTTTATACTAACAGTTTCATAGGTTAATATCAACCAGCCACAGTAACCGCAGTACTTTATAACAGGTTTCTCACGCCTTGTTTTTTCGTCATGTCTTTAACCTACTGGGAATGTTTTCAATCCAGTTTTGCGCAGACTTCCTTTGAGACAGCAATTACGTTTACTGTTCACTTTGTCGATTACGATAAGGTCAGATTCATAATTCATGATCACCCTTCTCTTTACTTTTGGAATCCTTAGTATTTCTGCGTATATCGGCAGTTGCGCATCACTTCAGAAATAAGAGAGTGGTATAAAATCAGAAAACTGACTGATTTTCTTGTAACACTAAACAGTCACACAGTATCGATGCCTAACCCTGCAATGCTGTGTAAGGGTTCAAGTTGTCATACCTTATATATCAACACACCAAGATGCAGGACAGGAAGGTAGTTAACAGTGATTGGAAGTTACGAGAAAAGAAGAAGTGTGGTTAAAACAAAACGATTTGCGATTAAGATGAAGATAATGTCTGGATGCGTCTGCTTAACTGATATCGATTCTCATCCATTGTAACCGATTTCAGTTGTCATATAAACTCTAACTGTAAAGTCCCTACACTTAACCTACCTGTACGATTCAAACCAACACTCAAGCACTTCATAGACGGATGTTATTGTTTTAGTTGGACCATAGTGACTAGTGGTTCTGTATATAATTATGTGATTGATATAAGTTTGTACGCCTACATTTATCAGCGAGCAAAGCGCAAACTAAATTGAACAGTGTAAATAACACCCAGTTTCAATCAATAAGAAAGTAGCAAATACTAAATGCAACCAAATAAAGTAAGAATTTACACTCGGAATGTAACTTCTTCATGAGTACTATTAATCGGTAACTTTGAAAAAACATGTCACAAAACTCAACTATTTTGTTTCTCAAAAGAAACATATGCTTTAAATAAATTACGCGTATATATCGGTACATCGATCAATTGGATATGTATGTGTTGAGATGTTCTCATAGCAACTAGACCCATAGTTTGGATTCTGACCCTGAAAGTCTCACTTTTTTGCATAGTATAACACACAGTATAGTCACGTATTGTTTGCAGAGTTGTGCACTAATCCTTGATATCTTATGATCAATTTCACCCCCCACTGCATTGTTAAACTGGTAGCTCAGAATTTACCTCTTTTTTTCATTGGCAGATTATTTCCTGGAAGATTGCGTAAAAATGGTCAACTTTGTGCCACCTCCTCCTGACGAGAAAAAACGAAAACGTCGTCAAGAAGTGGAAAGTGTTTCAGATAACAATGAAGATAATTGTAATCTGATGTGTGATCCTGTCTATGGAGATGCCGTAATTCGTACTATGAAAGAAATTACAGAAAAAGAAGTTCCTTTTGAGCTTGTCGGTGCACTACTTGATAAGATAATAAATATGAGCATTCCTGGTGCAGTCCTTGTTTTCCTTCCGGGTTGGAATATCATCAGTCTTTTACGTAAATACTTACAATCACATCCTAGATATGGAGGTCCAGATTATTATATCTTACCGCTTCATTCTCAAATCCCGCGCGAAGACCAACGATTAGTTTTTCGTTCCACACCTCCTGGAGTAAGAAAAATTGTATTGGCAACTAATATCGCTGAGTCTTCTATTACTATCAATGATGTTGTCTTTGTAATTGACTTTTGCTTATCACGCACAAAACTCTTCACTGCACGCAATAACCTAACGTCATATTCTACTTCGTGGGCAAGCAAAACCAACCTTGAGCAACGTCGTGGTAGAGCCGGTCGAGTGCGTCCAGGGTTTGCTTTTCATCTGTGCAGGTATGCGAACCGAATAGCTAAGAGTTGATGACTTTTTTATTTCGCCTAACTACAACTTGATTTTTTGTTGTAGAGGCGTTTAAAAACTTAAACTAGAAAATATACCGCATTTTGTTGACAGGAATAATTAGTATTTTAATTCCAAGTTGTCCTTTAACTGTGTCTTCTCTGCTTTTAATTTTGTAGCCGAGCACGTTTTGAACGTCTGGATCAACACGCTACTCCCGAGATTCTTCGTACTCCATTGCATGAATTGGCGTTACTAATTAAGCTTTTGCGGCTTGGTTCCGTCAGAGACTTTTTAATGAAAGCCTTACAACCCCCACCGCTAGACGCAGTAATTGAAGCTGAGCACACTCTTAAAGGTAAGTTCTAAACCCATACTTCGTTTTTGAAATTTGTTTTCGTTTAGTGCCTCAAGCTATACCATACCTATACATGTAGCATGGCAACGTGTGTTAAGGTAAGAGATGTTGTTTGTCTGGTTTGGGCGTAAAAAAAGGGCACGATATTTTTAACAAGAGGTACCAGAAACAAAGATGAAGAGTAAGTGATGATGGACTGAGTTTGGTCTGTCTTTGGGAAATTTCGAGCATTTCTCGACTGCCCAAATCGTGGGAGTTGATGTCTCTTTGAAGTAATTGAAAAAGATGATGGATGAGTTTTTTATTTTTATGTGATCGCAGTTATTGTTTCCAGTCTTCTCAATAGCGGTCAGATAGATGAACGATAGTTAGGAGCTTTGAATATCCCCAGTAGTAAGCAGTAAAGACACTAAATGGACTTTCATCCCGAGGCTTGATGACATTCTCAGCACTAACTACATAACGATATGCTTCACTTCTTAAATTAAGTGCTGACCTGGTGATGATACGTCCACACAAAAAATTACAAAGCTCGCAGAATATTATCATCCTGAGCTACAAATAGGTTTCCATTTCTGTATCGACTCACTTCCTTTAAGTTACATCCTGCAGCAATAGTTCAAGATGATATGTGTCTTCTCTCGTAAATCTTTCATTCAAAGTTGTGCCCCTAAATTAATGCAGTTCGCAAGTTGATACGCCTTACTTTTTTCCAAATCTACTAGAAATGAAAGCTCTGGATGCAAATGATGAACTAACTCCCTTAGGATTTATACTGGCTCGACTTCCCATTGAACCGCGTCTAGGTAAGATGCTTATATTTGCTTGCGCATTCAATTTGGGAGGGGCAGCTGCTGTTCTTACATCTGTTGCAAGTCTTGGCTGTGATCCATTCTTACTACCTCCTGATCACAGAAGACTTAGTAACCATCAGCGATCGTTTGCAGCCGGTTACTCAAGCGACCACTTAGCAGGTTTGAATGTCTTTCAGGTATGGGCTTCTGAACGTGCTCGCTTGGGCGATGAATCAGCTGATCTATTTTGTGAGCAGCATGGATTCAATAGCTCTGCATTACGAATCATTGACGATGCTGCAAATCAAGTAAGCATAATTCTTTGATTTACGTTTCTGCTATTCTTCCACTTTATCTTTGTTATGCATAACAGCTTAATATTTCGTTTACTCGTACAATTTCACCTGTAACCAAGAAAACTAACCATCACTTGCTGATAAAATGATTCTCTCTAACCAAGCTTAATATATGGGAGGCAGCAGGTTTAATCATTTCATGCATCAATGCAAAAAGTCAAGTCATTAATATAAAGCTACGCTCACCAATGTTACACCACAAAGCTAGAAGTTCACGCTTCATTCAAAATTTACGTACTCAACCTTATTAAGCAACAAACATAGACAAGATGATAGTCATTCAGAATCATCATAATAGCATCTGATGTAGAGGTACGCCTCATAGGTCTACACCGTTGACTTTCTACCAGTAGTGGGTCACTGGTTCGAACCCCAGTGCATTTACTGGGATTCGGTTAATCAAATTATGTCATTAACCCTAACACAGTAGGCGTGGTTCACTACCAAGTGCATAAACAAGCAAGTGATCGCTGCCAATTTATTCAGAAAACTTCTAAGAACAGGTGTTTAAAATCTTATATATAGTACTTTGAAGAACAGATTAGCTGACGTACATTCACGCTTCAGTTGCCTAATATCCAATCCAAACCTAGGTGCGATGTAGTTATCAGTTCTCCAAATCCCAGTAAGGTTGAGAAAACTGCTTCAAACCTGAACCGATGCAAAGCAGCGGGACGTGATATATTGCCATCATAAATTTCAGAAGATGGACGTAGAGAAGTAAAGTAAAGGAGATATTAGCTAGTGTATGGGTATCAGAGGTGTAGTCCTATCAGATGAGCGTAGATTGCTGGTTATCCCAGCTTATAAAAAGTTAGTGAAGTCATCGTGTGACAGCCATCATAGAATTTGTTTGACTATCAATGCGTTTAAGATTTTAGGATCCATAGTCAATAGAGGCCTAAATGAAACTCGAAAGCAACCAAATCGAGTCCTGTTAGGTGGACAAACTGAGAGCATGGAGAACAACTTAAGCATGTGAGTAGTTTTGCAGATGTCAAACATGAGATGATGTTTCAAGATTGGTGTTTAGCGATTCCTAATTTAATAATCGAAAGTGAAATGGTAGGATGCTTTTACTGCCCGAATGGGTTAATTGGTGTTCATATATTAGCTCTGCCAAAAGAACCTTTCGGTAATTGTGGATTTTATCATTTCTGGCACAGACCCACTTCTGTACAGCATTCTATGTTGATTTGTTTGTTCAGACACCAAAATGAACAAACTGACCTGATGGACTGATGAATCCCAGTTGTTTTTTCCTTCCGGTTACATTTGCAATTCAAGTTTTATCTGTGTGTTGCGATATTACTGTTTATCACTTCACTTAACCAGACTGTAAATAAACAATAGTTACATAGATGTGACTCAATCGACTACTCGAACCTGCTTATGATTATTAAGTTGCACACACAAAGAAATAAGTTACTATAATCTACTCTCTCCCTCTACAAACAAATCATTCATTTATATGTTGGTGGTAATTTTTGATGTTTTTGTATCCTTATCCTCTAATTGTAGCTCAGAACCATTCTTATTAATTTGGGCTTCCCTGAAGACTCATTGTCTGATGCACCGATTAATTTCAATGTTAAACACAATATCGACTGCGATGTAGTTTCCACACTGCTTGTTTCTGGATTATACCCTAATATTTGCTATCATTCTGAGAAGCGCAGACTTTTAACCATTGAAGGTACTTTAGCACTTATACACAAAGGTTCTGTCAATTGTGTAAAGGATATGAAATTCACCTACCCATTTTTCGTTTTCGATGAAAAGGTAAGCCTACTTAAATACTACAGACATTTTAATGTTTCTTAAATTGTAAATCATTTCCTAAGATTTAAAAACCCCTATGCTACAGTGTTTGTCAATTGCCTTAACTGCATTGATCAATGTTTACAGGTCTAAATATATATATCAGGTCATCGTTCGTTTTGTGACATTGTCCAGATTTCGATTGCATCTGATTACTGACTTATATTTCTAAGTTTGATAATATCAATTTTCGTTATGTTGTTGTTGTTGTTTCTCAGATTCGTACTCAGGCGGTTTCTTGCAAAGGTCTCACAATGGTGAATCCAATTCAGTTGATGCTTTTTGGTTGCCGTTCAGCTGCTTGGCGAAATGATGATTCTGGAGAGGAAGGAACAATTATAATTGATGATTGGATTCCTTTCCGCATGAATTACATTTCTGCTGCTAGAATTTTCGCTTTCCGCCCGGCTTTGGAGGCATTACTTGTTCGAACCTGCTTACGACCGGAAGGTGTCGCTGACCTTCGAGAAGAAGATCAACGTGTTATTGATGTTCTCCGTCAGTTATGTTCCCCAGAGGCCCTAAATCCAAACGCTAGTTTTGGCACAATGAATGATACTGACTCTCCACCAAAAAAGAGATTTGCTTCAGCTAGTAATTGTCCATTACTTTCCGGTCGATCGCGTCGCCAAACAGGATATGACAATTCATATTCTGAAAAGCAGATTTTTGGCTCTTACACTAATCACCCCAGTCGTTTTGGTTATCCAGACCAAATGTATGACGGTCAAGGTGGTTCTTGGCAAGATTCTCAGTCACAGTTTTCAAATCAGCGATACAACCAAGTGCAACCAAGACGATTTCCAGGAAACACTGCAGGATCGAGGTCATATGGAACCAATTACACTGGAAGTAATAATAATAATAGCTCATCTTGGAACTCATACGGTGCTTCAAATTTCAATGGTTCCCCATATCAGCAGCAATCGTTTGGTGATGATAGATTTGTTCAACAAAGGCCGTTTAGACCTAGTTGGGGTGGCCGTTACTGATTTCTGCTGATGCAGCTTTGTTTTACAAACTACTTCAGCTCATTTTAAAGTTTTCGTTTGTGGACCTTATTGATAAATAGTTCATGTTTTCGTCGCATTTTCATAGTTATTTGTTTTACCTAAATACCAGTTTTTGTATCCGACTGAAACTTTTCATGGTTTACTTAATTCTCCTGTTTACATTCGTTCATATCATTTTTTTTTTTGAACATCACTTTGAAAATACTATTAATATTATATAATACCCAATGTTTCCTTTTGCAGATGCGGTAGCCTACATAAATTGTGTGGAATCTATAAACTTCACCAAAAAAATAAAATACACCCTTCCATCTGTGTGCATGCTTTTTGGGTTTGACTAATCAATTACCATACTCCGAAGTAAGCAGCGAATAAGTTCATTTTTGTCGTTCGTGAATGGCTTTCGTTTATTGGGTTTCAAAGGGATACTAATTTTTTTTTAAAGACTTGTAGGAGTGTCAATGAAGAGATTAATGGTGTGTTGGAACGGAATGTCCATGAAGACATTAGGGGATTCCAATAATTGTTGAGTGTGGGTAGTCAATGTCTGAAAACCGACTATCGATTGATTCGGAATAAATGCATTAACAGGAGAAACATACGCCAAGCCCTCTTTTCACTAACCGCTCATCTGTATTTGTCTTATGTCCAAAGAGACCTAAAATACATTATCCTTATAGTGTTACCGAGAGAAGACAGTTTTTAATGATAATATTTGTACTGAATTCTGGGGCTTATTTCAGTATCATCTAGGATAGATTTTTTCGAGTATACCACTAGATAAATTTCTTTTGATTTAAACTACAGGTATCCCTTAGCGTGTGTGCATCTGCAATTGTCTTCGCAACTACTCACATTTTACACGTACCTCTTTCGTACATATGCCGGGGTCCTAACTTCCAAGACATCGATATTCATGAGATACCGTTAAGCGCTTTACTTTTATGATCAACGTGCAACCTCGCACACAAATGGATCGTTTCTAGTCGTCACACTTTACAGTAGTATGCAAAGAACTGGTGTCTGGCAAAAGACTGTCAGAGTAGGCAAACTTGGATGAGAGACTAAACAATTTGAGGTTCAAGGTTGGTGCAGATATTCAGACTTTAGAGAATGTCACATAGTCACTTCTAAAACAACGGAAGAAAGCTGAGTTTCCCAAATGTGCTTAGAGAGGAAAGGACTATCAGTAAATTTAGGTCAACAAAAATGTTCAGGATTCAATTGAGAAATATTGTCCACGTATGCAGATTTGTTGTCGACTTTGAGTCATCTCGCCTCGAGTCTGCGGGCATTGATTGATGTCATCTCAATCACACATCGTACATGTCTCAGACCAGCGATCACAGACCTCATGAATCGATATCACATACATATTCGTCATTTGGTTTCATCCAGTATAATCCTATTTCGGTTGACATTATATGTTGAGGTAGCCTGTAGCTCACGGCGCACCGAAAATGTTCAGTTTGCCTCCGTCGAAGGGCATCCACGAACTCGTCCTCTGCATTACCTCAAACAATGCTTACTACACCTCGCCACAACACAGATAGTAGGAATGAATAGAACACAATGATGACTACTACTCTTATAATAATAACTTGACAAAATGACGGCTGCATCTTACAACAAGATGTAGAAACAGTGAAGTATTCGATTTTAGTAGAACTTAATTTGTGTACAATATGATGCTAATGGAATTGAAAAACCACTTAGCCTAATGATATTCAAGACGTGTGTAAGAGTGAACTTGAATATCAATT
The DNA here is from genome assembly GCA_944470555.2 of Heterobilharzia americana. Classification (NCBI taxonomy): domain Eukaryota; kingdom Metazoa; phylum Platyhelminthes; class Trematoda; order Strigeidida; family Schistosomatidae; genus Heterobilharzia; species Heterobilharzia americana. The sequence continues at coordinate 162,376,454 of OX104127.1, read as the reverse complement.
TGGTGACCTTCTTACAAAATTTGTAGAGGTTATGAATTATTGACAACACAACAACTACCGTGTTGTGAAGTTAATTCATCAAAAGATGACGTGAAACTTTAGTGCCTTAATTTGACGAGAACATAAAACCCTGAACAGATTGGTTATTAAACTGTCTGCTCTGAGCTCACCTGAGGCTCCTTTTTTCATTGTTGTATACTTCACTTCTAATCATGTCAAGTGCGTGTTGTAATAGTGGACAATTCTTCCTGTCTTTTGCTCTCTACTTATACTTCCTTTGACTGGTTTCTCTTCCCTTTTTCATCTTCCATTTTATTGTTTCGCAACTTGGTGTGCTGAGATGAGGTGTGGCAACTTAAGCGGGTTCACAACACTGTCCGATCCTATTTTGATCTTGATGATGATAGTAGACAATTGGTTGTCGTTATCGTTGGTGTTTGTATTTGACTACGGTTTTGCGTAAACTCAGGTTTTAAACCTATTTCACCGTTGTTTATTTACTCAGTATTCCCTCATAATTGCTGTCATTACGACTCCTAACTTGCGGGTGTGAGTCCTGGTTTTCATGCAATGACTCCAGAGGTCTATTGAATTTGAGAGTAGTTTCTGTTTTCTTTAAATCCCAATCTTGCTGACTAGTCTTGGTGTCTATTAAGTGTTAACCAGTGACGATGCATTCTATATCTTTTGCGTTCGCCATCCTGCGCTGTTTTGCGGCGTTGCCAGCGATCTGAATGGGTTTGCACTGTAGATGCTCTGACCAACTGGAATTAAGTGTTGTAGCAGGAAGAAAGAAGTCATATTTCTCATACGCTGGCGAAATACAATGCTATTAGTCTTTGTGTGGATTACCGATCTACGCTCGTCTTTTCTCTGAGTTGGCTGGCAAGATGCTATTGGTATTAGGATCAAGTGGAATTTAGCTACTCGGCACAAAGATGTTAGATAAGACCAGCGTTTACCACTTCTTTCAATCATACGACACCAAAACCGAGGTTAAGACGAGCAACAAAGACCATACTTTCAGATCAGGTTAATGAAGGCCTGTTTTGCTGTCTGTCCGCTCCTGACTTTGATATCATCTGTGCCGCCTTTTGAAACGATGCTGCCACGGTGGGTGAAGGCGACGACTGCCTTTTAGATTTCTACCGTTGATGATGGCGATGGTTGGATATAATCACCTTTGTCTTCTCTATGTTCACCTGAAGTCCTGTCTTTCCTGCAAACATCTTAGTTTTCGGCTATAGATCTTCGAGTTTGTGTGCCAAGACATTACACACAAATCATCATTGGCGAAATCTAGATCTTCTCGGGTCTTTTCATCTGTCTAGCATATGACCATCTTCTCTCTCCTCATGGTTTTGTGCATGATCCAGTCCAGTCGACCACAATCAGGAAGATGATCGGTGATAGTAGGCAACCTTGTCTTACCTGTCTTCATTTCAAAGGCATCACTCAGCTTTCCATTGTGAATCACTTGGCATGTAGCACCATCTATAAGAACACAAATATTGCAAGGTGATGTCACTTCGTTGCTTATCTTCAGTGGCACAAAATTAACACTAAATAGGGAAATGCAAGTAGTACGGGATGTCACCTCGACAAAAAGCAGTGACAATCTTATTCAAGGAAGGAAGGTTATCTGTCTAATTACTTTCTTTAATTTCAACATGGTAGAGAAATAAACCACACTATAGTACGAGGAATGTAGCTGAAAGTGAAATGAAATCCCATCTAACCATTGAGTATTGGATGGAATGACTCTATTTGTAGGCCAGCATTCATCACGAATCGACATTCGTTTGAGAATCACTGAAAACCTGGGAACAATTGACAGCTTCATCCTAGCATGCGGTTCTTCAGCAGCGAACACTCACGACCTCACCAGTAATAGAACGTAGGATCATCAGGTCTTGTCGCCAACACGTTGACATTTAGCCACCAGGTTGAGTTTCAGTGATCTGTAATTTTCTACTTCCTCATTTCAATTGGCCACATTGTGACGGTCAGAGAGTATTTCTCCTGACACCTGACTTGGTCACCCCCACTGGTAGAAGGTCCTCACTAGAACTTCGAGAAATCCATCTCAAAGTATGGCAGTCACTTATTCAATTTGGAAGTTTATGAGGATTGATTAACTTCAAAGTAGTAATCAGTCGCCTTAAACCTTCGATTGAAACACTGAAATGTTGCATTCATTTTAAATGATATATTTTCGTCGATTATAAAATGCTTACACTTGATGACTGTATTATGCAAAGAGAAGTTGATAATACGCAAGTAACTTAAATATTTAAGCTAACTCAGAAAAATGGCTATCTTAACTGTGAGCTGATTACTTCAGGAATATTAACAGAAAGGAATCATCACCTTAAATGGCCAAATCGGTACCTAAATGTAAATGATTGTATACAATTTGATATTGACTAACAATTTTTCAATCAAATCTGAACACTTTCCAAGTTACTTGTTAGGCAAATTAATTTATTATTTGTCCCTCGGGTACCTAGTGGAACATACAGCTTCAGTAGCACGTCTCCATTCCACTCCGTTCTCTGCAATCTTTTGAACCTGGCTCCACGATTGCCCATAAGCTCTCATTTCTTCCTCACACGATCTCCTCCATTTCACCCTCGGACAGGCAAATTAATACACTTTGATAAATAGACCTAATGAAAATAAGATTCAACTGAAATATTTTACAACTTCATGAGGTCGAAAATTGAAACAGCTGAGTAATTTCACCGGGATATTCGTATGCAAATTGAATTAAGTAGATCATTTACAAGTCAGTCAGCATACAACCAATTATTATAAATAAGCAATCATATCACTCAATGTGAATATCACAGGACTTTTCTTGCTTATTAGAGACTCCTTGTGACAGGGCTGAAAACTAGCCGCAGTAAGGAAGTTGCTTTGATATTTCTAGAAGTTTGACCATTTCCAACAACCTTAATTAATTTCTCCTCTTATACATGTTTGCCCACTTATATATCCTTCTTTTTTATCCAGTTGTTCCTTGGCATGCTACTATTTTGTATGACAGCGTTTTGTCTGTCTTGTAGATCAGCGGGTTGGCAATCGGGAATTCTCTGATTCCAACCCAGGTTTGCATTTCACATTCATGCATCATACTGTATGAATAGTATCAGTTCACCAAACCACGGATAACTCAAGCAGACCCATCATGTGTTTTGTGTTAGAATGTCATATTTTGTTGAAATTTAATTGGATAACATTAAACAGGGAGTGATGAGAGGATTGACTAATAAATTTCTAATCCCATTTCAGTAAATCAATCAGTGATTACAATTATATTCTTATTATCATTGGTCTATTTTAATTCAGAAGAAAGATTGAGCATTGTTTTATTTGAATAATTTTTGTTTCATTTCTCATTCAGTATAATGCTGTTTAGTGGATTTAAATATCTATTTGTATATTCTATGTGTTCAGTGCTCCAAGGTAACATTTTCAGTGTGTATTGTTTACTTTATTTTGTACGCATGTATTGAATCCCTCGAAATAATAGTAGTAGATGACAAGTAATACAGTTGAATTGAAAGTCCTGAACAACTACTGAAACTTCCTTTATATGCTACTACTGTTGGTCGATTGTTGTCGTAGCAACCGTGTGATTATTTACAACTAGACACAGCAGATCTTCTTAAAAGTTATACCTCGTAAATGACGTTCAGATTTTCGATACAGTGTGACTAGATCAGGATATAAAAAAGTGTCTATTCTATTCAAGCAAATCCATATGCTTGATGGTTTAGCTGTACGCTGAAAGCAGTGGGGCTATTGCTCATATATCTAGGCAGTTGACTTCCAGACAAACGGTTCGAATCCTTTTTCACCTACCAAGTTCTGAGTAGCCAGGTAGTATCACTGGACTTCATACAATGGGTGTGGCTCACTGCCTACTGCACAGATGTGCACAAAGTTATTGAGTGGATTCCTATTTGATTTCGAGCATAAAAGCAGTACGTTTTTAATAGAAATATTTTGAATTACTAAAACACTCAGAGAAATTTTGAACGTGTTCATTCGTACATCCAAACATGATGATTTGAAGCGTCGAAGATCTCATCTGCCTTTTATGTGCGGTTTACCTAAGATACGTCAACAGTGTTCAGTTAGAGCCTGTCGATGTCAATGTTTAACGTATCATACCGTAAGTTTGCTCTTTGGTTTACAGAGAGGTTGGAACCTGTTTGTCAACAGTTGTCTAAGTACGCTATGAAATACTTGTTCTACTTTACTGAGATGCCAAATCAACTTAGTATCTGAAATGAGACCATAGTGTCTTTTGATGTGTCACCGCTATTCGTGTAGGCACCTCTTGATGAAAATATGGATCTTGTCTGTCAGCACACTGATCTACTCTCTTTAAAAACGAATGAGTTCGAGAAGCTGCTTCTAACGTGCATGAAAGATGTCAAGCTAGAAATTGACTATATGCTATATCGCGAAATTCGACGCAGTGGCAATGATTATTCTATTTAGTCGTATATTGGCAGATTGTTCGAGGGTTATCTTGAGCTGAGTGAACAATTATGCAATTAGTGAAACAGTATCCTACGTTAGATATACTGACGATACATTCATTCTATATAAGAATTTACACCATGCATCATATCTGCTTAGAATTTCCAATAATTTACATAGAAATATTACTTTCCCAATGGAACACAAAACGATGATAAATTGAATTTACTGAATATCATCATTCACAGTGGGACAAATGGTATACTTCAAAAATCTAGTAAAGAGGCATAGAATGGGCCTTACCTTAATTCAAACAGTCTATGTCCAGTTAGCTATAACCAATCACTGGTTTAGACGCTGTTCTGTAGATCATGAAGAATATATTTATTGGATAAACGTGAATTATAGCTTCCCAAGGACAGTCTCAAAGAGAAAGGATTCCCACAAAGCCGCATCAACAAATACGGTAGAAGAGAATGTTTTAAAAACGGTAAAATAACAGTTAATAAGAAGGCGGTCTTTGTTTACCTCGACTTAAGAGATGATGGTACAACAATGATAGTAAACCGAAGATTATGTATTGCATAAACCAAGACGTATCATACAACAAGGCTAGTTCCTGTGTTTCTTAATTCCCGGTCGGTGGTATAGTCAAAAGTCGACAAGTTCCCCTCGTATGTTGCCGCCAGTTATGCGCTTCAATCCGCTTTGAATTGAGAGGAGAAAGTATTCTCGATTCCACAATTACTAACCATTTAGTGGACATAAGATATCAAGTATATAGCTTGGAATCGTTCAAAGTAATCAAAAAATACTGTAATTCGAAGCTCTTCCACTTCGCTGAAGCCATGGCAATCAAATTGCGGGAGCCAGATTTATGTGTTCAACATGAATCTTTTGTCAGTCTAACATCGTACACTGATTTACTAACCTCCCACATATTCGATTACATAACTATCTGTTCATTAGATTTTCAGTTCACTCTAAACCTTAATTTTCATTTATTGAACTCTTCTAATTAAGTTTTATGACATTATGTTTTCTGATTGTTACTAACTTATCTACCCATGGACTTAAGTAAACTTTAGTTCTAAATTCCACACCATTCGTTTGTCTACCTCCATCTAATTTCTTTCTAACGTTATATGTAATTATGACAAAATTAGATGACAGTTTGACTTTATTTCAATTCACGCAGTTCCCTTACTTTGCTATGTCACTTTCCTGTCTTATATTATCTCAATGAACTATAGTATATTCATACTTGAGAAGCTGCGGGACATAATGTGAAACATTCAGAAATTTTAGCGCTGAGAAGTGTAAGAAATATCCACAGGCGATCTGATGCGCTGAATGGAGCCATTTCAGGATGAGTCAACGATTCAATTTAAAGTCTAAAACTAATAATCGTAGCAGAATGTATAGTACCATTAAAGTTCATAAGCCACATCATCCTATTCAGCAAATAGTTGACTTTAGAAACATACCTGCATCTCAAAGTCTAGGCACACCACTTCATCTGAATTGAAACAGTCTAATTAACATACAACCGAAGCAGGAAGGAAAGATGCTCAGTTTTGATGTGAAGAGCCTCTACACAAATATACCAGTCAATATATCGCATGAGGCAGTCAGAAATGAACTTATCGCTGACCATAGACTAAATAACAGAGGAAATTATATTAGCGACACGATTGTATTTAACTTTCACAGTTTTCAAATCGGAAGAAAAATAAATGAACATATAGGAGAAGCAGTCGAAGAGTACAACTTGATCACAGTGATACAATGTAATTCCATTTTACTTGGTTTACTAGATGCCCCAGACAGTGGAAGAGTGTAATATACTGGATTATGGTGGTTACGTGTAGATGATATATTTACTGTGTTGAAATGGGAACATATTCGGAACTTTTTCATACATATCAACTCGATAATCGATGAAATCTAATTAGCTATGTCGGATTGCAAAATCAAGAGGAGAGAAGATAGAAACTTGGTTACCGATGCTTATAGTTTGCTAACACATTCCAATAAATATTAGAATTTCACATAATCTCACCCCATATCTGTCAGGATAAGGTTGATAAAATATCTAAGTAATCGGGTTAGGCGTTTAACTAGTAAGTCACAAAACCTAAACAAGGAAAGTAAACACACTAAAGGGAAACTACTACTTAATAACTACCCTCCGAAATTCAGTAAAAGGGTTATATGAACTGATAAGGGAAGGAGTGGTAATATTAGTGATAACTGCGACATGCTTTAGAGGGGGATTCAAATCCTCCGTAGTGTTGCTGTATTAGAAGAAGTACATCAGAAGTTTTGCGAAGAATTCTTAAGAATGCTGGGATTAGGGTGATAATCAAACCACAAATTTTGTAGGCTAGAAGATCCAATCGAGTCAGTTAAGTGAAATAAATCAATCTATAAAAATACCACGTGATGGTTCTGAGGTCAAGTATATGGGTCGAAGCAGCCACTTGATGCCAATCAGAATAACAGAGCATAAAAACTTAGCGAAACGTAGAATGATAAACTCTACTAAGATAAATAGTTCAGAGAAGAACTCAGCTATCACTCTTCATTCACTGACCCATAATCACACTGAAGAGTGAATGGGATAGGGTGACAATTCTAAAATCACACATGTTGTAGATATCTGGAGAATTTTACTATTATTAAAATAAAAGAATAAACCATATAAAGAAAGTTGGAGCATCATATGATTACTTTGATGTAAACATGAGCAATATCATAGTCTTCTATATCAAATAAGCAAATCTAATATAGAGCTAAGCTTACTATTGAAATGGGGTGCAAAGTGGATATACAAACATGTTGAAAATGTATTTTAAGGATTAGTAAGACATTAACCATTAAAAGATTTAAGCAACTTTTATATCTTTCAAAACAATTAGTTATCATATTAAACCTACTATGGTAAATTTAGTTTCCAATCCAAGGTTATTGTACTATTGAGTTTTATTTAATGCTTTATTGACCTTGACCTTCAGTATAGTCGTCTTATTTGAATGATATTCATTTTCCTGCTAATAATATAATGCCTACATGTGTGATCAGATTGATTTAAATATCTTGAACAAATACATTGACTGCGACTACTAGTAAGTGCTAATATCTTATCATAATTTCCTATCATAAATATCATAGTGAATGACACTGATTGTCTGATACTGTCAATTGACTATCAGTCACTTTCTAAAGATCCATGCCTATTGATGTGGATACATTTTTTTACGCAATATTCACAAGTCATTTGAGAGAATAATAATAATGGCTTTATTGTGAAAAATATTTCGTGAATACTGTATAGAATTTTCAACATGTCATAAATCATTAACTGGACAGAAATAACTTGAAATTATGCATAAAAAATAAGAAAATTTACTGGATCTACAACTTTCTTGAAAATGCAAACTTCAACTTAAACAATCGCATTAAGAATTAGATTCATAATATGTGAAGAATAGCATGCTGTGTACTCCTCAATTAGTTTGCTTTCAAAAATAAAAGTTGATTAGCTAGTTCATTTCTAACAGCTTCTTCATTGTACAGGATACCAGCTAAATAAGGTATGTTAAAGGTGTAATATTTGGTAGTACGCGTATAAAATCTTATGTACTTTCTCCTGCTCTTGTATGACGACCGACACAGACACCTTCGAGTGAACAGAATTTTGGTCATCTAATAAAACAGCTCCTGTCTCATGTTAACATGAGTTAAGATGTTTGTTCACAACTGTAAATGATACGAAAGTAAGAAGAAAGTTAAGATGATTGCGTTCAGCGAAACTCTGATGTGGTCAGTTACAATAGTTAACTGAATCATAGATCGATTTATATCATTTTTCTGAGGGTAAGTTTAGTTACCCTTTTTCAGAAATACGCCTGACATTCAGTAGGTTAGAATATCTAAATGAAAAGCCGGAAAATATTCAAGAAACATCACTGAAGCACCATTATCTCCGAAAGATTTTCTTTAAGTTATTGAAATTCACCAGTAAAGAAGAAATAAAGATGGGAGTAGTAGTTGTAATAGGATTGATTAACAGAGTATGCGTAGCCTCTATGAAGACGTCGTATGATGAGGTGGTATAGAAAATAAAATATAGGACTTTTAAAATACTGAGATGAAGAAAACAATGACAAGAATGTTACAACTTGGTTAGAAGAGACGATAATGGTTGGTTAAACTAACAGAATAATGACTACATAACCCCAAAAATGAATTGTAGATTTCAGAAGTAATTTCGGGGAATATCTCAACTAACACCATGCATATTTCAAGCATGATCACGTAGTATAGGTGTAAAACGTGGGCACTGCGGAATTACATAGTCAAGTAGATTGAGAGAGTATGTCTCTTTCAGTTTTCTAGGGAGTTCGGTGAACCAAGGCATGCTCTGACAAGTTTAGTTTAATGAATCAATGGTTCTTACCGGTCAAAGAAATGGTTGATCAGCTATTCTTATGCTTAAAATCTGACCACTAGACATAGAAACCAGTAAATAATACAACGTCATAGCGTGCTGTATCAAATAAACCAATTAATTTGAAATTAGGCTCAGCAGTGAGAATCGATTATTCGCCTTATCTTATGACGAATGCCCATCCGATCAACATTTAGGATTTCAGTATCATTAAAGTACCATAGTTTGATCCCGTAAAATACATGTCGACAAAAACTTAATATCAGGTAATGAATCACTGAGAGAAATAATGAAATCATATTTCATTTTCTCAGTAATTTCGAAATCCTCACAAATTAGCAACTATTACCGTTATTGTTATTTAGAACGAATTAAGTACAACATTGGCACCAAGAAATATGCAGTAGGATCAGAAATGTCATTTCGCAATGAATTTAGCTTATCGCAAGAAAATTTGATGCATTTTGTCTGTGATATATCCCAGATATCCAAAGTGAATCAGAAACTTGTCTTAGGAGACCATGTACGAAACCTTTCACTTGAATTTTGATCCATAAATCAAGGGAGTGACGTGAAGTACTGAATTCACACAGTTGCTAGTGTCAGCGATAGTTTTGTACGCCATTCTGAATCGTGGAGCCTATTTGGCCATTTGTGTGGAGTTATAATTTTACAAACCTCATGAATAAACCCACCGTATCCATCATTTTAGTGGTAGTGCTAGGCATTCGCTTCCGTCCTCTCAGTTTTGTGGAAACATTTCCTTTACATGAAGATAATTAGTAGAACTTATCTATCATAAGCTGTGAACCTATGGTTTCAGCAGAAGATTTCTAAATGACTAGCGGAGTCATCTAACCCGTTGCTGTACCACAGTATTTGAGCGGCACATCACTAAGTAGCTTTTCCAAGAGAATGTAGGTGATATTAGAATGGAAGATCTTTCGTCTGACTATGAATGACTTTCCAGCAAATGTTATATCAGTATTTTCACTCGAGTGGAATTTTTCTGGTTTGAAACAGAGGATCACTAGAATCATTGGGCAACTGTTTCGTCCCAGTATGAGACTCGTATGCAGTGTGAAGGTTCTCAGTAGTTATCCACCTGATGTCTCTTCGATAAATCCCCACTAACCAACAATTAAAATACTTCCCAGTGCTTATTATTGACTTTCTTCGACATAGACTTCCTAAAGTTCGAATGAGTATTCGTGAGACGTAGGGTCAGTCTAGTTAGGAGTAGAGAAGATGACCATCGAAGTCATTAGATGAAAGTCGCTTAATGTCATCAATCGAGAGAATAAGAGATTAGGTAACCACAGGATTCCAACTCTGTAACTGAATGGTTCTGCGCTCGTCATAAGACCTAAGGTTCCGGGTCTCAGCTCTTCATGAAGTCACCGCTGAGCAAAGAGGAGGCAACTAAATTGTAGACAAATTAGCTATTCACTTATTTCAAGTTGTTATTCATCGTAGACTGACTGACATCAGTTGGAGGAACAAAGGAAACCTGGGAGCACTGGACAGCTGTTTCGTCCTAGTATGGGACTCCTCAGCAGTGCGCACCCACGACCCCACCAGCAGGGATCGAACCCGCGACCTTCAGGTTCCGCGGCCAGCGCGTTACCATTGAGCTAGCCACTGGGTCAGAATCCAATGCTCCATATTTCCAACTTCTGTTAGCTCACGATATAGCGCAACCGCCACCCAATGTCATCGCTGAGTATTTGTCCTCATGGCCATCAGGCTTTGACTCCACCGGTCAAGACTTGTCATTGGAACTTCGGGAATACTTCTCGAAGCTAGTCACCAATGAGCGCCAGTTCAATTAAATTTTGAGGGAGTTGTGGAGATTTGGAATTATTTCAAGTTGTTATTCATCGTAGACTGACATCACTTATTAAAGATTTTCAGCAATTCCTTAAGGTAAAAACTAATTTGAGATAAGTTTCATCCTCGACAAATTTCTGAATCAATTCAGCATTTTGTGTAGCCATCTATATTTTTAATAAAAGTTATAGTAGTATACTGATATTTTCTCTCATATTCATTATTACATAGATGTCACTTTGACAATTATTGATAATTCACTGAATGATGACGAATTATTACCCCTATTATACCTACATTTGAAGAATAAAACTAAACTACCTTCCTTAACTGAATTGAAATTCACTAAGAATCCTGATGAAAGAAGCATAAATCATGGAAAAGGAAATTCCCTCCATCAACCATTAAATCATATTCGTATTTATACAGAAGATGATAATGATAATAATGATGAAAATTATAGTAGAACACAGTACATAAAACTTATATGTCAGGTGGAATCAGTTTATCAACATCACAGTATTCATCTAATATGTCCATTAATGGAAATACGTTGTTTTGAAAATTGTAAACGAATTTGTCAGTTAACAGAATGCAAAAATATACCAAGTATGCAACAGATAAATTGTTTTGAATCAACTAAAATAATAGTCAAATCTAATCAAACAACTTTATATAATGTTCAACAGTCAATATATTCTAAAACATTGACATTTTATATTAATAAATATGACAAGAATATTACAGGCTCATGGTATTGTATTCATGCGGGTAAAACAAGTAAACATCAAGCCATTAAAGCTAAATTACACATGAAATTAAAAAATTTTACTCAATTTACTCATAGATCAATTAACAGGGATAGAAATCCACTTATATCATTATCTCCTGTATCTATATTAAATCAAAATCGTGAATATGATTTAATCAAAAGGAATGATGATTGCAACTTATCAAGTGATATCATTAGGAGAAGAAAGAGATCCAAATTACTCCTTTCTTTCTTTCAAAGTACGTGATAATCAGTTATTGTCTATCAGTTACATTTTTTTATTCACCTTATACCAACTAGCTTCCACTACTATTCTGTGTTTTTTTAAATGTGTATATAAACATCTTTTAGAAGTTGTACTGCTCAGTTTAAGTTCATTTAACATGTTGTTTGCTGTTGTATTAAATAGACCTTATGATATGTAGGTAATACAATAGAAAATCTATACATTCCTTTAACGATTCATTGACCGATCCTCAGCTTTCCGTCTTACATTCGAACTAACAAAATATTTCCCGTATATTAATTATTTCAGTATACATTTGTCAAAATGACAAGAAATTGAGATCTAAACGATCATTTTGTGCTAATTATTAATTCATTAGGATTTTCTACATACTTTGTATTGCCTGAAGTATAAGTAATCGGAGATGAAGAACATACAGCTAATGTGTTTCCTTATTGAAGTGTTCATTTTAATGAGAAACCAAAGCTCTGACTTTCTCAACCCCAATATTTAACTTCAAGATGATGAAAAGTGCTGCAGATATTTTATGATCTGATCCTTAACTAGTAAACTTTAAAAGCTATTTCTCAGTTCTTTATATCCAGTTTGTAGATCAAAATGCTTTTCTTTATTGTTTTCCAAAGTTCAACAGCTAACTTCTAATGCTTACTTATCACTTCAGTTTCCCGTTCACAGAGAAAGTTCTCATCTTTTGCTGTTTCAACTCTAAATCTTAGCAAATTTTGCACTACTTTAAGAATGGTAAGAACAGTCGGAATTTGCAAAGCTTTCTTCTACCATATATTTTGTGTATGCCATAGGTGCTTAGATTTAAGAATCTTCCGACTAAATTTACGGTACTACAAGATGGAATCATGAGAATATTATTATTTCAGTTGTTATTAGCTGAACTAATCCACTAAAGAGAATGATAGAAATTGGCTAAAAAGAAGAAACGGATTCTCCTGGAATCCAAATACCTGACACTTAGCTCATTCAATATCAGGTATTTCTATTCGCATCAAGTAGACTTGAAGAAGTAGATCTACTCTATTAGTATTAAGAATGTAATTGAAGATAAGTCTACATTTTCCTTCAACCTCTTGTTTGTTTTGGAAATTAACTTTTAATGTCATATTTCGATCGTTTCGTCTTTTTTCTGTTTAAATTTTCCACTTTATCAATGAAAGCGATAACTGCATAAAACAGGTTAATGGTCAATGTTACAGTTTGTTTTAAGCGATGTCATTTTTTTGAATTGATGAAAGCTCTGAAATCAACCTTTTGGAAGCTGACTACGATGAATAGTGGTGAAAATATATTTTTGATAGATCAATCCACCTCTTAATCAGTTAAATTTGACACGTAGATATGAGTGGTCTGGAATAGGTTGACAGAAAAAAGATCACATGAATTTTTGTCGATAGTCAGAAATATACTGTATTCATTTGTCTGATGATGATAGCTAACAGTCGGATCCATGACATAAGTTAGGTCTTACTTGAGACTTGTCAGCTAGATATACATATATCCCATTTAATAGTAGTTTTTCAACTGAAACTTGAACCCAGAACCCATCACTCCAAACACAGAGGATTATCCATGATAACCAACTCCTTCACAATGGGCATCAGTTGCTAACTATGTTACTTGTATTTTGTCGACGATTTTTATTTTGAACCAAATTAGTTGATGCTTTTGGCATCATAATGAAACTTCAAGTAATATCTACACACCAGCCTATATCCCCAACAAAGACAGATTAATTTTGCCCAAAATAACAGTCAACAGTACAGTACAAGTTACAACAGATACAACGTTCAGTCACTGAATGTTCTGAGGATCAGGATAATGTTAGTAGGTACGAATAAATGATTAATCAAAGAGAAGGAGACAGAGAACAGTTAAATAGGTAGGGACATTAACAGTTTTAAAGTGCAATTTACACAGTTGGATGGTGTATGCATTGAAATGTATGTGGGCCTGATAAGATTAGAAGGAAACTTCAGAGATTATTCAACAAATTAATTACTAACAGTCAGACAAAATTCTGGAATCCTTTCAACTTGCCGGATTTCCACCATAATCCCCCACATATGAATGAGGATGACTAAGAAAGTACAGAATAAAGAAGTGGTGATACAATTGTTAGTTATTCAATATCAGTTTGTCAAAATCAAATCTAAACACTCAATAAATAGTTCGAAATGAATCACTTCGATTCAAACAATAATGATATCAAATAGCTTGTTTAAGATGGGAATGGGATTCTTGAATCAACATTTACTGAAATACTATCAGTCATGTCATTAGAGGAATGTTTCCCCTTTAGGATAGAAATGAATAGATTATACTATACACCTAAACTGACATAAATACAAAATCTTGTTGCCAGAGTGAAATGTAATGAAAAACGATATCAATATAGTCAGATTAGTGGATTAAAACACCTTTATATCTCATAGAAATATATAACGAATGAAATAAAACCTTCAATAAAACTTTCAAAGTCAGTGGGAAACAATCTCTTCACATCTCAAATTTCATGGGTAGGGACACTGTCAGTGACGACAGACTTATTGAGGATAACTATATTCTAGATAAAAGTTATTAAGGGTTTTGTTTTCCATAGTTATTTCCTAGCATAAATGAATGAAACCAAAAATCTGAAAACTTCTAAACTCTGCCTGCGCAACGCTCTCCTCTTCTCTGATTGAATACTTTTTTCCCTTGGGTTCCTAGTGAAACATAAGACTTCTGGAGCACGCCTACATTGCAATCTGGGTGCCCGGAGTAGATTATTGACTCTCCAGTTAAGAGTTTGGAGAGTCCACTTCCATTCCATCTGGTTTTGCAGGTTCCAGCACTTCCATGCCATACCTCCTCATCTTTTTGCAATGTGAGCAGCCTTCGTTGGTTCATACATGGTGCGGATATCCATGTCCCCATCTTTGTTTTTGCTCTCATCGGGGGAAGACACATCGGCCGATCGGCTTCCTGAAGGCTTTCACCAACTGGCGTCATTTCCTCTCCCCGATTCCATTGAGGAATAAGTTTTTTTTCATTTTTTATATTTTCTTTGTGCTTAGAAGTTTGTTTAGCGATTTGATTGGTTTTCCGGGTTAGGGTTGCTGGCCCTAAACCCAACCTTCTCTCTTTACCCGGGCTTAAGACCGGCTAGTAACTAGTGGACTAGTTAATTAGACAAGGTGCCGATTGAATAAGCTATATTTAAACAAAGTTACACTTATCATGATGACAAAAGAGATGAACACGAAATGAAATGAATTTTTTTGATCCTGAAACAATAGAAACTTTGATTAAGATGTTCCTCTGAGGGAAACCGGTGTCAGAGGAAGTCAGGGTGATTTTCGAAATCGAACCATGAGTTTGAATGATGCAAATAGGATAGCAGGCGGAATTGTGTCCTGTACTAATATATACACTGTGCAAAACTAAAACAGACATATTTTGCATGCTGAGTATTTATTTCATGCATACCATCTGCAAGTATACGGATACACGCATTTGTGAGAGTATATAATAAGTTATTATGTTGGTTAGTTAGAGGCAATTGGCAAGAAGCTCCTGGTTCTTGGCTTCTTACTTGTTCATGCTCATCACCAAGATGTATCTTCAACCTAAATAAAACTCATGTCTATCGAAAGATTGGAAACCGCAACACACAGTTCGATCATAGTTTATGGATAAATAACTAATAGAATATTGAAAAGTAGATTAAACGACAAGTTTTTTCAAAAATCAGTATCCTAATCTCTTCAAATGTACATTTATAAATGATTCTTCATCATTAATTGATATCAGATAGTTAACCGAATCAAAAACTCAGAATACTGAACAACTGTTTGATTCAGTTTAAGGAATTCATAGATATTGTAACAACCACACCTACCATTGAGTAGAACTTAGAATCTTTATGTTTGGTAGACAATACATTATCAATACCTCCTCATTAAATTTATATCCACCTGATAAATCATTCCGCTGAATGGTAATATCATCAAAATGACTTCATATAGAGATTTGGCATTTTAATGCATGAAAACGTTGTGTCTAAACAAAAGATATCCTTTTCATTCCTTTCCGCAGTATGCTTAAAGTCTTCTATCTGTTAACGATTCTGAAGTCTTCTCATATGTTAATTAATATCATTTTGTCCATTATGTGGTGGATTATTAGTCTAGTAACTGAACAATGACTCTTTAGTCTCAAATTCCCTGTAGATAATCGTCTCAATATTTTTTCAATCTACTAGAACAAGTGAAATTAGGAAGGTTTGATATCTTTCCAAGATTTGACTGAGTCACTGATCATGTTGCTTGACATATCCTTATAGTTGGATTGGTCATTGACACATGAATACTAGTTCACCTGTCTATTTGCTTTGCTTTGTCATTACCTTTCAAACTCAGTTCCTTTATCAAGCTTTATATACTTTTGCCCTCTATATATCAGCATGTATCAGCTTTTATGTAAGCAGTGATCAGTAGCATTTCTCTGACTTATACAAAACTACTAAGTTTCTGACCGAGTTGGTTAACAGATACTACTACTAGTATGTAACTCCTAAGGTTGATTCATACATTACATTGCCCCTTACTTTCAATATTACCGCAGACTTTCAATGTCATATACTATGCGTAAATATCTCAACATAAAGCTCAGTTCACAAAACTTCTAACAATTAGTAGTTTACTGATACTTCAAAATGACAAATATATACTACCAACCTACTGAGTAGTTGTAGACCGCTTACGCCTATCAGTAGTACTCTTTCACTAAATCAAAGTGATCTAAACGCTGGGTGGCTGTTTCGCTTGTTTGGAGTTGAGCTCATAAAGCGTTTACTTGGAATGAGACCGGCATTGTTCAAAGGGACCGAAATCCGGTCTGGTCATGGCTAGAATGAAATCATGTGTTTGCAAAATGCACAGTCTGTAGTGCGAAATATCACCATGGTTTTCTATGGAAATGAAAATATTCGAATTACAAAATGTGATCTGTAATGAGTAGCTTACATACATTCAAGTCAGTCATCAGTTTAATTCATATAGTTTCCATACTCTGTGTTTTGACGCCCATTGTAGTGTCGAGCAGGACACTATGGTGATATCTATCGCCAAGGACTGAGTAGTTAGCCAACATTTGATTTGATGTCATGCCTCATATTTATTTATTTCACATCTTTAACCGAAATCTTAAATATTTTCTCTGCTTAATTCTTATTTCTAAAATGTCAATTTTTAGGCGAATCAAAATTCATAATCATGATTATTTTGGTTCTTCTTGTATCTTCGATTACTGTGAATTTGTTGTGCTCCAATAAGTTCCTCCTAACTCTTTGTAGCCCATGTAAGTTGACATAAACGCTGGTGCATATTTTTTGTTTTCATTCTATGCATCCATTGTTATTTTGCTGTCTATCATCATAATTCACACACAAGAGAAGTTTTCGCATACATTTTATCAGTCTGATAAATGGTGATTTGAATGCTCTGAATCGACGTTTAAAAACTGCAAACAAGTTTTTATGTTTCAGAATTTTGACTGGTTTATCATAGGGAATATAAGCTTAGTATTCTTATGAAAATCATGATGTAATTCGATTAGAAATCAGTCAACCCAAGTACTAAGTACTTCCGACAGCACCAAAGAGGAGACCATAAATCAGTTAGATCAAAGTAACTCACATATACTTAACCAAATTCATCCACCTAACTAATCAATAGAAAACTATGTCCATTGTCTAGTGGAAAAATAACCAGTCAGAAATGGCGGAGAAAACCTTCGTTTGAGGTAAACCAACCAATCTGTATAGAGTATCCTCCTTCCATTCCTTGTCAGCTCATCCGTACACAAAAACCAACCAGTCACAACAAAGTGACCTCAACGTACTGCAAGCAAACAAAAGAAGTCAACCAATCATATTTAACATACGCCCACACATTCATCAACAGACCAATCAGGTTAGACCCAAGTAAATGTAGTATGCATTGGATATCTATGTACAATCAATTACTGTACTTTCTTGTGAAGTTCTAACTCGCTGATGAAGATAACTAGCATAACATCGGAATTTTTACCATCTAAAACCCTATCTCAGAGAACAATTCACTCCGAACATCTAAACACTGAACCGTAAACATTCCTCTTAAATTTTAAAATACATTATTCTGACCTATCTTAGATATAAGAATAGTTTCACAATCATCGCTGACCATATTCAAGAGGAAAACTTGATATAAAGCTTTGAAAGAGAGGTCACAGCATTTGATTATGTTTTGAACAAAAAAAGACATGTGGACGCCAATAGAGAATAACCGATGTTTCTATCCATGCTTTACAATACAATTTTCATTTCATAAAGAATTTAGAAATAGGGCAAATGTTACTGTTTCCCTGTTAAACATATCTAAAAAATAACTTATATGGAAATTTTGAAAATGTATCAGTTTATTCAATACTTGCTAGAAAGTATCCCTTAAACATTAAATAGTCAGTAATTGTTAACACGTTGACTGATATTTGTATGTTTGACTGGAATTGAAAATGCGTTTCATGATTTTATAAGGAGTTTTTGTTTATATGTTTATTTGGAATAATCTGAATCCTGTTGAAAATGCTTCATCAATATGCATGCTAACTTGGATGATTCGATTTCTCAGGCTGGTATGCTAACTCACCATCTAGAATGGCTTCAAATCACACACATAAATCACACTACAAGATTAGTTGTTTAAGCCATATTTTAAAGTTTTAATATTTTCAGTCTCTCAAATGCTCTAAGGACAAGAAATGTAATATGTAAACTGATGCAAGTATTTTTATGTACAGCTAAATGTAAATGATGGGTAAAAATCATTGAATTGGCTTTGAATTTATTGAGTTCTTTCTGAAGTGAGTAACAGCTACCATGTTTGTCGACGACAATTCAATAAAGTTCTTCATTTTCTTCTCACATAGCATATTCCGGAATCCTGGAGATATGGAGTTCAGTTGCAGTTTGACACTACATAGACATGAGTGAAACGTTTCTGAATCTTACAAATATCGTCTTCCTGTTTAGTTTAATCATGATTTGTGTGACATAAGCCAGTCTGTTCGCAACTACAGTTAAGTTACTTCGTGTAGTAAATAAGATGTTCTCATTCCATTAGTAATTTATTATCTTATTCAGTAACTCTACTACAAATAAAATAATGACGAAGCAGAACCAAGAACCAAAATTATCTATATCTGAAATTAATAAAAGAAAAACGTACTATTGGATGTCTCAACCATAGAAGCCATCAGATTGCTTACGTCTTAGAAGAAAAAGTGATTTATGAAGTGATAGTCTTGTACATATATCAAGAAAACGTTTAACATCAATATTGTTGTCCAATTTATCATCGGTCAGAGATTTCAATGTGACAGATGTATTTGTTGAGAAGTTAGAAAGGTGGATAGAATGGAGTATTTAACATCTCAACAGCACTTACTTCAGTGAATGGAAAAAAAACTTATTGGCTAAGGTTCATGATAAAAATGTGCTAGTGAAATAGAGCTAAACATACATATGATACTAGAAACTCTAGATGGGCACACACACGGGCTGGACCGATGAAAAGACTACAGAAAATTTGTATTCGCCAATGATGATTTATGTCTAATGTCTTGTCACACAAACTCGAATATCTACAGGCAAAAACTAACAAGTTGACAGAAGAGGCGAGATGAGAAGATGCAGCGATGACACTGCCTTCAGGTGAACGTAGAGAAGACAGAGGCAATGAAAATACCCAACCAACAACAGCACAAACAACAACAAGCACCAATCACCATGAACGGGAGAAATCGAAACGGAGTTATCTCTCTCACCTATATAGGCAACGCAGAATCCTTTCAACTACAAGCGGTGGTACAGATGACGACGTCAAAACCAGACAGGATCGGAAAGACAGCAAGATAGGCTTCCCTACATTAATATGAAATCAAGGTGGAGATCTACTCCACTGCACTGCACTGTACTGCATTGCATTGCACTGCACTGCACTCAGCATAAAACCTGAACGAGATCCGGGTTCTCAACACTCATCTGAGTCAAGTCAGGGCTTCCATGTGATGGTTGAGAGAATTGGTGCACTACGAAAAGCATTTCCAACAAACTGCAGACACACATCAACAGCTGCTGCCTACGCCTGCGCATACAACCACACTCACTCGGTACTGAAGATGGAAATCAGATGGCCAGAATAATAAGAATAAGCAATAAGGAATGCTGGATCGCCTCGCAACCAGCCAACCAACCAACCAACCAACCAAGAATCGATCGTCCAACAAATATGCAGAAGGAGAATGTGGAGGTGGATTGGATTGGATTGGACTGGACATAGACTGAGAAGACTGTTTGGGGACACCACGCGCCACACCGTGACAGGCCATCGGGTGGAATTTGAATGGGAATGGACGAGTTGGTCGTCTGAGTGGAGGTTGACATTGATGGAGAGATTTTGTGAAGAAGAAATGAAAGTTGATGGGAAGTGGTGGATTCAGGTTGAGAAGACTGGAGAGAAGAGAATGAAATGATGACGTGCTATTGAAGTCCTATGTTTCACTAGGAACCCAAGGGACAAATAATAATAATGGAAATTCTGAGTTAAGCAAACCGAGAGAATCATTTTTATCATTGGCCATTTACTTCAAATTATCTAACTCTTAAGTATCTGGCTAATCAAAAGGTCAAAAGTTTATCTGTCGAAGAATACAGCTCTGAGAACAAACTACTTTTCTATCTCTTATCAGTGTTTTTTCATAATTGGTCATAACACTCAGAATATTTAGTTATTAAAATGAAAATAAACAAGCATGAAATTGACTTAGCTGTGAACATTTCGTAGTTATACTTTGACTGCTTCTAAATCGTCTTAGTCATGTAGTGGAATCAGTTGGAGAACGTTTGAAATCCCAACTGCAATGAATAGTTGCTTCGTCTCACTTTGGTACACTTCAGCACTGCATATTTATGACCTCATGAGGTGTCGATTCAAGGATCGTCAAAAGACAGATAGACACACAATTTAGCATTAGATCACTAGGTCAAAACTCCAATGGCTTACATTTTCCAACTTTGATCGATTCACGATACAGTACGACCATCATTGAATGGCATTATTGACTCTTTATCATAGCCCGTGACTTGTTTAAAAACCCACAGGTCATGACTTTCCACCATAATTTTGGAAAGGCTATATGAAAACAAGTCAGTTGAGAGCATCAGATTATTATCAAAGGGAACTAAGGATGTATGTACCTATTAAGAGACTTTTGTAATGCCGAGCAAGTCATGAATAGATGATTTTGCCACTTCCATATTTTTATTGTTTCCCCTTTTTCATTTTATTCACTTACCTTTATATTTTGTATCGTCTATAGGTAAGAAAATATTTATCGAAAGACGTGTACCATTACTTACTGATGGAAATATTTCTGTTCAACATACCATAACTATACCACAGAATATGGTTCCATCTCTGGAATTCACTAGTAAAATATTCTCATCTCATCTGTTGAATGAAACATCATTTCAAGAAGTCGGTAATCAAGTGAATGAAATTAAAAGTAGTCACAATATTGTCAATATTTGTGATAATCATCCAGTTAACCAAAACAAAAATATGTCTCAAATTCAACTTACAACAGTCAAAGAAGTTTTTTTGCACTACAAGGTAACTAAAAACATTCATATAATGGAGTTGAATTGGGAAAAGTTGTTTATAACGTACAATAATCCATAGTTACTAAGGTGTTATTAGTATGCTCAAAAAGGTAAGAAGTAATTAAGTGAAGACTTATACTCATTTTCAAGTTTTAGGACCCAGTGACTCATTAGCAACTTGCTGATTACCGGACCTGAAGCTTCTAGGCTCGATCCCTAGCGGGGTTATGGGTGCGCATTGCTGAGTCCCATACTATGACGAAACAGCTGTTTATTCCTCTCGGGGTTTCCAATGTTTCTCTAACTGATGTCAGTCTATGATGTATACCAACTTGTAGTTTCAGAACAGTCATGAATTCGCTTGACAAGATTTCAATTTGATTAAATCTGAAAGTTTCAAACATCAGATGAAGAGGTTAAGAGTTATGAGGCCCATACTGGCAGACAAAAAGATGATGTAAATAAGGATTATAACTGTTCCATCGTCGCCAAAAGTTTGTCGGAATCAGGTATAGCTGTACTCCTAACATGATTGGTTCTTAACAGAAACTCATCATCATTATTGAGTTCATTTCTAACTGCTTCCAGAGTCATGCCAATCCGTATGCTGGTATACAACCTAGTTACATCAAAACTAACCATTTTTTTCATTGTCATTTAAATACATATCACTTAATCCATACTTCAGGCTATAAGAGTTAGTCAGTCTCAATTTAGAACTGTTTCTAAGTGGATCTAGTACAATGGCTAAATATCAAGGTAGACCGTTAGTAGGAGTGTTTCTGACGTTTCTTATGAGTCTGAAAAGATAATCCGCCTTATGAATTTTAATAGTACAATAAGTCCTCCTTAGGTTATTAGTATTCTCTTCTCTAATCTCTCAAGTAGTGATTTAACCTCAACAGAAGAAAAGGCGTGGAGAAGGGACTTCATCAGTCAGTGAACTGAAATCTGAAGATAATATTCCTAAAATTGAAATGGCAGTAAGTTTAGCAGATAAGGCAGTAGCAGATGTGGTTAGAGTACAATGTGATCTAACACCTAAGAGACAGAAGTAAACGAAACAAAATTTGCCAAAAGCAGAAAAAGAAACTTTGATAAACCTTGAAAATGACAGCAATATAGTAATTGCTAGATCAAACAAAAGCAACTCAACAGTAGTGTTAAACAAATCTGAACACCTTCAAACAACCAAGGAACATTTAGAAATAGGGTCATATGAACAAATCATGTACCAAATGGACACTATTATGAATAAGGTTTACAAAAGCACAGTTAACCAAATACGCCGAATGAAGTTGTTTAAAGGTGAGTCGAAATGACTTTATTTAAGGCAGAAAACTAATAGTCCCAGTAGAGTTTATGGTATAATTAAAATTCAAAAGTCAGGTTATCTATCCTAATAAACTTAATTAGAAACCGTTCTAAATCGGGACTGACTTGATCTTATGGCTTGAATTTACATAACAATCAGAAATGGTTAGTTTTGATGTGACTAGTTTGTATACTAATTGGCGTGGTTCTGGAAGCAGTTGGAAATGAGCTAAACGATGACCATGAGCTTCTCCAACAAACCAAGTTATCAGGAGAGTTGATCATGTTAGGAGTACAGTTATGCCTAACTTCCACAATCTTTTAGTTTCAGAATGAAATATGCACACAAACGGAAGGAGTTGCTATGGAATAACCAATATCCCCTATCGTCGCTGGTATATTTATGGGTAGTTGGGGACAGATGGCTGTCGAAACACCTAGTCTTGCTTCTAAAGTATAATTTCGATGTGTAGATGACACGTTTGCAGTGTTGAAAAAGGGGGACATACATAGTTTCTTCATACATATAAATTCCGTAGTCGACGAAATCTAATTCACCTATGGATTAGAAAATAATGAAGGGGAATTAGCGATGTTGGATTTCAGAATGAAATGAAAACAAGACATGAGTTTAGACACTAATACTTATAGAGAACCTTGTCAGCGGAATCGTTAAATGAAATTCGAATCATCTCACCTCATACTAGTTAAAGTTGGTTTTGTTGAATGTCTAAGTAACAGGGACAGAAAACTTACTTGTAAGACAAAAGATTTAAGACAAGAAATCAGATACAATAAAGACACCTTAATCATCAATAATTACCCTCCTAAATTAACTATTGAATGCCTTAGCAGTCGTTAGGATAATATGACTAGCAGTGGTGACCATGTGCTAATATTAGTGGCAATACTATGAAGAAAGAACGGTAAACCTGGACAGTGTTATCATACAAGGAAACCAACTTAAAGACATTACGTAGGATTTTCAATAAGGATGTGATTAGAGCAGCATTTGAACCTACAAACTCACTTGGAAATATGTTTGGCAGATTAAAAGATCCAAATGGTTCAACTAGGTAGGATAATTTCGTTTATTAAACTCCCTACAGCGATTGTAGGGTTAAATACGTAGGTCAAAATCGTCAACTAGGGTCATTTAAGCAAAAAAGCCTAACTAAATCAAAATTCCATACAGATTTTTGACATAAATTTAAATTGAACAAGAACAACACCTTTAGCAGCAGAATAGAATTGTCGATCAATGAAGGTTTATTTTTCTGTTATTTTACACCCTTGACCTAATTATCTGAATTCTACTCACATTAGCTCTTGTGACCTTTCACACATTTTGTGCAACCTTTTCTAGTTTGTCCATCTTTCTTACCCAACTTCCAATCTAGAATAATTGTCTAATTCTTCTATATATAGGTAAACTTAGTTATGCATATCAGTTCCGTAAATTTATTCACTCAATTCGTGTGCTTTCAGTTAATTGATATCGATGTTATCTTTAACCCGAAAATTTTCTGTTAAACTGATTCAAGTATCCAAAAACTTATACAAAATGATGGTGTAATTGTTTTATGTTGTGGACAGCCGACGAGAAATAATGAATGTACGCAATTCTATTAAAGCTGTTGTTCTCTTTGCATTTAAAAGCAAACTGATCGATCCTAGTAAGATAAAAGGGATCTAGAAAAAATCTTGGCCATAGCTATGCATGCAATTATAAAGAAACATACAATAGGATGGGACAAGGTGGAAATCCTCAAAACTAACCTATCGGAGTTGAAGAGAGAGATTCATAACCAAATCTTTGTTCGTCTAACCAACACCAAATACATGCAAGTGGAATAACTCAGTACCTGTTCCGGGTATATGAAAAATCCTGCTACCTGTATGGTCACGAAAGAGGCGAGAACTATGTAGAACTATCTATATAAAACATATCACAAGGTTATGAAGTTATCTTGATATGACTTTGGGCAATAAATTTTGTCTGAAAAGTAATCTAGTCAATAATACTGTTTCATCACTGTGTGATATATCTAATAAGCCAGCTGTTGTGAAATTGCCTCTTACTAGTGTTCAGGTTTTACTTTTATTGTGTCACATTACTTGTCACTGTGCTCAATAGAGTAACTTTAAAGTTCACTCTATCAGCTGCTAAAATGGCTATTTAGGCATCTATATTTGGTGATTTCAGCAGTTGTTAGGGTCACCTTTAAAGTCACTCTCATCGACCTACTGGATGAGTTACACAATTTGACCCTCCCAACCGCTTACCACAGAGTGCAAAGTTTACTGCTTACGAATGACTTTAAAGGGCCTTCCAGCAACAACTGAAATAAGCAACTATACTTCTCTATTTCATGAAAATCTGCCTTTCCAGCAGAAATGGAGAAACTTAATTGGTTATCTCGAAGGTTGTTAGGGTGGTCTATTAATTCGCTTCTGTTTACTTTCCGCAAATGTATTTCCTCTATATAAAAAAAACGCAAATTTCGTAACCACAACACATCACAATTTATAAAAGTGAAATAAGCAATTCCATACGCGAACATAAAATGAAACAGTAAATAATAGTTGATATCAATAACATACGATTATTCCCGAACTATAAGTCATGCAGAAATAAATGCGAGGTCAATCGAAATCTCTTTAGCTGAGCGATGCAATAATGACATAAGATAACATGACCACTGATATTTGTCAGCGATTCATGTTTTCCACCATGCTGCAGATACAGGATTTTCTTTATCTACAGAGTAATGCTATTACACTTAAGGATGAGGAACTTAGTGCTAATGACTATCATGTTCATAGTCATCTTTATTAAATGAGATCATTTGGCCATTGGGTCCCTAGTGAAACATAGGACTTCAATAGAACGTCACCATTTCACTCTCTTCTCTCCAGTCTTCTCAACCTGAATCCATCACTCCCATCAACTTTCATTTCTTCTTCACACAATCTACCCCTCCTCCACCCCCAATGTCACCCTACACTCAGACGACCAACTCGTCCTTTCCTATCCAACTTCCACTCGAAGGCCTGTCACGGTGTGGCGCGTGATGTCCCCAAATAGTCTCCTCAGTCTATGTCCAATCCAATCCAATCCAATCCATCTCCACATTCTCCTTCTGCATATTTGTTGGACGATCGATTCTTCGTTGGTTGGTTGGTTGGTTGCGAGGCGATCCAGCATTCCTTATTGCTTATTCTTATTATTCTGGCCATCTGATTTCCATCTTCAGTACCGAGTGAGTGTGGTTGTATGCGCAGGCGTAGGCAGCAGCTGTTGATGTGTGTCTGCAGTTTGTTGGAAATGCTTTTCGTAGTGCGCCAATTCTCTCAACCATCACATGGAAGCCCTGACTTGACTCAGATGAGTGTTGAGAACCCGGATCTCGTTCAGGCTTTATGCTGAGTGCAGTGCAGTGCAGTGCAGTGGAGTAGATCTCCACACTGATTTCTTATTAATGTAGGGAAGCCTATCTTGCTGTCTTTCCGATTCTGTCTGGCTTTGACGTCGTCATCTGCACCACTGCTTGTGGCCGAAAAGATGCTGTCTACGTGTGTAGATAGGTGGGTCGGTAGGTAGATAGTTGGGCAGGTGGGTGAGAGAGAAAACTTCCTTTCCATTTCTCCCGTTCATGGTGTTTGGTGCTTATTGTTGTTGTTGCTGTTGTTGGTTGGGTATCTTCATCCCCTCCGTCTTCTCTACGTCCATCTGAAGGAAGTGCCGTCTTCGCTGCATCACCTCACCTCACCTCACCTCGCCTCGCCTCGCCTCTTCTGTCAACTTGTTTGTTTTCACCTGTAGATATTCGAGTTTGTGTGACAAGACATCAGACATAAATCATCGTTGACGAAATACAAATCTTCTGCAGGCCTTTCATCCGTCCACCCAGCGTATCGCCCCATTCTCACCCCTCACATTTCCTCACATGATACAGTCCACTTCACCACAATCACCTAGATGATCGGTGATAGTAGTCAACCTCGTCTTACCTGTCAACTCTCTTCACTTCACACGCATCACTCAGCTTTCCATTGTGAATCACTCGGCATGTAACATCGTATAGCGTGTAGCTGCTGTCGAATGAGGTTGATACAGGTTTGTGGCACTGAAACAGTAGTGTTGAAGCAGCTGCCACTAAATTGCTTCTTTGTCGATGCCTCGACCGAATGCCCTCTCAAAACTGATGGAGGTGAGGTGGAGGTGCAGGTAGAGTGGAGTGCCATTCTATGCTCTGTTCTATGATGATGATGCATAGTGTTGCGTTGCGTTGCTTTGCGTCTTGTTGCGATTTGATCTGCACATGATTTGTTCTTCCTGAATCCAGCCAGCCAGCCAGCAAGCCTGGCTGCCTGCCTGCCTGCCTGTTCCCATCGTATTTTGAATCCAGCGCATCATTTAGTCTCTCCAGCATGATGTCGCTTAATATTTTGCTTGGGGTGTTCGGCAGTGGAGCATGATTCCTCACCAGTTCTTCAAAACACTCAGGTCACTCATCCTTCTTTTTGAGTTTAACAAAGCAGCCCTTCTTACAGTTGATCAGCAGGTACCTTTACTTCCTTCCATCCGAACCTTGTGTAGTAGTGGTGTGAGCATGTCTGGTGTTGTCTCTGTGACTGTTTTCAGTGCTTGTGGAGGGATTCCATTTGTTGCTACTGCATTTGTGGATTTCAGCAACTTTATGGTGTTCGGGACTTCACTTCTTCTTTTGTTGGAGTGCTTGTGGTGACTGGTTATTCTGTGTCTCCTGGTGGTATTTGTGGACGAGTTGGAGAACAACTACAACTTCATACATTAAATAGGTGGTAAATATTCACAATTATTTGCCACACATAATCATCCTGTTTTATTTTTTTCGCAGGTGTGTCCGAAATGCCTTGTCCAGTACTCATCTGGGTGTGAAACTTGTTCTGCTCAACACAACTTTCATTGATTTTTTTGGGGAAGCAAATTAAACAGTCCGACGAAATGGAATTACGAGTACTTGAGTGAAAACGATGTTTATTAAATAGTTAGTGAACCAATTGAGTACTCATCTTACTGTACTTATTTTTTTCGCATAAAAATTTTAATTAATTGAAAATGTGAGCTTCTACATTTTTACTGTCTGGTGTTTTGCATAAAATTGTGTTTATCATGTGAGATAGAGACAAGTTAGATTAAAGTAACACAATATCAGCTATACTGAAATCAACACAACTCTACATTGAAATACTGACAACTGATATTGTCAGCAGACTGCATAGCTTAGTAGTGAGTTGTTTAGTTTCAGCACAGAATAATGCAGATTCTACTCCAAAAGGAAATACATGTTTTCTTGAGGACTCAAACATGTCATTTTTTAAAGTACCAAGAAACACCCAAAGTGAGTTAAGAGTTTACTGTAGATTGACTTCTAACAGCTCAGTCCAAAATATAATGATCTTTAGTGTTAAATAACATAACTAAGATGCTAGCCACAATCGAAATTTGATCGAGAGGCTTTCAATTGGTATTCGGCACAAGGGACATGAGACGTACACTGACTACTATCTGACAAAATGGAGAATATTTTGATAACAGTTATAGTCTAGTACTTTTTAATTCGCTGGGTCTCACATAATATGGTCAGTTGATGCTAATACACCTGGGTTATATTTAACGTTCATATTAGTGGAATGAAATGTTGATAAACTTCATCTGAGATAACCATTCTGTAATCAAACTGATGATCTAGACTCACCAACTAATAATGTGGGTTGATTTATGACAGATGTTCAAGTCATTTCATTTCTAACATAGTAGTTTGAAAATATAGAAACAAACCCAGTTGATCACAAGAAAAGACAGAAGACGATTGCAATGAAGAAAAAATGTTCTTCTTGACGAAATCATTTCTTTAGCTATACTTTCTTGAATGTGTGGTGAAAAAGAATAGAGCATCCTAGAGTAATTTCTGCTCGAAGGTCAATATAAGTTGCATAACAAAGGAAGGGTACCTAGTGTCCATAGGACATTAAAATGGGGAAATAGGCAAGATGATTCTGAAATAAAATATTCTTGCATCAAAAGGCATTTAACCTTAGAAACATACTATCAAGATCTATAAAAAGAAAATTCTACTGTCAGAAACTCATTCGTCAGTACGCTATGGATAAGCTGGAGCATTGAGCCACATCAGTGTGTGTGTATCAGTTTACTTGCTCCTATGTAGCCAATTACATCGGTCGTACCGTGCAGCAGCTTATGCAACGCGTTCGCGAACACTAACCAAACTGACTAACAGGGGGAGAATGGAAATGCATCTTCAGATGTGTGACAGAATACTTAGGACATTTGGCTACTTTTAATGATTCCTTCAAAAGATTTGTACAAAGTGTGACCAAACCACTCTAAAAGAGGAAATTAAGACATCTGGGCATATCTGAGGCATTAACCATTCAAAAGTTCAAACCATCATTATGCGTTCAAAAGAAGTATGTATAACCTCTTTCTGTGTCATAACCATCGTAGAGAAGTGATCACTTTAGATAATTCCTTTATAAAGTAACTATCTTTTACCTTGTAATCATTTTGTTTACGTCTCCACGTTGGACGCCTACAGACGTCACGTAACTTTCTTTTGTCATGACCTTCAACCGAAAATTACTGGGAATGAGAGTCTTTGACACTTTTGTGAATAAACTAACATACTGTGAACATTTTAGTGAAGTATACAGACACAGATGAAATCGTGTAACTGTGTTTTCATCTGTGTACGATCCATATATGAATACCAATAAGATTTTCTGAAGGGACATTATATTCCGTAGACAGTAATTTATATGCTTCATAGAAAAACCTGCAGAGTTTTGAATGCTGTTGGTGAAACCACCGGTGGAATCTTTACACACTTTCAAAAGGCACCTGCCAAGATTCAACAAAATACTCCCGTAACGGGATCAGCGAGATCTATGTCAGTTAAGAGTGAAAAGGCTTGTGACTAGGACATTACTACACGCTAATAGCAGAAGAGATTATTTTCCTGGTTGATATCCTTTAATAAAACCTGTGATAAATTAACCCCTTGTCAGTCAGTAAACGAAACTTCTAGCGATTCATTTCATACAATGAGCAGTTGAAAACCTACAATGAAATTAATGATGAATAATGACCAGTATTGGGATCTATGAAACGCCTTTCGGAATGTTTAGGACTAATCAACTGTAGGTATCTGCCTTAAATTCAGCGGTGTTTTCCCTACTGAAACTGGAACCCCAGCAAACTACTTCAAACGTCAGAGGATTATTCACTAGACTCACGATAGCTACCCCTTAATAGAATTGAACGTGTGTCTACAACTCAACTGCTTGCTGCTATCCGTCATTACTTTCAAAATTAAGTCAGTGTTATTATCAAGGCGCCTGCACAAAAGTCCATATGTCAGTAGTAGACAGTCAGTTAGGTCCAGTCAACTACAAGAAACTCCAGGCTATAACGTCAAACTAGGCTCGTCACTCAAAGTGTCTTTCTTGGCTCCATAATCTAGCGAATAACACTCTAGAAATGGAAACGACGAGTTCTGGGTTAGCATTTCAGGGAGAAAAATACCACTTGGTGGGAAACACATACGTGATGCTATTGAGTACTTGATGGAAAGAAACGAATATCCTGAGTTCCACTGCTAGATACTTACACTGAATGAGAGAGTGATATCAACTCAGTTTCTTTCTGTCAATGCTATAATTGATATTGGGTGATGACTGAAAGTGAAATGGAAGTTTGTACCGCTGCGGGATGCGAACCAGATGCCATCGGGTCGGAAACCCGATGCTTTACCAACTGAGCTACTATGTCCGACAGCTGACTAGATTTTTATTTCACTTCAATCACCATAGGTTTTGCCCGACTAGTATATGAATTCGTGGCGCGTTACTACAGCTTGACCGTACTCACACTGGCTGCTTAGTCAGAACTTCTCATCCCAATCCAAATGTAACTGAATTAGAAAGGAAGAGCATCATATTGATTATCATTTGACTATCTGAGATAGTCGTGGTTTGGTAGACTAGTATTGATGCTGGGTAATGACTGAAGTGAAGCAAAAATCTGGTCGGCAGTCGGATCTCGTAGCTGAATTGGTGGAGTATCGGGTCGGAAACCCTGTGGTCGCTGGTTGGAATCCGGCAGCGGTTCAATTTTCATTTCACCTCCAGTCGTCACCCAATATCAATACTAGTCTGTCAAAACTTGGTTATCTCAGAAAGCTAAAATGATAATGCTTCTCTTTTTTGTCAACATTAACCGAAGACAAGATAATGATTGACTGCTTTGGGTGACATACCAGCTTAACAGTAAGCATAGAGTTGTCAAACAAAATCAATCATCGTTGAAGAATGGCCAGAACCAGATCAGAAGACAAATTCCAAACTTGGTACATAAGTCAGCAGAACATTTATCAGCAGTTTGCTGAGAATTCTCAATCATGTTGTCAACCGATATGAGTGGTACTTTAGTCAAGCGAATTTGATCAAACTAGTTACGTCCTCAAAGTGGTAAAACACGCTGGACACAACCCATGCCATTAACAATGTTGGTGTGAAGAGATATGCATCAATAAAGTTGACACGATAATTCAAGGCAGCCTACACATCCGGTCGTATCTACGTAAAGGTGTTCTCAAGTAGCAGGTCTACCAATATTGTACCAAAACTATTCAGGAACAATAGTACTGTCAAATGTAGTATCCAGTTTCAAATACTACATTGTAGTTAATTTGGGTGTTATTTTCACGCACGAGGCATTGTAACTTGACATGTCGCCAAAAGACTCGGACCCGACAGCTGATTTGATAACGAACTTCATTATACGATACAAACAGGATAAAGGCCTTTTTAGGCCCTTTTTGGCTTGCAGCGTCCATCTTTGTCGCCAGCTGGACGACACCACTGCCAACGATTTCAGCTGAATAGAAAGCATGTTGTGAAGTATCATGCCCTTTGGGGCCAAAATAGAGATGCAGAAGTCTGATTAAAAGATTTCTCATAACCGCAACTATAACGTCAACAATTAGCATACACAGAAGAATTAGAGGAAGGGGAACAAAATAGTATCCAATAGTTCACAATACTAGTGTTGTATACGCACTTCTGACCTTTCTTGGCTTCATGAGTGGACTACGTTTGCATATTTCTGTTTGTCATCTAAATGTTGAAACTTATTCACATTATCCATTTTCGTCGATTTATTGGATGCATCACACGGTGAAGAAACAGTAGTAATGACTAGATTTCGGACAAAATTTATTGCCCAAAGTCATATCAAGATAACTTCATAACCTTGAGATATGTTTTATATAGTTCTGCATAGTTCTCACCTCCTTTGCGACTATATAGCTAATAGGATTTTTCATATACCCGGAACAGGTGCTAAGTCATTCCTGTTGAACACATTAGGTGCTGATTCACTCAACAAAGATTTTGTTGGGGGGCAAAGTATGTTGAATAGCTAAAGAAAGCTAACTGATACACATTTGGGTTTATAGTGGGAAGATAGACCAGGGATTATGAAATTAGTAACAGTTAGTCCCTTATGTGAATCAACTGCCATTCCTAGATATACTCCACAGTCGACGAGAAGATGGTTCAATAAGACGGTCAGTTTACAGAAAGCATACATTGGACAGGACAATACCTGAATTTTCACAGTTTTTGTCCAAACCAATACAAGCGAGGTCTGTTTAATAGGATCTACCGTATCAGTACACCAGATGCGATGGGTGAAGACATCCAATTACTGACCAAAGCACTTATGAAAAATGGATATCCGATGAAGTTTATAAACCGTTATAGAGTTCAGGCAGCACCAAAGCCAACTGTATACACGGTTCTCAAGAAAAGTATCCATATCACTCTACCATACAGAGGAGAATTAAATAGTATATGATTTTAAGAAAACATATTACGCGGTGAATCTTATCATTGCGGAGAAAACAAAAAACATGCTTCACCAAAAACCTAAACACTGCATCAGTGGTTACGTCACATTCCATTGTGTTTACCAGTTTACATGCTTATGTGGTCACACATATATAGGGAGGAATAATCGAGTCATGCAGTTGAGGGTGGGAGAACATGTGCCTAGATGGCTTTAAAAACAAATGGAGTGTGAAACAGTGATAAACGCTGGTGGGAGACGACCCTCATCATCTATAGCTAAACATACCATAGAAACAGGTCACAAAGTTAATGCTCAAATAGCTTTAAAAGTTTTATATAGAAACAGTCAGGGACGTATTCTGAGATTTGCGGAAGCCATAGCTATACACAAACTTAAACCACCTTTATGTGTACAAAACAGTTTGTTCTTACACTATATCTACCTTGGTAAATTTTGTTTTCTTACCAAGATTAGGATCAACTATGTCACTTCCTGTTTGCTCTCATCTTTCTTAATTTTAATCCCCTATTATGTTAATCGTTGTATTTGTCCCCCCAGTCCTCGGTTTAATATATACTGACTTGATAAATAAATGTTTGATCAGATTGTTCGAAAGGTATTGCTCAAATACATCACATTGTTCAGATAAACTTAGTCTTCTAATTACGCTATCGAAATTATGAAATTAAATGTAATTATGCAATACAGGATGAATGTATGACAAAGTAGGAAAATGAATGGAGGGTTATGAAAATAAAACTGTGATTATGTAATAACGGATAAACCTATGACAGAGTAGGAAAATAAACAGGGGACCATGAAAATAACATTGTAACTATGTAATGCAGGTTAAATCTAAAACAGTAGGAAAATAAACAAGGGATGAGGGAAATACATATATTAAGAACAAGATATTCAGCGAAGAGACTCTTTTCAACGAATTTATTTTCAAGCTGTACAATCGTATATATATGGTATATATATATATATGTGCATCTACCAGTTCACCTGCTCCTGTGGAGCAAGGTACATCGGCCGTAGCCAGAGAATGCTTTCTACACGTATACGAGAACATGTTCCTGCTTGGTTTTATAAAGGTGAAAGAAAGTCTGTTAGAA
This sequence comes from Heterobilharzia americana, assembly GCA_944470555.2. Taxonomy (NCBI): domain Eukaryota; kingdom Metazoa; phylum Platyhelminthes; class Trematoda; order Strigeidida; family Schistosomatidae; genus Heterobilharzia; species Heterobilharzia americana. Next base: position 162,342,610 of record OX104127.1, on the reverse strand, counting down.
GTTCGATTCTAGAACATTTGATTGACTTCCATCACACAACAAATCCAGACGATGACTTTGAAATTATTTATCGAATTCGCCCAAACCTCCCACGTTCTCTTCGTTTTCAACTCCTTAAAACAGCGGAGGCTTTAGCTATTCATGAACTAAGACCTGATCTGTGTGTACAAAAGAAGTATGTGCAGTCACTGTCTTTATCATGGCCATAACATTTTCCCACCCCATTAGCTCCCCCTCCCACTTTGTTAATTTAACCTTTGTATCCTTCCTTTATCACTATTATTGTTATTATAATCGCCTTCACTTCAACTAGTTTCCGGTGTTATTTCACTTAATTGTCTTAATCCTTTTAGAAAACATTGACTTCATCTTGTCCAATTTGTCTAATGCCATTACATAATACTTAATTGATTTACCATTTTCAACAATTTTTTCACCCCCTTCTGAGTTATATACTCTCTATGTACCATTCCATATATTACATAATCTATTTGTTATCATTCGCACTTCAATTGTTATCATAATCATAAATGCCTATGTCATCACCCGCTCTATTATTACTGTCATCACCATATAGTGTTTAGTTTTCCTCACAGGATATAATTTTTTCCAAATACCATATATATACGATTGTACAGCTTGAAAATAAATTCGTTGAAAAGAGTCTCTTCGCTGAATATCTTGTTCTTAATGTTACAATGGGAATTATTAAATTATTAAATACATATATAATTGCCTAATACAAAATGAATCTATGACAGTCAAAGCTTTATGATGACCATGTCAAAGATAAAGGTTTGACATACCTTTATTGGACGCATAACACTGGTTTTAACTTCTGAATGGCTAATGCTTCACCTATAAACAAATGCCTTAATCTTACTCCCTTCGAGTGGTTTGATCAAACCGTACTGAGAATTTTGAATGAATGCTGTAAAGGAAGTAAGTGACCTGAGTTCATGAGGTGTTCTGTTATTGAACTGAAGACACATTTGCTTCATCCCTTTGCTAGCCAGACTACAATCACGTCTTGTCTTTCCCTATGATTTTCACCTTGTCCCATCCTATTGTGTGTTTGTTTGTAATTGCATGCATAGGTATGGATGAGTTTTTTTATTAATTCCTTATCTTAATAGCATCTACCAACTACCACCTAGCTGGGGTTTTGTGCTAAAATAATCTAACTAACCCTGGTCAATTATGTTGACCTATGTATTTGACCTCGCAGTCTTTGCAAGAGATTTAGTAAACTAAATTATCCTACCTAGTTGAATCAGTTGGTTCTTTAACCTACAAAGTTTATTTCTAAGTAAGTTTGTGAGTTCAAATATCACTCTAATCCCAGTCTCATTGAGAATTCTACATAATATCTCTGAGATGCTTTCCTTGTATGATAATACTCTAGAGGTTCACCATTTTTTATTCACAGTATTGCCACCATTATTAATGATACTATTATTACAACTATTAACACCTATGTTACTAATATTCGTTGTATTTTTCTTACGATTTCTAAAGAACTAATAAATTGATTTAGGAAGATAATTGTTGATGTGTAAGTTGTCCTCAATCTGTTTCCCTGTTTGAGATTTTCCGTTTTGCTGGTAAGTTTTCAGTCCCTGTTACTGAGGCATTTTACCCAGCCAATTTTGACTTCTGATATGAATTGATGAGTGAATAGGAAATATAGGGAAATTTAGGTGGTGGCAGCTTATTCAGCCAGTACCAAAATCTGCAATTCGATATTGGTATTCTAAGAAGAGCAATGTTCTAGAGTCTTGTGTATTTATAAGTCCATTTTTTACCAACGTAACGTTTTTCCTTTGTTTTATTTTTAGCTTGAGAAGAGACAGCTTGAAAACATTTTAAAAACATACGAGACTACATGATACATTTACAAGACATAATTACAGGATTAAAAATTTGATAGGGATGAACTTGATGAAACATATTCGGTGGGAAATTATTTGCAGGATGCTTTTCTTCCAATAAATAGTAGACCTAGTATTCCAACGCATAGGCATTCAATTCACCTAATATTTTTGCGGTACCAGAAGGAAAACAGTTGAATAAAACTGCTTCACAGTGGGTTGATATGCACTACAATTTATCAAATTCCCGTTTTGCTAATCATCGACTTTTAACTCCGATTAAGGTATCACGGAGAAGTGAATCAGTAGTAGTTCTAATCCAGTGAAATTTAATAGGATTCAGTTCTACGTAGAAATAACTAGGCAGGTATTTAACAGACCATCTGTTTTTGTATTTCGGTCTTAGAACGCTCTATTTTCATAAGATACTATATCACGAACTCCAGTCTGTTGTATTTTTTTCAAAATTATCTGGAATGTAGTTCTATAACGCAAGAGAAAAAGTAAATAGGAGAGTCATATAGAACTGCTTACGATGATACAATATATTTGGGTTTGAGTTGCGTACAGTTAACACCTTACGTAGTCCACTTCTTAGGATATGGAAACATTTTCCTACAAAGATACATTATCTCTACTTGACTATTGTATGTTAATTTATTTTGAACACCACATGAAGAGTTTTTGACAGTGCCCAATGTGATTATCATGATTTGGAGGAACTCTGGTACACACTGCTGAGGAGTTTAATGGTTGGAAGAAACAGTTATCCATAGCTACCACGTTTTCAGGGGTTCTCAAAATGACGTCAGTTGGTGTTGAATGCCACTCAGAAAACGATTATTTATAGCATTTTCTAAAGTGACTACGGAAATCAACCAGTCCAGGGTCACTGTAAAACTGCTGAGCAGAAATTATGACCGTAAAACTCGAATAAATGACGCTCGGCACATAACCCCTGACAATTTTGAATTTATGATTATCATTTGTCCTTTGAGTTCCTAGTGAAACATAGGACTTCAATAGAACGTCACCATTTCACTCTCTTCTCTCCAGTCTTCTCAACCTGAATCCACCACTCCCCATCAACTTTCATCTCTTCTTCACACAATCTCTCCATCAATGTCAACCTCCACTCAGACGACCAACTCGTCCTTTCCCATTCAACTTCCACTCGATGGTCTGTCCTGATATGGTGCGTGATGTCCCCAAATAGTCTCCTCAGTCTATGTCCAATCCAATCCAATCCATCTCCACATTCTCCTTCTGCATATTTGTTGGACGATCGATTCTTCGTTGGTTGGTTGGTTGGTTGCGAGGCGATCCAGCATTCCTTATTGCTTATTCTTATTATTCTGGCCATCTGATTTCCATCTTCAGTACCGAGTGAGTGTGGTTGTATGCGCAGGCGTAGGCAGCAGCTGTTGATGTGTGTCTGCAGTTTGTTGGAAATGCTTTTCGTAGTGCGCCAATTCTCTCAACCATCACATGGAAGCACTGACTTGACTCAGATGAGTGTTGAGAACCCGGATCTCGTTCAGGCTTTATGCTGAGTGCAGTGCAATGCAATGCAGTACAGTGCAGTGCAGTGGAGTAGATCTCCACCTTGATTTCTTATTAATGTAGGGAAGCCTATCTTGCTGTCTTTCCGATTCTGTCTGGCTTTGACGTCGTCATCTGCACCACTGCTTGTGGCCGAAAAGATGCTGTCTACGTGTGTAGATAGGTGGGTCGGTAGGTAGATAGTTGGGCAGGTGGGTGAGAGAGAAAACTTCCTTTCCATTTCTCCCGTTCATGGTGTTTGGTGCTTATTGTTGTTGTTGCTGTTGTTGGTTGGGTATCTTCATCCCCTCCGTCTTCTCTACGTCCATCTGAAGGAAGTGCCGTCTTCGCTGCATCACCTCACCTCACCTCGCCTCGCCTCGCCTCGCCTCTTCTGTCAACTTGTTTGTTTTCGCCTGTAGATATTCGAGTTTGTGTGACAAGACATCAGACATAAATCATCATTGACGAAATACAAATCTTCTGCAGGCCTTTCATCCGTCCACCCAGCGTATCCCCCCATTCTCACCCCTCACATTTCCTCACATGATACAGTCCACTTCACCACAATCACCTAGATGATCGGTGATAGTAGTCAACCTCGTCTTACCTGTCAAACTCTCTTCACTTCACACGCATCACTCAGCTTTCCATTGTGAATCACTCGGCATGTAACATCGTATAGCGTGTAGCTGCTGTCGAATGAGGTTGATACAGGTTTGTGGCACTGAAACAGTAGTGTTGAAGCAGCTGCCCACTAAATTGCTTCTTTGTCGATGCCTCGACCGAATGCCCTCTCAAAACTGATGGAGGTGAGGTGGAGGTGCAGGTAGAGTGGAGTGCCATTCTATGCTCTGTTCTATGATGATGATGCATAGTGTTGCGTTGTGTTGCTTTGCGTCTTGTTGCGATTTGATCTGCACATGATTTGTTCTTCCTGAATCCAGCCAGCCAGCCAGCCAGCCAGCCAGCCAGCCAGCCAGCCAGCCAGCCAGCCAGCCAGCCAGCCAGCCAGCCAGCCAGCCAGCCAGCCAGCCAGCCAGCCAGCCAGCCAGCCAGCCAGCCAGCCAGCCAGCCAGCCAGCCAGCTAGCCAGCAAGCCGGCTGCCTGCCTGCCTGCCTGTTCCCATCGTATTTTGAATCCAGCGCATCATTTAGTCTCTCCAGCATGATGTCGCTTAATATTTTGCTTGGGGTGTTCGGGAGTGGAGCATGATTCCTCACCAGTTCTTCAAAACACTCAGGTCACTCATCCTTCTTTTTGAGTTTAACAAAGCAGCCCTTCCCACAGTCGATCAGCAGGTGTCCTTCCTTCCTTCCTTCCGTCTGAACCTTGTGTAGTAGTGGTGTGAGTATGTCTGGTGTTGTCTCTGTGTCTGTTTTCAGTGCTTGTGGAGGGATTCCATTTGTTGCTACTGCATTTGTGGATTTCAGCAACTTTATGGTGTTCGGGACTTCACTTCTTCTTTTGTTGGAGTGCTTGTGGTGACTGGTAATTGTGCGTTTGTCTACATACCAGTGAGGTGCACAGCAGAATGCAAAGCTATCGGTGGTACATTATTATTATACATGATCTATGTCTGCTACCTTTGTTGGAGATAATATATCATCTCCTAGAGTGACTGTTTCACAAAAAGCTCACGTACCTTTGTTTAAGATACAGATTAAGTATTTTTTAATAAAATACTGCTAAATCTCCATTAGATTAAACTCTTAGATGGGTAGATTAGTAAATGAATCTCTTATTCCTTCACTATATGCATACTTTTCACGGTTTTCTGTGTTGATTGGTAAGGAAATCTTATGAATAGGCGAATTAGAAATTGGCTTATATTTATTCATATTAGATTGCATTGAATACCAATACACGAATAATGTAACTAAATCAAATAAAGGGTAAAAGTAAACATTCATTAAATGGCTTTATTCATGTTTGTTTTTTGTATTTACTTTGATGTTTTGTTTTAGAAATCTTCTCATTAAATACATTGAAGAAAATTTGTTTCCACATCTTTAATTTCATTCTTATAGTTCTGCTGGTACTATAAAATAATGAGAGAATTAGTATTAGAGTTATATGTGGAAAACAAAATTATTTTATTAGTAAATCTATGAAACTCTAACCTTGACCCTAACCACATTTTATATATGCATAAAGAGAGAACTGAGAAGATTATGATTTCTTCAACTCTACCTGAACTTTACTAACCTATATGTAAACATATTTGAAAGTAAACCTTCCATTTTGCTAGTCTTTTGTTTCAATTGACATTTTCATCTCTTTGAAGAATATTCATATCATCATCAAGACACCGGATGGAACTGTAGTTTAACTTCAATGTTCTCTACAGAATATATGGTGATGATATGAAAGACACATGTATAAAAATTATCCATACTGCAGAAGTGGTGGAGATTTTATACTTTATAGTCTGAACTCTGTATATAAAAAATGTTTATCCAGTTGTTAGACTTAAAACAAAACGTGATCAGTTTAAGGAGTTTACCTTTGGAAAATGTTTTCTTTCCTTCCATTACTACCTGGTAATGGTTCCTTCCCTTACAAGATCTCCTTCTATCCTACAAGTATAATTTTACATTGCTGAAATGTACTCAGTTCTTCCAAATGATACGTAGTTAATTACGGTTCATTAAGTCTTATTTGTATATTAAGTAATTGCTTTCTGAACTTCCTGATCTTAAACTAAAAAAAGACTAGATTTTGTTTACAAGCTTCTTGGAACATTCCTTCTATGCGCCGAGTAAATGTTAGATAAATATATACGATTGTACAGCTTGAGAATGAGTCGTTGAAAGGAGTTACTCTTCAATGAATGTCTTTTCTTTATGACTGAACCAGGATTTTCAAATCTTATCAATAGACAACCTTCTTAACATTGATTACGATTTCCTCCTCTTTAATTTGTTTATGATGTTTGGAAATTCATGCAATACATTTCTATCAATAATTTCTTGTCAATTTGGAGGTTTGTGAAGATTTATTGATTTGATGTTAATATTTTTGACAAACTGATATCATTTGAAGAATCACTGAAAACCTGGAAGCACTTAGCAGCTGTCTTGTCCTAATACGGAGTTCCTCAGCAGTGTACACCTATGACCATTCACAAATCGAATACAGCGCCAAAGTCTCAATGAGAAGTTGTGATTGGCGGGTAAATCAAGTAGGACGTGAGGAAAAATACTCAACGATGGCTTTGGATGATAAACCGCGCTATATCACGAATTGACAGAAGTAAGTAGATTTCGACCAATGAATTCCGACCTAGAATCTCAGTGATAAAGATCCAGTGGTAGAAACGAAACAACTTTCTATTGCCCTGCAGATTTTTAAGCGTTGTCCAACTGATGTCAATCTTCAGCAAGTACCAACTTGAGATTTCTTGCCAACATGATAAATGTGTGTGAACTTTTTTGAATGTTCACATTTTGTTATTACTTAGATTGTAAGCTATTGACGAGAATCTCCAAGATGGAGACGAGCTCATATTATTCGAATCCTTGTCTAGTTCTCATTGTATTCACATTCACAGACCATTGGTTCACAAGGATCATAAATGGTTATTTTGCCACGCTTTCAAATGAATATTTAAGCATAGATTTATATCTGAAGGAAACTATTCATAAGCAGTTCGCTGTTTGTACAATAAATGTGATATTCATATAAGCTAATATTTCAGTGACCATGAATGACTCTTTTTACTACACGTTTTTAATATAATCCAGGTAGGTGAATGAAGTATTCAACTTCAAAATTTGTTCGATAAATCTACAACTCCATTCACCCTAGTGATGACTACTTACTATAATAATCTATTATTCATTGTACACTGGGATGGAGAGTTTCCCTACTTGAGGAAAACATTAAAAAATTAATTAATAGAGCTCACTTAACCAAGATAGAATGACCTAATCTACAATGACAAGTCAATATATCAAAAGATATTACTGATGAACTTATTAGAGTTTCATTGTCTGCAGTCGTTTTTCGTTTCCTGATAACTAGATGAAGAAACGGCCTTAGAAGTAGCCTGCATTAGTTTCGTAAAGTTTCTGTATTACCTTAAGTTACATGCTGCTGAATTTCACTGTGAAAATCTGTGATCAAATAGCATAACTTCCTCCTTAAGTATCCTGTTTACATTGCGATCTAAAAGTACTGTATGAAAAAGTTGTTTTAGATATGAGGAGTTAATCTGTGGGAACCTCCACCGTTTAATGACCTCGGTTCCATGCTTTTTGGTGATCATGAGCAAGCCGTGTCGGCAAACCTTGCTGAAATTGATGCTTGCATAATAATTCAAACTTGTGTCATTTATGTCAACTACTAGATTGCAAACTTGGTGGATAGATTGCAGTGGATGCTGAGTGCTCAAAACTAGACAGCCACGTCGGTTGCCCACTGGTGCATCCCGTCATACAGACTAAAAAAAGAGAAGTGATTGATTTACTGTCTGACTGACCAAGTAAGATAGTGTCGATTAGTAGGCTTGGACGCTGAGAGATGACGGAAATAAGATAGGGCAGTTGAAGGTCACAAATTACACTTCATCTAAAAACACATGGAATGTAAAACATTGGCTGTTGGCAAAGATGTAGTATTAACAGGGATATTTCTTCAAATTCAGTCTTATTATCCATAATATTATCTTTTGAATATATTTTAGTCTTTACCCTCCAGAAATGCTTCATTTCCCACTTTTATTCAACCTTCACTTTTTGAAAATTTTCCGTGATAATCTTCACTCATTGCAAAAGTCGAAATCGCTTACCATTTTCTTCATAAAATATACTTGCAAAAGAAAAGCTAATCAGATCATGTGTGTAAGAATCTTACAAACAAATTTTCTATTTTCTTTCCATCTTCCCATTTTGACATATTTTTAGTACTAACTACTTGAATACTTTTTTAATAACTTGAAACCTTTTAGTCTCCTTAGCAAATATCGACAGAACAACAAGAAGACGTAGTTCATCTGAAACACTTCATGATCAGTTTGGTTACACACACCCACACTTACTTATCATGCCTATTTACATGAAGCATAACGAAGGATAAATGTTGACATTAGATATAAGTTATATTTGGACGAATTTCAGCTTGTTTGAAATAAGATAGGATAGGCTTCCACTTATGTCCACTTCTATTTGTATCTACAAGTTCACACACTCCTGTGGAGCTGACTATATTGGACGTTGTAAGCAGGCCTTCCGAAAACGTGTTGCTGAACACTACCCGGTTTGGCTTACCAGAGGCGAACAAAGGAAAACGACTTCATCTGTATGTGAACACCTTGTTGAATTTGGACACTCAGCACCTCGAGATTCATCCTTGAAAATAATTTACAAAGTTAAATTGAACTACTCCAAAGGTTTACGCTTCCACCACTTATGCATAGTTGAGGCATTAGCTATACATGAACAAAAACCGAAACTTTGCATTCAAAAACGCTTTGTGAAACCACACTTTCTATACCTTGGCCTTAACAATTCATTTTGTTGATTTTATCAATTTCACTTCACTTTGGTATACTTCTCTTCTGTTATCACCATTATCACCAATTTTCACTTCATTGACAACATTTGAACCATATTTCACTCTTTAATATCAATTCGTTCCTTAATCATTGACCTATTGTACACGTTTCAGCTGAATTATCACCGTTTTACAATTCTTTGACAACACTTGTCGCTTATCTCACCACTTGTTATCAATTCGTTCCTCCTTATTCAGTGACCCATTTTCTATCTCTTCTACTTGAACAAATACCACCACCTCCACCGATTGTATATTTTGCATATTGACTGAGCAGGTGTCTTTTTAGTGGAATTATCTGTCACTTTTCTGAGTATAAATACGACTACTGTACAGCTTGATAATGAAGTCTTTGAAAAGAAATATTTCTTTGCTGATACATGCCTTGTTCTTGTTAATGAAATAAGAATTCCAACATTTCGCATGGAAGTTTGTCTGCTCGGAGCTTTTTCAGGGAAATAATCAAAATCTACTTTACCGTAGATATAGAAACATATAACAGGTCAGAAATCATAAAGTTCTAATCTTGACTGGATTATGATTGCTTCTCCGTAGACTTATTAATCATTCATATGATGGTGCAGTGATACGTATGATGCACAGATGTAAGCCAGTATACATGTGTGTGCTGTATTTACAATATCATGAAATACATATTAATAGAAGTCATATGTGATTTTGAGGTGAATGGAGATTTTAATTTTTGAGGTAGTATTCATCACGGATCGAGTTCGATCCTTAGCCGGGTTATGGGTGCGTATTGCTAAAGATACCCATACTACGATGAAACAGCTGTCCAGTGCTCTCAGGCTTTTAGTGGTTCTCCAAATGATATCAGTCCGTGATGACGTTCAACCTGAAGTGTAGATTTTGATTATTTCCCTAAAAAGCTCAGACCAGACTTCTATGCAAAACGTCGGAATTTCAAACAAGCTGAGATTTGTCTAAATATAACTTATATCTAGTGTCAACTTTTCACTCGGTGCCCAATATTCGTGAAACTATCCAGTCAAATCTTAACCAGGTTTCATACAAAAGATAAATGGGTTGAAAAATAACAATCGATATACCAAGGTTTAACTTGTTGGTCTAGAGGTTAAATGATAGATTGAATAAGAAAGGTAGTATGTTAATCACCCTAGATATTAAAGTCGAGTTACTTAGGTAGGTTCACTGTAACAACAAATTGTTTTTGAATACATAAAAGTGGTCAAAGCTTCCTTACAGAGACAGCTTCAACAAACCTACACATATGCTCCCAATAGGCTATGCATGCACTTTTGAAAGACACGTATACATCAACCTTGTGACTTGTTTCATTGATACGCTTAGCTGAAAATGAAGCTAGATATCTATTGCCTGGTTCAGTGAGATCACTTGAGTTGTTGTTGGAATCTTTCTGCAATGTACTTGACGTCCTTACTTGTATGGATCGACGCGTCTTCCCTACTTACATGTCACCGCATGTGCATGTAAACTGATAAATGCAAGTGGATGTTACTCCAGGGTTCAAAAGTTATGAGGATGTACAGAAGTACAGAAGTTCCATTTTCTCTGTGATGTTGATATCTGCCGCACAGTATGTTCTAAAGATGGTTGCCTTATGTCTCCGTTTGGTTATCAGACTCTGGGAATTCCTCATATACGACAGCCTGATACAAACATCTTCCTCTGTGAATGACTTGACAATGAATATTTCTGTTATGATTAGTAGATTTCAGGAGATAACTGTTGTCTAGTAATACTTTGATGATCTTTTATATTTCTTCCTCTGAAGTGCTGTTTGTGCATATTCTTTGAATCTGGTTGAAAAGACACTTGACTAGTGCCCGCTTATACTGAAGTGAACAGAAACTATTATAGTATAGGTACTGTCCTTCCAGCGAAGATTTCCTATTGACGTATCGTTTAATTGATCCCTCTTGTCGACGAGTAATGAGAATATGTAAGAATGGAAGGCAGTCATCTTTTTCTTGCTCAAATACAACTTAGCCTTATCAATCAAATGTTAACAAATCTTGCAATGTTTATTTAGTACTAGTCAACACTACAAGTGGACTGAGAGATTAGGAGAAAAACTATTGTTCAAGTGAACAATTCACTTTCAAGTAATAGCGAAAAAAATTACTTTTAAACGCTTACCATAATCAGTTAGATGGATAACTTTAAATGTTTGATTTACATTTCTGTATGCTTGCATATCAACATGACATGTCAACAGTTGCCAGTGATTTGTATTGACCAGTTTTATGTTTGCTGTAGCTGTTGAAGTGATCAAACCTATCAATGCATAATCAAGAGATCTTTTAACATCTACAGACGGTTATTGACATATTTCAAATAGTCAGCGTGATAAACAAGTTGTCATCATGGATTAGAATTACCATATGGTGAGTTAGTTAAAGCCATGAAGTATGTGACATTTTTTCGTTTTAGAAAAAAGCATTTTAAAACTGCACGTACATATAAACTACTTTATAAAGAAAGAAGCTGACAACCGTCACTACCCCTCTCTCATGTATTCAGCAACTCAGAATGGTGGCACTAGTTCATATGTTTGGAATTCAATCAGTTGGGGATGAATAATAACTCACTTTGAGGTAGATTTACAGAATTTCTAATAGAAAGCTGTGAAATGTGAATCACTGAATGCCAGCCGCATCACTGAGTATCAGTTTATTTGCTGCTCAACTGTATAATCTTGGGATCCATATCTGGTACACGTTCATAAGTGCTAACTGGTGAAAACTGCTCAGTAGATACCAATCAAGGAAAAAAAACTACTTTGAAACCAGTGGATTTCCTGCAAACTCGCATACTCCAAGGAATGAATCCCAATGAAATTATTACTGCTTAAATTAACTACACTGTTTCTTGTCACCGTTTACTACGCATAAGACTTAAACAGTGGTAATACTTCATTTCACTGCTGAATGAAGTAGATCCTTCAAGTTGTTTGATTCAGTTAGACGCAATCCATCATTAAAATGGTTTAGGTATTCACTGAGTACAGTTGATTGATCTTTAACGAACAGACTGACAGTATCCCATTGTAATTCATATTACAAATGAAGTCAAAAAAGTAATAGTAAAACAATACAATTCCTGGGGTAAAGCTGAAAACAAAATCTTCTTATAAGTTAAGACACATCATGTAAACTCATAATAAATAAAAACCTCAGTGTAATATTTATCACGAACTGACATCATTTGGACAAGCACTGGAGGACTGGATGGTTGTTTCGTTCCAGTATGGGACCCTTCAACCTCCCTAGGTTAACTAGTTCACTAGTTGCTGGCCAACCCTAAACCCAAATAAAGAAGGAAGGTTGGGTATAGGGCTAGCAACCCTAACCCAGAAAACCAATCCAATCGCTAAACAAACTTCTTAGCAAAAAGAAAATATAAAAAATTAAAACAAACTTATTCCTCGCCGAAATCCTAGAGAAGAAATGACGCCGGTTGGTGAAAGCCTTCAGGAATCCAATCGGCTAACCAGATTGTGAAAGAGATGAGAAGGTGTGGCATAGCAGTGGTAGGAATCTGTGAAGAATCTACAGATGGAATGGAAGTGGACTCTGCAAACTGTCAACTAATGAGGAGTCAATAATCTACTCTGATATTGTCACCCAGACGACAACCACGAGCACAGCACACTGAGTTTTTGAGTAGCTATCATGATGTCCCAAGAGCATCTGAGGCTCTCATGCACTGGGAAGCAATCTCCTCCTCCAGGATCAGGATCATGAAGGGAAGATCTAAGTGAAAAGGAATGAAAGTCACAATGATACAATGCTACGCTACGCTATGCACCTACAAATAATGGAGATGAAGAGAAGAAGGAGAAATTCTACAGACAAGTGCAATCAGTACAGGACAAGGCTGCAGTTAGCGACAACTAAATTCTTATGGGTGGGGTGATATGAATGCCAAACTGCGAGCGGACAACACAAGGAGAGGACTAATCATAGATCGAGAAGCACTTGGTGAAATGAACGATAATGGAGAATTGTTTGCAGATTTCTGCGTATTCAACGATTTGGTGATTGGAGGTATTGTGTACAAACACAAGGATATTCACAAGGCAGCGACATGGATTTCACCAGACACCAGACATACTAAACATTAGATCGACTTCATCCCAATGTGAAGAAAGTGGAGACGCATCCAGCCTACTGGACACAAGATGAAGAAGGGAAGTAGATGTAGGTTCACACCATTCATTACCTAGTGCAAGCAACCTTCCAAATCAAGTTGAAAGCCTTCAAAGAAGTTGGTGATAGAGGACAGTTGAAGTTCAACATGCAGAACAGAAAGTGAAGGACGGAACTACAGGGGATATGTTCACGTCAGCCACCAGGACAAAATTGGAGACATGAGCAACATCCCTGAAGTAACCTGCGTGGAAGAACACTGGAAGTCTTTGAAAGCTATATGGAAAGAAACCTGCACAACCGTATTAGGAGGGAAGAGGAAACAAGACAAGGAATGGATCTCTACGGACACATGGAAGCTGATAGAGTGGGGAGCGGTAGATGGTGAAGCAGATGCAGCAGTACAGTGCATGGGTGAACAACGAAAAGAGGGACTGAACACAACCTATAAAACACTGGACAAGAAGTGAAGAAGAGTGTGTGCAAAGACAAAAGACACTTCTGCTACACACTTGCAAGTGAAGTAGAACAGGCTACAGGTAGGAGAGACAGAGACCTGACAATATTAAAAACCACTATCTAGGAAGAGATCAACACAGACGTAACCAATGAAAGTTAGCGAAGGAAACCTAGTTAGCAACGAGGAGAAACAAAAAAGGCAGTGGACTGACCACTTCAAAAAACTCTTAAATCGACCACCACCTGCAACTCGTCTAGAAATACCACCAGGAGACAGAATAACCAGTCACCACAAGCACTCCAACAAAAGCAGAAGTGAAGTCCCGAACACCATAAAGATGCTGAAATCCACAAATGCAGTAGCAACAAATGGAATCCCTCCACAAGCACTGAAAACACACACAGAGACAACACCAGACATACTCACACCACTACTACACAAGGTTCGGATGGAAGGAAGTAAAGGTACCTGCTGATCGACTGTGGGAAGGGCTGCTTTGTTAAACTCAAGAAGAAGGATGAATGACCTGAGTGCTTTGAAGAACTGGTGCGGAATCATGCTCCACTGCCGAACACCCCAAGCAAACTATTAAGCGACATCATCCTGGAGAGACTAAATGATGCGCTGGATTCAAAATACGATGGGAACAGGTAGGCAAACTGGCTGGCTGGCTGGCTGGCTGGCTGAATTCAGGAAGAACAAATCATGTGCAGATCAAATCGCAACAAGACGCAAAGCAACACAACGCAACACTATGCATCATCATCATAGAACAGAGCATAGAATGGCACTCCACTCTACCTGCACCTCCACCTCACCTCCATCAGTTTTGAAAAGGCATTCAGTCGAGGCATCGACAAAGAAGCAATTTAGTGGGCAGCTGCTTCAACACTACTGTTTCAGTGCCACAAACCTGTATCAACCTCATTCGACAGCAGCTGCATGCCATACGATGTTACATGCCGAGTGATTCACAATGGAAAGCTGAGTGATGCGTGTGAAGTGAAGAGAGTTTGACAGGTAAGACGAGGTTGCCTACTATCACCGATCATCTAGGTGATTGTTGTGAAGAGGACTGTATCATGTGAGGAAATGTGAGGGGTGAGAATGGGGCGATACGCTGAGTGGACGGATGAAAGGCCTACAGAAGATTTGTATTTCGTCAATGATGATTTATGTCTGATGTCTTGTCACACAAACTCGAATATCTACAGGCGAAAACTAACAAGTTGGCAGAAGAGGCGAGGTGAGGCACTGCTTTGCACTGCACTGCAATGCACCGCACCGCACTGCATTGTACTCAGCATAAAGCCGGAAAGAGATCCGGGTTCTCAACACTCATCTGAATCAACTCGGTACTCCTATATGGTTCAGAAACTTGGCGCGTCACGTAAAGCATTTCCAACAAACTGCAGACACACATCAACAGCTGCTGCCTATGCCTGAGCATACACTCACACTCACTCAGTACTGAAGATGGAGATCAGATGGCCAGAATAATAAGAATAAGCAATAAGGAACACTGGATGGCCTCGCAACCAGCCAACCAACCAATCAGCCAACCAGCCAGCCACCCAACAAACCAACCAACCAACCAAGAATCGATCGTCCAACAAATATGCAGAAGGAGAATGTGGAGGTGGATTGGATTGGATTGGATTGGATTGGATTGGACATAGACTGAGAAGACTGTTTGGGGACATCACGCGCCACACCATGACAGACCATCGAGTGGAAGTTGAATGGGAAACGACGAGTTGGTCGTCTGAGTGGAGGTTGACATTGATGGGGAGATTGTGTGAAGAAGAGATGAAATTTGATGGGGAGTGGTGGATTCAGGTTGAGAAGACTGGGGAGAAGAAAGTGAAATGGTGACATGCTCTTGAAGTCCTATGTTTCACTAGGAACTCGTAGGATAAATAATAATTATAATTGGTTCAACAGGATCTTCTACGGAAAAAGTTTACTTCTAAGTCAGTTTGTAAGTTCAAATTTCACTCTAATCGCTGTCTCATTGAGAATTCTACATAATATCTCTGAGATGCTTTCCTTGTATGGTAATACTGTAGAGGTTACCATTTTCTCTTCACAGTATTGTCATCGTTATTGACAATATTATTTTAACTACTGTGTTACGAATATTCGTTGTATTTTTCTTACTATTCCTAAGGAATTAATGAATTGATTTAGGAAGATAATTGTTGATGTGTAAGTTGTCCTCAATCTATCTGTTTTCTTGTTTGAGATTTTCCGTTTTGCTGGTAAGGTTTCAGTCCCTGTTGCTTAGAATTTCTGCCAAGTCAACTTTGACATAAGGGGAGATGATTCGAAGTATAACTAGCGATTTGGATATGAATATTTTCCGTAGTCACTTGTGTCCAAACTCCCACTTTGTTTCCTTTTTATTTGGAAATCCAACATCGGTAATTCCCCTTTCACTATTTTCTAATTCACGGGTGAATTGGAGTGCGTTGACTAATGACTTTATGTCCGGGAATAAGCTACGTGTATGCCCTAATTTCATCACTGTTAACTTGTCATCTGCATACCGAAACCACACTTTTGGAACCGGACATTCACGTGTTCCGAACTATCCATGAATATGGGAGAGGGCAAACTTTCTTATAATCTAGTTCGAATTTGTCAGCTGTATTTACTTGTCTTCTTCCTGTGGGTTATGTTGCTCCCACTGAAACTCGGACACAGAACCTATCACTTCAAACTGTAGATCATTATTCACGAGGCTGCTGAGACACTATGTCACATTCTAAAAAACGTACATAGCTTGATACTATTACCTGAAGTTTTTCGTCATTGATTGTGCCGAGTTAACCAACTACTATTTTCGTATAGGCACTTGGGCGGTTGTATTAATTTTGCCAGTAATTTCACTTTGATAGTGTTTAACGACCTGGCATTTGAAATGGTGATTTCCGGGTCCAAGTCTCAGTGAGGTCAGCACCAATCAATGCAATGTAGCTACATGCACCTGATATGTATTATGGATTCCACTGTTCACCACCAGACATCTTTACTATAAGCTGAATTTATCGGTAATATCGCGGAACCCTTTAGATATCCGTACGCTAATAGTAGCAGACGGATTCGATCCAATAAGTGACGAGACATTACAAGTTACAACATCACATCAAATCAACAATTATTATTTCGTTAACGTGTACTTTTCAATATTTTCGAATGGACTTGATGACTGATGAAATATTATCTCCATTTTGCAATTCGCCATTCCACTTATTGTAAAGGTGAAACGCACAGAGGCAAACTGATTGATGAAAAGAAAGCGAAATGTAGTTCTAAATGTTGAACTCTAGCTAAAATTATTATAAAAGGTGTGGTAAACACCTTAGTTCGACTAATGAAATCCACTCAATTAAAATAAGACTATTGAGCTATTCTTCGAAAGTTTATTTGTCTTATTTTCCTGGCTTTATCAATTCTGTTTTCATTTTTTCAAAATAACTGTCCATCTCTTATCCTAAGCGAGATGTTTAATAACCGTTTCGTGTTGTACTTTTATGTATATCGTTTTCTGTTCATGATTAGTTGATGATCTTTTAGTGTTTCCTCATTATTCTCATGCCCTTAGTGTTAAATGGTAGCGTTTTTATAAAGCCATACATACGTATTTCCAGAATCAAATCGGTTGTTTGCCAAATACATGTTTCGTGGTAAGAAATTTCATCATATTTTCCCAGGAAAACCAGAACATTCAGACGAGTTAACGTGATTTACTGGACACTGTAATTGACATCAAGATCACAAGCATGAAAGCTGCGAAAAATGTACTGTAGAATGTTGTAAGTAGTTGTAAACTATTCACACCGGTCAGTAATGCTCCGTAGTAAGAACAAAGTTATCTGAAAACTTGACTGGTGATTTGAACGATCTGGCTGTCTGAACCGAATCACTCCGGGTACTTGACTTATGGGCTTGGCCTCAAACGAGCGAAGAGGCTATTTGGAGTTCGAATTCCTCTGTTGTGATGGGCAGGAAGTGCTGATCGGTGTGGGCGGTAGGCAGATAATTGCAACAATCAGTAGTATATTTCAAATGAGTTTCATGAATATATCCAGTTTCAGTTGTAAAGTTATTATACCACTTACTTAATTACTCCTCTTAAGAGTATTAAACTTTGTAAAAAGTGAACTTTTTGCTGAGTATTTTTGTGAAGCTCTTCTAAGCCATAATATATGACTTTTATGATGTGACAAGACAATAAGATGAAGCTTACGTTGATTGGTTATGGGAGAGCTACGAATTTCATGTTGTCTAGTCCCGAGTGCTGACCAAATCCTGTAAACGATTTTTGCAATGTACCCACCAAACTAGGAGGCTCAGAATCGTGGTGCACATTGATAGATGTTAGTTGGTTGAAGGCAATCAGTAAGAAGCCCTGGACCCAGGTTTTGTGTTTGTTTGCACTTGTCACCAAGGTGTATCTGCAACCTCGATGGAGTTGATATCCCGCTTGAGATCCAAACCCGCGTCACCCAGTGTAGTAGTCAGTAATGCTATCACTAGGCTACTCGGGCAGCGACTGACTTCCTGTAGAACTGTGTTACATACATCGATTGGTTCAGTTCTACAGGAGGCCAGTCACGGCTGGAATAGCTTACTGATAATATAATTGACTACAACACTAGGTGACACGGGTTCGGGTCTCAGGCGACAAATAAATTCCGTCGAGGTTGCAGATACGCCTTGCTGAACAAGCACGAAACCTCAATCCAAGGCTTCTTGCTGATTTGCCCTGAAAAATAAGACTGCCGTAAGAACCACATAACCACTTATTCATTTTTTGAATTTCCTGAAAGATTATCACTCCTCGTTGCGCTGCTGTGCCTCGTCGGTCTCAGCATTTTACCTTCAAAGGGAAAGCGTCTGGTTCAACCCTACTTTCAACTACTTTCTCATGGGAAACGGAACAGCACCAAGAGCCCTCATAGGAAATTATGTCTTACAACCACAAACAACCATATAGGGTTGAATTGCATTTTACTTGCCTCATCACATTGTTTATCATGAATTTCACCTTTGTATCAATGAGTATTTCACATAACACTTAATACTACTAATAAGTAGTTGTAGTATTTTACAAAACAATCTGGCGTCTTAATAAAGGCAGAATGCACATGAATTTGCACAACGTTAAACGAATGCTTGATATCTTTTTTGTATAGTCATTAAATTTAAAACACCTTTGGTTTCTTGTTCATTGTTGACTTGTCTTCACTTCATTTCTTTCCTCAATTGTTTTATCTCGTGTCAAGGTGTCAGTAAATGATAGAGTAACTGACCTAGATATTAACCATTTAACTGGCCTTTGGATGTTTAGATCAGCAATAATTTTCTTTGTAGAACATTTTGAAATATTGAATTTACCTGACTTTGAATCTTGTAGTTCTACAACGATTACCATTAGAAACTGATGAGTCCTATGAAAAACTCCGATATTTACCTTGCTATTCGCTAAGCTATTCTCAGCAAGCAGTATAAGCATACTATGAGTTCAGTTATTTGAGCTGTAGGTTTTTAATGGCTTTCGGAGTTTGATTATATCACTCTGTATATAACTGTATTCCTTTAGTTGTAATAGTATATCAGCAGCACCGAGACCATGTATTTAGTTAGTAAATGTAATGTAACGTCTTAAGTGAGCTACTCTACGAAACAAAACCGATTATACTTGCTTATACATGTAGACTTTCTAAATCATTTTCATTGGTCCATATTCAACGGAACCGTGTTCATTCTCATTTTATAATTTGGTTTAAAACTTTATCTTGAAGACGTTGTCTTTCAAAACAATGAAATTTGAATTATTACACTTCTGGGGTCAGAGAATTTACTGTCATTCAATAAATTCTTTGATTTTAGTAGGATTGAGCCAACTGACAGGAAGCCCTGGGACTGAATTTCTTCCTTGTTGGCGCTGCAGATGGTGATGCTACCACTGATCTATTCTGGCTGCTATTGACATGCGGTACGACTGGAATAAATACATTGGTTGGTCATTGGGGAGAAAACAGTTTCATGCTGTCCACTCCTCATTGCCGACTGAATTTCTATCGATCATTTTGCAATGAAGCCAACAAGTTAGTAGACTCAAAATTCTGATACACAGGAGGTCAGTTGCTATCCGAGTAAGTCAGTTGTAGAATCATTGACTGCAGCCCTAAGTGAAGCTGGTTTGGATTTCGCAGGCCACATCGGTCTCGTTGAGGTTGTAGATACGCCTTACTGATGACTGCTGACAAACGATAAACTTAAGTTCAGAGCTTCCTGCTAATTGGCTCCATCTAACTAACATCAATCAAAGTGTACCGCGATGGAGAATAAGTCTCCTAGTTTAGTGACCGTACTGCAAACTGATTGGCAGAATTCGGTTAGCACTGAAGACTGGACAACAACGATTCGCATACTGGCGAATGGCGAGTGGCCAGTCAAAGTAATTTATTAGTTATATTTCCTAAGCATATTTTTCTTTCTGTCAGCAGTTCGGCATATTCTGATTGTTACCGGTTAAATAACATATTCGAAAACTGCTAACAAAAGTAAAATATACCTAAGTGGATATAGAGAGTTGACAAAGTGTCTGGATTTGAGCACTTCCACTAATTAGGGTTATTTATATGTAAGCGAAATTCGATGTTACTCAGTTTTAATCAGTCCAGGCTTAATTATGTTACTGTGACCATTATGTATATATATATATATATATATATATATATATATATATATATATATATATATTATTGGTTCATTTGGTATGTCTGGGATACAGTGATAGTTTTATTTACTTGGTGATGTTTCCAGCATACATAAAATACTCCTCAAAATCATATCAAACTAAGTAATCATACAGCTTTCAACATCTGACTTTCACAGTCCTATCACCCATCTCATATTTTTTACCTCTACCGGTAGTAAAATTCTGCATATCTCTGGTATGCCTATTCCCCCATTCCTATTACATGTGATGGGTGTTGGTTCAATGAACAAAGATTCAGTAATCAATCACTCTCCACATTCATCTAACTATATTGAACTTAATTACATTGGTTTCATCCCACCGTATTGCCTGGTGGTTGTATGTCCATTTGGCTAAATTCTTATGTTCCACTAATCTACCTGACACCCGTCAGCTAGTTTCACGTATGAACTTGATCTCACAGTCATTACATGGAATTCGATACATTATTTTGCTGAATTGGATCAATGGGATTATTAAGCCGACAAAACTTATATCTGAGTCAGTTTGTAGGCTTAAATGCTATCCTAATTCAAGCCTTGTTGACAATTCTACGTAAACTTTCTTATGTTCCTTCCGAATATGATAACACAATAGAGCCTTTGAAGTTATTTTTACTCGTTGTGTCCTTATCATTCGTTTTCATATAACTGTTATCATTTTGTTTATGTGTTCGTACGAATTTCTCAATAAACAGCAGATGCGAATTGTTAATTATTAACTATTAACGCATCTTTTATGTGTTTCAATTCCTTGTTTAGATCCTTACAATGACTAGTGAGCTTTTTAGCTATGTCATTTATACATCTGACTAAACTCGCCTTAACTGACATTATATGAGATAACTTGAAGTCTAGATATCTGTTAGAGTGTATGGGTTTCCTGTAGACGGTAGCATCCAAACCACCATCTTTCCTTCGTTGTATCCAACATACAATCCAATATGTGTAATTCTGCTTGTTCATCTTCTACCTCGTAAGTGAATTAGATTGTGCCTACTACTGAGTTTAAATGCATGAGGAAAGTGTTGACATGTTCCGATTTCAACACAATAAATGTATCATCCAAATATCATAACCATATCTTAGGTGCAGGATTAAACATTTGTAGAACCACATTTTCCCAACTATCCACAAATATATCTGCTACAATATTGGCGATATTGGTGGTCGCATTGCTACTCAATCTATTTGTCTATATATTTTGTCCTGAAACTTGAAAACTGAAGAGGTTAGGCACATCTGTACGCTTAATATGATGACATTGGGTGGCGGTTGCGCTATATCGTGAGCTAAGAAAAGTTGGAAATATGGAGCATTGGATTCTGACTCAGTGGCTCAATGGTAACGCGCTGGCCGCAGAACCTGAAGGTCACGGGTTCGATCCCTGCTGGTGGGGTCGTGGGAGCGCACTGCTGAGGAGTCCCATACTAGTTGGACGAAACAGCTGTCGAGTGCTCCCAGGTTTCCTTTGTTCCTCCAACTGATGTCAGTCTACGATGAATAACAACTTGAAATATTTCCAAATCTCCACAACTCCCTCAAAATTTACTATGTTGTCATTTCTCAGATTAGTCTAAGCTAAATTTTTAGGTTTTGTTGTCTTCCTTTTTTTTCTGACAGTATTTTATCATTGGTAAAAGTTTCACGTGATTAGTATTCAATTATAATTATCTCATACAGTATGTGTTGGAGATTATTTCTTTTTTCACTTTGTGATTTACCTAAGTTATATTAGCATAAATTTCAGTATGTTTGAAATATGTAATTCCAATGTTTTGAACGGAAGTCCAGTCCATTGTTCTTCAGAGAAATAATCAAAATCTATATGATCCTAGATATATGTAATCGGTCAAAATCGTGTATGGATTTGGATTGTTTTTCAATATGGTGATTAATCATTCACTGTGCATTGATTGATGTATATTGATGCATGAGTGTAAGCCTGTGTGTGTGTGTACGCATGTGCATTTGTTGCAGAAGCTCAAACTAGACTCCTTTACGAAATGTCTAAATTTTTTTATTTTTAACACGAGATTTATATAAATATGACTTGCATCTAATTTCAACTTTTCACTACGTTCCCAATATTTCTAAAATTATCCAATCAAATGTTGACCAAGATTCATCTGAATAGCTGTTTCATTCTACTTTAGGACTTCGTAACATTGCACATCTATTACTTCTGCAAGAAAACAAGCCAGAGTTTCTCAAATTCATTGGTGAACTCTTCTTTATTCAGTCATTGCATTAGAAGTCATTAGCTCATAATTTTAATTTCCATCACTTTGCAGTATAGCATGAACTTCACCCAGTGTCATTTGATGACATCACCTCACTTCCAACTTAGCTAACAATACAAGCTACAGAATTTCACATCAATGTATCAAGAAATCCAGCTTGAAGAGAACTATTTTGTGAATTGAAAGATGCTGGAAAATGTAGGCAGTTGAATACTAATGCACTGGCTTAATAGTAAGTCAGTCACCATAAGAAAGGATATTCGTAGGTTTGATCTCTTGTGGGGTCAAGAATTCTCATTGGTAATGAATCACAAAGTAGGATGAAGCATCTATCCGATGCTTTCTTGTTTTCAATAGTTCTCCAAGTGATTTCAGTGCACAATGAATACCAACTTAACTTCATTTATTACTTTATTAATTAAAATACTTAGTTGAATACCAGAACTACTTAGAAAAGAAGCAACTTGTATAGAAATGAATGAACGCTATTAAAACAAAAGATCAGTTTTTTGCGTAACTGTTAAGACACTAAGAAGAGTTCAGACATACAGTTTTTTCAACCTTCTGACTCTAATTCTCTGTGTATTTCCATAAAACAGTGTTGTGGTTGTATTGAGTGGACTATTTTTCAAGCCAGTTTAAATCTTGCTATTTGATCAACAGTTGAACAGTAGTAACAACAGTCATAGAATAATCAAATTAAGTAGTATAGTTTAAATTACCTGAAGGTCTACAGGTGAAAATTAACAAGTTGATTGAAGAGTCGGGGCAGACAAAACGGGACTTCGAGTGAATGTAGAGAAGACGGAGGTGATGAAGACACCCAACGAACAGCAACATCAACAACAAACACCAATCACCATCAACGAGAGAAACCTAAACGAAGTTGTCTCTTTCACTTACCTAGGGAAGGCAGCATCCTTCCAACTACAGGCGTCACAGGCACAGACGAGGATATCAAAACCAGGATCAGAAAAGCAAGACAGGTTTTCACTAACCTGAAATCAGTGTGGAGACCTACTGCACTCAGCATAAAGCGCGAACAATGTCCGCATTTTTAACACTAAGTTAATCAAGTCAATGCTTCTGTATGGTTCAGAAACTTGGCATGCCACGAAAAGCACTTCTAACAAACTGCAGACATTCATCAACAGCTGCCGCCCACGCTCGCTGGATACTGAAGATCAGATGGTCAGAATAATAGGAATAAACAACAACGAACTGTGGTTGTCAACGTATCAACCAAGAACTAATCACCCGACAAATATGCAGAAGAAGAAAGTGGAGATGGATTGGATTGGACATAGACTGAGAAGAGTGTTTGGGGACATTATGTACCAAACCCTCGAGTGGAAACCAAAGGGGAAAAGACGAGTTGGTCGTCCGAGCTGAGGGTGACATGGACGAGATCATATGAAAAAGAAATGAAAGATAGTGGGCAGTGGTGAAGTGAGGTTCAAAAGACTGGAGAGAACAGACTGCAATGGAGATGTGCTACTGAAGCCCTGTGTTCAACTAGGAATCCAAGGGGAAAATAATTTTGTACCTAAGGGAGAAATCTTGATCAAGTTATGCAGTTAATAATATGGCTAAAAAACACTATGTATTTTTTGATTTGATAACTTCTGCGTTAACCTATCCATGTAATACATCCCATGTATAATACAATGGGCATATATTCCAACAGACTCCTTACTTATCGTTACTATTACTATCATTATTATTACTATTACTCGTTGTATAAGGTGTGTTTTTACTTGCGTAAACCTGGCGTAGTATATCAAAACAAGAAACAAAATAAGTAAATATTTTGTAAGAAATGTTTCATGAATTGAACAAGCAGATAAATAGCGACTGGTATGTAAATATGGTTGACTAACCTTCAATATCTACTTTCTGTACGACTCGAGCCTCAGAAATAGGCATACCGCCTAAATTTAAACGTATTTGGGGCGCTGGTTTTCCAGCACGCGCTTTGCATTCAACATAAGTTGGTTGACCAACACTTAGAGAAGTTTCATTATCTATGTGTAACTGAAGTTCTCTGATTGGATCTATTCAAGAAGGCAAATATAGTGATAATGAGATCATATGTAATAAATGGAATTAATCCTAATGAGAAACTTTTTATCACAGCATAGGGTAAGATCTTCAGTCAGTAAGTTATTAGTTAGTACATTAATTTTTGAAGGTGATTTCATTACTGTTTACATTATTATGATTAAATAAAGAGGTTCTACATTGATTATAATTGTTGTTTGTTTAAATAAATTGCCACTTCCCTAAATAAAGCATCATTTCAGTAATAAAAACAACAATTTTCATCATGTCATTCTATTGATGTTGTTGAAAAGTTTTAGACTGCTTCAAGATCATGTTAACTACAGATTACCCTTAGATGTTAATACTTGGCTGATCGTATTCAGAATTGTAACACTGATCCTATATGTGGTATTACTAGAAACGTGTACTCTATGATTTTTGTTATTGAAAACAAAACAAAAATGTACAACAATAATTTGCAGATGATAATCACTTGACACAAATATTTTAAATATGACGTAATTCATGCTACAAAATGGATGATGTTGTGTTTGTATCAATACAATGAACAGCTTTGAGATAGCTTCTAGTAGCCATCATTTACTATTAACACTTCAGAGAGTCGACTTACGACTGGCTGTTCTATATCACCTAAAATCAATTTCAGATAAGTGATAAACTCAATCAAAACATTAGTTATAAAACTAGTGATGTAAATAGAAATTATTGTCTCCATTTACTTGGTTTTTTTTCTTAGAACAAAGTTGCAAAAACTGAATATCGACTTTCTGCAATAAATCATTAGTAGAAAATGAAAAAAATATACGATACATAGGGAAACATTTGTTTCTGAATAGGAATTTAAAACAAGTAACCAGTATTATAAGATCAGGATTTACTGAATCCATATATTTAAATAGGACTCGTCACTCTTTTACTCTACATTCATGAATTTGTATACTCCCATTACTGACTGAACTGAAGATCCTGCACAGCTGTATTATGATGTATCTGATACGTTAAGTACATGAGACTGACATTACTAAGGCCTTCAGGATTGTTAACTGACAACAAGGCAATGCTTTCGATTGTGGAAGCTTGTCCAATCAGGGTTCGTAAATCGAGCCTATATGGTCAAAAGGAGATGATAATCATCCTGAATCTACCATGCCAGAGAGATTGGTGTACTGTAAACATATTTATTAGCCCTTTTTTTCTTTTTCTTAGTGTATTCATCATGCTGATTCTGTCCTTCTGTCGTTTCTTATTCATCTTCTTTATTTGCTAGACAAATACTTTACCACTATTGTTATCAATATTATCCCTATTACTATCACTATTGCTCAACTAACATTCTAGCCTTCTTAAGTTTTACACTGTTAACAAGCTTCTTCTTGATTGGTGTTCATTTGATGTGTTCAAAATGATGTAATGTTTCATCTTTTCAACTTTCACTACCAATTTGATCATTACTATTATGCCTATCACTGTGATAATCAACATTTTATCCACCCTGAAACTTAAAGCTTTTTTGGTTATGGATTGTTATCAAACTACCCAGTTGACTGTTTACTGTTCTACTCAAAATGACGTAATTCATTCTTAGCCTTGGTAATCTTTATCATTAATTTATTTCTCACGCACACAGCCTCCTGTTCCCCTCCACCACTACAACCTATTCACAGTTCTGTTTCACTTGATTTAATTATTCACTCTAAGTCAGTGTTTCTAATTCAGTGTCTAAGTTTGCATTATGTGTATAATAATTGTTCACGGGGGTGCAACTAATTTCATGCTGTCTAGTCCCGAGTGCAGACCGAATCTTATCGATCATATTTGCAATGTGCCAACCAAGCTAGGAAGCTCAGCATCGCGGTGCACATTGATAGATGTCAGTTGGTTGGAGGCAACCGGCAGGAAGCACTAAACCTGGTTGCGATTCGGTCTGCATTCAGGACTAGACAACATGAAATTGGTTGCACTCCCGTGACCAGTCAATACATGTAAGCCAATCCTACAGGAGGTGAGTCGCGGCCCGAATAGCTCAGTAGTAAAGCCGCTGACTACAACACTGGATGACGCGGGTTCAAATCTCAGCAGGGTTTCCTGCCGATTGCCTTCAACCAAATAGCATTATGTGTATGCTTGCATTGCATAACACTACACATAGAATCATGTATGTAATTCAAATGAAAAGCTGATGAGTTCTACTGAGATTTATGAAGTCAATAAACTCTGCTTTAATTACGTTGGTCTTCTGATTTAAACTTACTAACATTAGTGAAGAAGTGATTGAGTATTGACGTAGGAATTATCTTAAGACTATGTTAGAATTAATCATGTAATGTGCATAAGATCGAAATCTTTTCGCTGCCTGCAGCGAAGAAAAATTTTACCTTTCGATGAAGTCATTTATTAAGTTGTACATTCGTGAATATATGTTACAGTAGGGAGAGCATTCCCGAATTACTTCCAGTTAGGGGGCAAATTATATTGAGTTACTTAAGAGAGTTGATTAATACACATTTAAGTTTAGAGTGGGAAGATGGACAAGGGATTATGAAATTGAATGAAATTATGCAATACAGGATGAATGTATGGCAAAGTAGGAAAATGAATGAAGGGTTATCAAACAAAATTTTGAAACGTGGCCACGAACACTACTCAACCTGGCTGGCAAAGGGAGGAAGGAAATATGTCTTCAGTTTCATAACAGAACACCTCATGAACTCAGGCCACTTAGTTCCTTTACAGAGCCCATTCAAAATTCTCAGTACGGTTCGATCAAACCACTCGAAGGGAGTAAGATTAAGGCATTTGTTTATAGGTGAAGCATTAGCCATTCAGAAGTTGAAACCAGTGTTATGCGTCCAATAAAGGTATGTCAAACCTTTATCTTTGACATGGTCATCATAAAGCTTTGACTGTCATAGATTCATTTTGTATTAGGCAATTATATATGTATTTCCCTCATCCCTTGTTTATTTTCCTACTGTGTTTCAGATTTAACCTGCATTACATAGTTACAATGTTATTTTCATGGTCCCCTGTTTATTTTCCTACTCTGTCATAGGTTTATCCGTTATTACATAATCACAGTTTTATTTTCATAACCCTCCATTCATTTTCCTACTTTGCCATACATTCATCCTGTATTTCATAATTTCATTCAATTTCATAATCCCTTGTCTATCTTCCCACTCTAAACTCAAATGTG
The DNA here is from genome assembly GCA_944470555.2 of Heterobilharzia americana. Taxonomy (NCBI): domain Eukaryota; kingdom Metazoa; phylum Platyhelminthes; class Trematoda; order Strigeidida; family Schistosomatidae; genus Heterobilharzia; species Heterobilharzia americana. The sequence goes on along the minus strand of OX104127.1, from coordinate 162,314,753 downwards.
TATTAATCAACTTTCTTTAGTAATTCAATATAATTTGCCCCCTAACCGGAAGTAATTCGGGGACGCTGTGCCACTGTAACATATATTCACGAATGTATAGCTTAATAAATGACTTCGTCGAGAAGAAAAAATTTTCTCTTCGCTGCAACCACGTCTTGTCTTTCCCGATGATCAAATGGGTGTATTCCTCTGCTTTTTCGAAAGCAGAAATTTACATGGTCTGATTGTTAATGTATAGTGACGTCTATTATACGTTTAGCAAACAGAATAATTAATATAGTTTCCAAGTAAAAGGTTTACTCTTGAAGATAATTAATATAGTTTACGATACCTGAATACTGGTAATACCGAAAACCGGTGAACACAAAAACCTATTTCTGTCTGTTTTCTCCTCAATATTGTTTATGTTCGAAGGTCAAGCTGTCGTCAGACAAGCTAATAAGTCAGTGTAGAAGCTTGCACAGAAATGCATCAGTTAAATCGCAACAGTTTACAGTAGTAATAGTAGTAGTAGTACACAGTGAAGAAGTGAACGAAGAAAGATGCTAAAAATCAATAAATTGTAGGAGAGAAGAGAGGGGCTGATAAAATGTTCAAGAATTGGACGGTAAAGCATGTACATGTGTACAACTGTGACCTATCTTGATGCATATTAGTAACAGACTCCTGTGTTATGTACGAAAGATACCACTCAGGTAGCCTGTGAAAATCAGATTGCCAAGGAGAAGCATTATGGTTTAGTGCCTCATTTTTGCCTAATCACCTTAGGTCTCTTTAAACTTTATGCTACTTCTGAGTACATAACTGATATGAGTCGCCTAAGGATGTGGAAATTCTCGTTGCTTGGCACACTGTTACACAATATACTGGTGCTCATTCAAGCAGTGTGATTTCTCACCAATGCCTTCAGGAGTATAAATATCTAGATGCAAAACGAACCTTTTGTATCCCACGTCAGAATAATTTATCAGCTCTACAATGGAAGCTGAGGTAACTTTCTAGGTATGTGAAGAGATGGACATCACTGAAGGAATAGCCATCAATCAACATTACTTTAAAAAACAAATCTTTGCACAAACATTTTACAAAAGTCTCTGAATTAGATCAGCATTGTTTTGTAGAATTTAATCATTCATTATTTTTTTTTTACAAATATGCAGCCATAATATTGCTCGATGAACATGAAGTAATGTCTTGAGCATGATACTCTGTTAATTAAGTCACTACATGTTCGAAAATAAACGAGATAAATTCTGATAGCAGCTGTCAGTTTAACTTTAATTTGACCACTTCATTATTCAGCTTTGAGCAGGTAAATTGATTTCGAAATAGTACTCTTCTTAGACTGACAACAGTTAGAGAATCACTAAAGACCTGAGAGCACTGGAAACTTGTCTTGTCCCAGTATGCGACTCGTCATCACATCACACACAAAATCCTGGCAGGAACCAAATTTAGGACCATCATGTCTCACAGTCAGCACATCATTACATGGTCACTGAGTTGGAATCCATTGGCTTACATTTTCTTATTTCCTCATGTCAACTCAAGATATAGCGCGACCTTCATCCAATGAAACTACTGAGTTTTGTCCTCACAAAAGACTTGATTAACACTAGAAGTTCAGGTTTCTAATTAGCGCTTCAAGAAATCCACCTATAAGCATCCCACTATGAGCATTAGATAGAAAGAATTACTGAATGTTAATTCAGTGGATGAATGGCAACAAACTAACCACGTGACATGGTGGTCAAAGTTTTGATCCCTGGAGGGGTCTTAGGTACGCATTGTCGAGATGTTCCACAATAATATGAAGCAGCTATCCAGTGCCACAAAGTTTTCAGTGACTCTCTAAATGATATCAGTCCACGACAGATATTTGCATGAACCCTAAAAAATGGAGTCTCATGGTTCAATATTAGAATCAAATTGAACCTGTTATATCGGTCGAAAAGTAGAAAACGAATTTCAAGCAAGTATTATCGATGGTATTATTTCGTTTACTTTAAAAGTTATTTAATTTATCTATTTTGTAACATTATTGTATAGCTCAACTAAAGAGCTTTCGACTGACTCCTCATACTTTTCTGTATGACTTGTAGGAGGACTTTAAAGGCCACCCTAGCTACGGTCGAAATAACCAATAAGATATCTCTGATGAAAATCTGCCTTTCCAGCCGAAATAGACAAACCTAATTAGTTATTTCAAACTTTGCTAGGGTAGCCTTAAAAATCACTGCAGTTTAAAGTCACCCAGTGGTCCGGTGTTCAAGGAATATACCAACAATCAGCGCTAGATTTTATGTGCTGTCTTAAGCCTTTTTGGAGAGCCAAATCGAGTGACTCAGTTTGTGTGTAAACTGAATGTACGAGAAGTGAAAAGTATGGAGTGAATTTAAAGGCGATTTTAAAGTCGGATGACTGTGATGACCACCCTAGCAATAACTGAAATAACTAATCAAACTTCTCTATTTTATAAAAATTCACCTTTCTGTCCGTATTACCGAAACCTGATTGGTTATTTTAGATGTTGCTAGGATGGCCTGTGAAGTCACTCCATATATCTAATACGAATTAGAATTTCAGTGCAATGTGAAAATTAATAACTTGGACTTCATCATTTATGCTCTACAGCGGCATCTATAATAAATTGGTTGGTTTGTTGAAGATGCCATGTACAATGTCTTTGAAGTCTGTTTTGTGCTTGCTATGATTTTCAAAATAGATTATTTTGTCAAGAAGAAAGAAATTTAATAGAAGAAACTAACTTAGATGGTCGAATATGTGCTTGCTGCGTCCCCTGTAAGTGACGTACACTACAAATGATCTCTTATAGGACTGAAAGTTCCACGACTAAACAACACATCTCAGAGAACACAATACAACCAAGACGTGATTACTCTTGTTGACTGTTTACTGGATGGCTACTGAAGGCACTTTTCAAAAGTAAGATGGGGAATGTTTAGATTACATAGTAGACATAGGTTTTTTTTGCGTAAAATATTCATGTACACCATTTCAGATGAAGGTTACCATTCTATTGGCTTATTCTGGCCTTTAAAGTCACCCGCTATTTTTCAAACGTATCAATAATTACTTTGAGGGTCACCCAGGAACAACTCAAATAGCCAATCAGACTTCTCTATTTTATGAAAGCATGCATTCCCAACCAAAATGGAGAAACCTAATTGGTTTTTTCCGTCCTTGCTAGGGTCACCTCTGAAATCACCCGTATGTCATTGAGTGACCTTAAAGACTACCGTAGCAACTAATGAGACAGTCAACTACATTCTTTTAGTTTATGAAAAAGTATTTTCCCAGGTGAAGTACCGAAGCCTGATTGGCCATTTCAGCAGTTGCTAGGGTGGCCTTTAAAGTCACCCAAAATAGCTTTACCAGTTACTAGATAAAAACACAGGTATAACTCTAACTAGTTAATAAATAACCCTATTGTTATCAGTAGTATATGAGTCCTTGAGACAACTGAATGACTTTCATTGCATTAGTATTTCAGTGGAAGTTTTTATTTGATCATAACTCTATTTTCTGTTTATCAATGTCAATTAATTTTTATGATGTAATTTACCCTTTCTTTCATTTGACTATCTTTAGCTGATACTGAATTGAATAAATATAAAATAGTTTTATTCTTTTTATTGTGTAAAAGAGATGATTAATCTTACAAGAAGAAAATCAGTTGATCATGCATCGTTTTAAAGTCTCTGTAGAAAGCTATCAGTAACGATTAAGTAATTTAATCCTAAAATTTGGATAATGTAATTAGAGGACGTAGATTATCTGAAAAAATGTGATGTATTAGCGCTACACATTTCCAAGACTCTGATCCCCCACACATTTACCTGTCAAGTCAATTTGTATATGAAAACTGGTAGTGGGGGAATGACAACTTTGACATAAAGGAATTCAATAATAAGAAGGATAATGAGAGGAAAAAAATTATAAGATTTGAAGACAATCTTGATGATATGATAAAATAAGCATTACCAAGGTAGGCTGAATGTTAAGGACAAACATACAATGGGGGTTAAATTTATTTATGGCTAGAACCTCAACAAACTTAAGTATACGCCCCTGACATTTTCTGTAATAAATTGTAAAGGCTGTTTTGATATCAATCCTGTGACTCTTATCAATGATATGTTTCGCAATGGATGATGATGATTGTCTGCCATCTGCGCTTATCAATGTTTGTGAATCCAGCTGCTTTCGTAGCCATTTTGGAACATGTTCCCCTACCCTCAGGTGCATATCACGATTCGTTCTCCCTATGTGTGTTTGTCCACACACACATGTAAATTTATAAACACAGTAGGATGTGACGCGATCGTTTATACAGCGTTGAGGTCTAGGTAGCAGCAGGTGTTTGGTCTTGTCAACTACGATAAGCTTAGCTGCATAGTACGTTTCGCTAACAGGAGACCTTAACCTATGTTTTAATATTATGCTATTAGATTCTCCTCTGTATGGTAACGTGACGTAAACGCATTTCTTCGAAACAGAGTGCAGATTAAGTTTGAATCCTTATTGATTTTCGCAGCAGTTTATGAACTTCAATGGATATGCATTTTCCACCAATGTTCCCGTTAGCATTTTGATATCATCATCCATTGAGTCTTCCGTACAAATACTCTGGATCCTATTAAATAGACAAGTTACCAAACCTCACTTGTATTGGGTTGGACAAAAGCTATGGGAACTTAAATACTGACCTGTCCAAGTAGGTTTCCAGTAGATCCATCGTTTTATTGAACCATCATTTCTACGACTTAGGAGTATATCCAAGAATGGCAGACAGTTTTCTTTCTCTTCTTCACATATCAGGCTTATGTTGTTTTGTATGATGTTAAGTCCTTCTAACAAACATGTCGCATCTTCATGCTTATCACATATCACGATTATATCATCAACATATCTTTTATAGAGAGTAACTTTATTGATGAGATCTCCGGTCAAGCCTACAATGTGTGACGTGTAACCCTAATAGTCAGTTTCTGAGTGTCGTATCTGGAGAGTAGTTGAAGTATCAAATTGACTTGCTATCGCTTTGATATACTTTCAGTATTTTAGCTGTAAAACTTCTAAACTCATTCGTTATCTTATACTGTTCTTTGTGTATCGAAGAGTTAGAAAACAGTAGAATTTTTTCCAGACTTTAGGATAGCTTCCTCCATTTGATGTAGTTGATACCAGTTAGTTAAAAAAAATACAGTTCTTAGTAGTATTGAAAGAAGTAAAAGACAGGTATGCAGGAAGGAATGCCCATTGTCAACAAGTGGGACAGTAGCCGTTAAATATAGTACACTTTGCACTAAAACCGTCATTTGCAAAATAAACTTCATTTCCTCTTCTGCTTCTTTCTTGATTTGCTCTTTATACGCCTGCCTTGTATCTTGCGTTTCACATGGAGGAATCATTACCCATTACAGGTGTTTCCCTATGACTTATGCTACCCTCTCAACATATGCTACTTATATCCATTCTTATCAGCAACACCCATTACAGTACTTCCTGATTTTTCGATTTCCTCTTGTTTTGTAATGACTTCATGTGAGAAAAGTGGAAGGTGATATATTAGTTTTGGTGAATTTGACGGAGTAAAAACACGTTTATGTTGATAACTTTATAAATAAAATTGACTATTTACTCATATGAACGATGCATTTCCTAAATTCTATTGATGAACAGAAAAATATCAATCAATTTGATAACTCTGTGGAACGGCATACAAAGTAACTGAGTTTAAAGCAACTTACATGAGACGAGAACATAAGCAGAGGCTGATTCACTTTCAGAATCTGGATGAATAGTTTTACACTTGTATTCACCAGTATCAGTAAAGTTTACATTGGTGATGATCAACTGACACATGGCCATCAGTTCGTCTGTATACTGTCCAATAATAACTTTGAATTTTCGATCACGAAAAGTGTTTGTAGTTGTATTGGTTTGAAAGAGACAACTTCCAATTTTATTCTGATTAAATAGTTTTAGAAAACAAGAAAAAGCAACTGATGAATCCTTATTCTGATATGAAAATAAGCATTCTGTACTCTTCTCATATTCAGTCTAAGTATACACAAGAAAACAATAAAGTTAAATGACTTCAGAACTCTATGAGTAATTTGGTCAAAGTCGCTGGTAAACAGCAATAATAGCCAAAACAGAAATAATGTACTTCCGGCGAGTTCCAAACATCGGAACAGTTACCTTCGTTGTCCAGCGTTGCATAACACTATAAATTTTAACGACAAATTAGGTCAGTCTACATATCTCTAATTTCTAAACTCCTACATGAAATAAACATTAATTGATATGATACAATTTCAGTTCATAACCGTTTCATAATACTAAGACACTCAGGTGAACGGTTGCTGGAGAAATTGGATAATGTTAGAAAGATGCTAAATGTAGCATAATGACTAGTTTTCCAGTTTCTAGAGATGGACAGAGGAAAACCATTGGGTCCTGTCCTCTCTTTTTCACTTGTTCTGTGGTTCTTATAAGTGATATGAAATGGAAATTATTAACATGCTGATATTTACCGATGAAGAATACTTGTTTAAGAAGAACACACGCCAGAAGTTAATATCTTTTACTACGCTGAAGAAAGTAACCCATTTTAGTAAATCAGAAGGTAACCTACACACAAATAATAATAATTATTTATTATTTGTCCATTGGGTTCCTAGTGGAATATAGAACTTCAGTAGCACGCCACCATTGCACTCTGTTCTCTGCAGTCTTTCGAACCTGACTCCACGACTTCCCACAAGCTTTCATTTCTTCCTCACACCATCTCTTCCATGTCACCCTCGGGCACCCGACTCGTCGTTAGAAGTTTGATTTCACCATCTGTGGTGGGGTGTTGTCCAGTACTGATTTAAGTTTTCTATAGAATTCCTCCTTCTTCTCTTCATCTCCATTATTTGTAGGTGCATAGTGTAGCGTAGCATTGTATCATTGTGACTTTCATTCCTTTTCACTTAGATCTTCCCTTCATGATCCTGATCCTGGAGGAGGGGATTAATTCCCACTTCATGTGAGCCTTAGATGCTCTTGGGACATCATGATAGACACTCAAAAACTCAGTGTGCTGTTCTCGTGGTTGTCGTCTGGGTGACAATATCAGAGTAGATTATTGACTCCTCATTAGTTGACAGTTTGAGAGTCCACTTCCATTCCATCTATAGATTCTTCACAGATTCCCACCACTTCTATGCCACACCTTCTCATCTCTTTCAGAATCTGGGTAGCCTTGCTAGGTTCATACATGGTGCGGACATTCCATGCCCCCATTCTTACTTTCGCTTTCATCGAGAGAGAGAAGACACATCAGCCGATTGGCTTCCTGAAGGCTTTCATTTACCGGCGTCATTTCTTATCTCCGATTTCGGTGAGGAATAAGTTTGTTTTAATTTTTTATATTTTGTTTTTCCTTAGAAGTTTGCCTAGCGATTGGATTGGTTTTCTGGGTTAGGGTTGCTAGCCCTATACCCAACCTTCCCTCTTAATTTGGGCTTAGATTGGCTAGCAACTAGTGAACTAGTTAACCAGGAGAGGTTACACACAGATAATTAACCAGTAATATTAATAGCAATGATGGTTATAGTGAAATAGAAAACTTACAGTGTTTAAGTACCATTCTATAAAAACAGGTGTAGTTATAACAGCACAAGAATGTTGTATTGTGGCTCCAATGCGAGCGATCTGATTTGTAGGACGAAGCACAAAATCACCTTTAAGTAAAAAGATTTACATGTTGTATATATCAGTTATATGCAGGATACAATGGTTATAATTTTAGGCAAAGCATAGGAAATATCTTAACCGGTAATTAGACAGACTGCTTAAAATTTAGGCTAGTGAAAAATTTTCATTTAATGTATTTCATCAAATTCCTTCTTTTCAATTTGTTTTAATCTTCTCATTATGTACTCTTGCACACTTTTAAAGTAGCTTCAAACTGCCATTTTTCCAGCTAACAACAAAACAGTACAGAAATGCAGCACATTACTTACTATTCGTTGGATGACTGTGTCAAATTGCAGAATATGACACTAGCTGGATCAACTACTACCACCACTGAAATAATCCTGGATTTTCTATTCATTCATCATTCCAAACCAGACGCTAATGTAACATCAGGTGCTTGTTTCACATTGCGGCTTTTATCACATTTATTATTAACCTTATTCAAATGTAATGATTATTTCACATAACGATATTGTACAAGGAATGAATTTGCTGAAATATTACATACTGAGAATTCCATATTGTACCACAAGTACTGTTTGGAATAAGGCCACTATCATCGCTATTATTATCATTATTACTATTATTATTATTATTAATTCAGTTCAATGGACCCTAATAAGTCAACCTTATACACAAATCAAATGAAAGTCAAATTCGACAAAACAATAGGGGGGGACAACTCATTTGAAACATGTATTATAATGTCAGGGAAGTAAAATTTTTAACAGTCTGATAGCACACTTATTTGCTATATGTATTTACTTCAGACATAAGAAAGGATAAATGACTTTAAAATACAAGCCATAAAATAATTAGGGTCAATATAAGTGCAAACCTTGTGCATATGACATATAATGACGTTTCCACCATAAAATATTGTTCATATTCACAACAACGTGATATCACACAGTTTTCGACATCTGATTTTCACAGTCCTATCACCCATCTCGTATTCATTGTTTATATTGGTAGTAAAATTGTGTATATCTCTGGTAAACGTGTTCCTTCATTCCTATGAACAAAGAATCAGTAATCAATCTCTTTCTCTGTCTTTTGACCTAACCTTTTCGGATTTAAGCAAAGTGGCTTTATACCACTCGATTGTGTGGTTATATATATCAATGCATATATTGCAATAGCCAAGTTACTTTCTAGACTATTGATCTTACTGGCGTCTGTCATTCTATATTTGGCTAAATTCCTCTGTTCCACTAGTCTGACTAACATCAACCGACTAGTCGCACCTATGCACTCAACAGCGCATTTAACAAGGCTGGAATTAGGGTGGAAATTGAACCTAACTCATAGATAAGAATTTGTCGGCAAAAGGATCCCCTAAATCAAATTCAACAAAATAATCTCATTTACTGAATTTCATGCAATGACTGTATCCAAAGCACCGTCTGCCCTTCTTTTGGATATTACCGTCTACAGGAAACCCATACACTCTAACAGGTATCAAACTTCAGGTCATCGCATATAATGCCAGTTAAGGCGAGTTTAGTCAAGTGTATAAATGACAGTGCTAAAAAGCTCACTAGTCATTGTAAGGACCTAAGCAAGGAATTGAAACACATAAAAGAAGCATTAATAGTTAGTTATTCATTGCCATCTGCCGTTTATTAAGCAGATCCTGACAAGTATGTAAAAAAACAAATTGATGGCAGTTGTATGAAACCGAATAAGGCGGACAACAAAAGTAGAAATGAGCTCAAAGTTAAAAGAATTCTCAACAATGCTTGAATTAGCGTAGCATTTAAACCAACAAACTCAGTCAGAGATAAACCCTGATGGCATAAGAATTCAGCAAAATAATCTAATCTATCAAATTCCATATAATGACTGTGACGTCAAGTACATCGATGAAGCCAACTGATGGGTATTAGTTAGATACGTGGAACATAAGAATTTAGCCCAATAATAGAATGACAGATCCCAATGGAATCAGTAATCTAGAAAGTCACTCACCTATTGCAATGTATGCATTGACATACAACATACAGACAATAGGGTGGAATGAAATCACTGTGATTAAGTTCCATATAGTTAGATGAATGTGGAGAATGATTGATTACTGAATCTTTGTTCATCGAATCAACACCCATGACATGTAATAGGAGTGGGGGAATACGCATACCAGAGATATGCAGAATTTTACTATCAGTAGGAGTAAAGAATATGAGATTGGTGATAGGACTGTGAAAGTCAGATGTTGAAAGCTGTATGATTACTTAGTTTGATATGATTATGAGGAGTAATTTATGGTGGAAACGTCATTAAGTAAATAATACCGTATCATTGTATTCATTAAATAAACAAATCTAAACGGGGTCAAATCGGTAGTTTATGCGGGAAGAGGAAGATGGTTTATTAGTCACTTTTGGTAGTAATGCGATAACAAAACGTGGTCGAAACTTCCTCATAGTTAGAACGTTAACAAACTTATATATATAATCAGTCATGTAAACTGGTTTGAAAGTTTCATAAGAATTCACTCTAGGCACCCGTTTCAAGGATATGTTTAACTGAAGCCGAAGTTGAACATGTATAAAGGGGATTAAGTGTTTCAGGTTGCCGAAAATCAACCATCTCTTATCGACTCCTTAATCATCAGCTTTTCAACCATTTAGAAACAAAGATAACTACATTTATGCAGGCAAATTATCAGTACAACACAAATATAACTCTGTCCTTGCTTGTGATCCTTTTAAAAATGTTCACACAATAATTCTTCTCTTTTTTTCATCATGTGAAGGTGAACAACCTTTCACATGTCTGGATCGACCTCAGGAAGATAAGAGTCCTGTTGATACAGGTTAAATATGATCACCACAATTTTCCGGTAAACAATTGCATTTCTAAATCTTCTCAAGTTATATTTTACGGTTAGTCTTCTTAATGATTTTTAAAAGTGTTTATTGAATGCTTAAGAATTCTTTATGACTGAGCATGGATAGTTTCACAAGACTATATGCATAATAGTAGCAATATGAACAACAACTGAAATATACATGAGAATATTTATTGAATATTAGTTGTCATAGCCTTATTTAATTACGTACTAAAGACTGTTTTATACTACCTAAAGGGATTTCACGTCCACACTATCTGTGCTACATACTGTTCAACTACCTTCGATTCCTCACAGATCATGGATTAACCTCTACATTACCTCATGATATCTCGGAGAACCAATAGCTTCACATCGACTTCTGTTTTATAGACTGACTAGATGGCGAAGTCAACGTAGAATCTCACACACAGTTGCATCAGTTCAAGCTGCCACACTTCATAGTATTACACAAAGAACAGGTGGATAGAAAAAAGTGATATCAGACTAGACAAAATTTGTGCGACAGAATAAGCAATCTAAAGGTAACCGTTAGTGCAAATATTCACGCTTTAGAAGATATCATGGAGTGAATACATCTGCGCCATCCTGACCGATTTCAGCCATGCCACCAAGAGTCAATCCCCAACCACTTATTCCTTTCGTCTTGGGGAACGAAGTGGGCAGTTGAAAGCTCTGCACACAGCTCGGACTAATAGTTAGGGAATTCGTTGACTGATGCCACGTCTTGGTGTGGTTATCCTGAACCATCTTCCAACTACCCCTAGCATGACACTTCGGAGAAAGAGATGAGTCGCCATGCGGAGTACATCTTCAAGCCATCTCAGTCGACTTAGGTACACAAGTTCACAAGTTGATTTGCCTATTTTGCCTAGTACCATTCGCCTGACCTCAGCATTGCTCACGCCAAACACAAGCAGTGCCAAGAAGATACATATGGTCAAAAACCTGTAAACGCTTCATATCTACTACTTTCAACGGCCATTTCTCACAGATGTATGACAGGAAAGCACAAACTGCAACGCAGAATACTCGTCCTTTGATAGATAATCCGATATCTTGTCAGTTGGCGCCACACGTGACGCATGTTGGAAAAGGCCAGCGGGGCCTTCTATATCCGAGCTGAGATTCCGTCGGCAACCGGCCCTTACAGGCTTTTTTATATACAGCATTTGAACACTATTTGATCGAATGTCATTCTTTGGGAGATTCATTTCTATGTTATCTTCATGACTTGTTGGTGATTATAGAATTCCATGTATTTTCCTTGCTTTATCAAAGCAAAAATGACTGACAATTGTACTTGTTATTTCTTGTTATAAAATGTTGTTGTTGTTGTTGTTATCAATTTCTTCACTAACGGAAAACTAGGCTAATAGATAAAAAAATTGACAGTAAATCACATACTTTGTTGAATCAGACATATATTTTGGAATAATTACTTGATCAGAAACATGCTGGTAAATTTAATCCTACAAATGTAGTTACGTAACAGACCACAAAAGAGATATCCGGAGTTGTAGTTGTAACCAGTGACTTTATTTTCATAAATTTAGATAATATCAAAAACCAACAATTAAAAGGATTGAAAGGAGTTGTAATTCAGGATGAGGCTGATGGAGTGGTGTTCTCTGAACTTTCATATTCATAGAAATTAAGGAAGGAATTCACTTAACAAAGGAAAAAGAATCTAAGAACAAAATTCTGTTCTTAGATGTCCTCATCTTTAGAACATACAGCAGGACTGTACAAGCTCGAGCGTACAAGAAAATCATACAAATTGATCACATTTTGAAGTAAGTTAGCAATCATCCTACATTCGATAAGAAATGTTGTGTGTAAACACTATTCTGAAGATCCAAAACGTATTGCAGCACAGACACTGTGGAAAGCCGAAGTAACATACCTGTAAAAAGTGTTCAAAACCAATCACCATCCACGGAACAAAAAGTGTTTATCAGCAGGATACAAGACAAGGCAATTACCCTACATGGAAGATATCTGAGAAACTGTCAACGGACTGCTTTGTCTGTTGGAGACTGGAGTAGTACACAAACCGACGAAATCACTACGCAGCATGTTATGCAAATCAAAAGATCAGTTGCCAAAGAAAAACAGAACATTTGTAATCTACAAAATCGATGACAAAGATTGTTCACAACACTCTGTTAGCCAGTTTAGCTGTCGGATTGCTCAAAGAATTTGTTAACAGTAACTAGCAGTAAGGTGACATGATGCAGCCCTCTCGGTTTTACCGCACGTAGACAAATAAAATCACAAATTTGGCTGGGAGAATGTGAAAATCCTTCAAAGAGCAGGTTTTAAAGCCACAAGATAACTTCTAGAAGCATGGCACTCTAACGGAATCTAACCAAGGGACACATGGGTATAGATCCAATCTATGATCTCTACCAGCGTAATCGAATGAAATTTGAAGTCAAAGCGGTCAATGGTGTAACAAAAATCTCTTATACAACTTACAAATGGACAACACCTAAGGTCCGTAATAACACCATCTAAAAATTTGTGCAAAGTCTAACCATGCTTCATTTCTATATAAAGTTAGTTCTGAGGATAACATCAAGTCTGAAGATGAAACGTTCACGGCAAAGTATCAAATCTCAGCGAACACCAAAGCAACAGCATAGCTGAAAGCTGTTACAAATTACTGAGAACTCTTACAGATGTCACTGTTAGGGTTGGATAGAAAAGAAGATAGTATGAACATGGAATCTAAAGTTACTGAGTAGCGGTCCGAGTTGCCACATTCCTGTAATTATTAGATTTCCAGTTAGAGTTTGATAACACCAAAGACGGGAAAATCAGACAGTTTTCGGACCTGGTCATGGTTGGATTGACCATATATTCATCAGGAAGACCACTATGAAAGAACAAAATAACCAAATGGGACTATTAATGAACAGATGAACTGTTAGCCCCTCACCACACATAAAAGGTACCTAAAGACGCATTAATCTTGCGCTTTATATGTAAACTTAAAAGACTTTCAAAAACTCACAGCTCTTCAGCTTCCATCAATGAGAAAAGAGAAAATTACAAGGCAAGATTCACTCAAATTGTAAGGTGCCTTTGAGGAAATGGGATATAAAAACTAAAAGTATGACATTAAGTCGAAGAATTTGAAACGATTATGCGGAATTTGGACGGGCTGTTTTAGCCCACTATGAATTGTAATACTAAAAGAGGATGATTGAGATGCTTTGCAAAGACTATGGTGGTATTATTTCACTTGTCAAGTCGTTGAATTCAAGTTTTCAGTCAGTTTAGAAGCAGAACATAGAAGGACTGGAGTCATGGATTTTAAAGACAATTCTAAGAAAAAGTACTCACTTTATTCTTCTACTCTATACTAAACTGGAAATACATGAAGATCACAAACGTACGTCAGTTATTTACGTCTTAGAATAATAGTTTAATTAAACCTGATAGAAGTGAAAAACTTGGGCACTGTGGTAGAATGTAGTTCCATATTAGATTTGTTTATTTGATATAAAGCGCACAGTGATACAGTATTATTTAATTGATTACGTTTCGAGCATAAATTATTGCTCATAATCATATCAATGTAATCACACTTCTTTCGACATCTGATTTTATAGTCCTGTCACTTGATCTCTCTTTGTTTTTTTGTTTTTTGATTAGTAGTAAACCTGATAGATCACCTCATTTAATGATCACACACGTCGATCGGTACTGAACAATTAGATCTGTGCACGTATATCGGTTACCTACTGCTGATTGATTCCTTCACATAATCCAGTTCTACAGAGGGTCAATAGTAAGCTGAATAGCTTACAGGTAAAGTCTTCGATTTCACCAGTGACCGATACAGGTCTGAATCACATAAAGAGCATCAGTTTTCTCATGGTTGCAGATACGTCTTGCTGATAAGTGCCAACGAGTGAGAAACCCAAGTTCATGAAGTTCTCTTGATTAACTCTCACCGTCCGATATGAAGAATGTATCGTTATATATTTTAGTTGTACTCATGATTAGTGTAGGTCAAAGTACTTGAAGTTATCACAATTATTTGATCTGAAATATTCTTTATGTTGTTACAAACAACTAATCTAGCACAAGTAAGATCACTTAGAAGTCAGAGAATATGGAACAATCAGACGCGAATATAATCTTTTTGCATCTAAATGCAAATATAAATGCTAGTCAACATGATGAATGTAAGCTGGTGGTCAAAGCTACCCGACTCTAAAGTTTGATGAATGCCTATAATATAACTGGTAGAAGATGGTCATGTCAGTGTATGAAATATTATTCTGCTGGAACACTTTCCATTGTCATGAGTATGCAAAGTGTCACAGATATGCGTTTACTTTATTATATTTGTCCATGTTAATACTTTGTGGCGGAATTCGTCAATTACTAGATTCAATGCTTTATTCAAAATCATACTAGAAAGGCTCTTGAAATCATAAAATATTGATTTCAAGGTGGAGAAAGGTGAAAAAACAGATATGCTATATTTTGGCCATCAGTTTTGAAGATATTTGAGTGATGCACATATCTTTCTGTTCCATAATATGGTTATCGTTACTTATCCAGATGAACTTGATAGCAAACGGACTGATTGGTGACGAAATCTTAGCTTGGATGCAGAAGGCCCAATTGGTATTAGCCAACTTGCGTCACCTGAGGCACCGACTAATGTGATATCTGACTATCAAAGGACGAGTCATACTTCATTACAGTCCGTTGTGTACTGTTATGAGACATGGCGGTTAAAAGTAGAAGACATGAGGAAGTTGCACGCTTTTGATCATAGATGTCTTTTTAGCATTACGTGACACGTAATGCTCATTCCAAGTCACCGCCTATCTCGACTTGCTATGCCAGGGCAAGCTGGATTACGTTGTAAGAGAGTTCAGACGAAGATGTGACACAAGTCCAAGAAGTCTCTTACTGTTGGTCCGAGTCGTGTAGGGTGCTATCGAACACCTCCCTGGGGTCCTCGAGACGAAAGAAATCAGTGATTGAGGACTGACTCTTAGTGATATGGCTGCAAAAAACAGGTGGCATTGGTGCAGATGTATTCATACCATGATATCTTCTAGAAGTTGAATATGGCACCAGTCTTCCTGTACAAATTATTTATTCTGTCTCACAACTTCTAATTTGGTATCGCTGTTTTTTTGTCCAACTATTCTCTGTGTGCTACTGTGAAGTATGGCAACTTGAGTCATTGCACCTGTGTGCGAGGTTCTACGTTGCTTTTGTCAGTCAGTCATGATAGATCAGCCATTCTAGGCATGAAACTTTAAAAAGTTGTTGCAGAATATATGAAGTAGATTTACCGGACAATGAACATAAATCAAGTTGCCTGAATTATGTCTGGGTGAGTAAAACTCATGATTTAAGTAACTGTTTGATAACTTTTTATTGTCTATTACACTGGAATAAGAATTCATTTCTAATGTATGTCTCATCAACCGCTTCCATATTAGATTTGTTGATTGGATATACATCGCACGGCAACACAGTATTATTTACTTGGTGACATTTCCAGCATAAAATATTGTTCATATTCACACAACGTGTTATCACACAGCGCTTTCAACATCTGACTTTCACAGTCCTATCACCAATCTCATATTCTTTACTCCTACTGATAGTAAAATTCTGCATATCTCTGGTATGCGTATTCCCCCACTCCTATTACATGTCATGGGTGTTGATTCGATGAACAAAGATTCAGTAATCAATCATTCTCCACATTCATCTAACTATATGGAACTTAATTACATTGGTTTCATCCCACCCTATTGTCTGTATGTTGTATGTCAATGCATACATTGCAATAGGTGAGTGACTTTCTAGATTACTGATTCCATTGGGATCTGTCATTCTATTATTGGGCGAAATTCTTATGTTCCACTTATCTAATTAATACCCATCAGCTAGCTTCATCGATGTACTTGACGTCACAGTCATTATATGGAATTTGATAGATTGGATTATTTTGCTGAATTCTTATGCCATCAGGGTTTATCTCTGACTGAGTTTGTTGGTTTAAATGCTACGCTAATTCAAGCCTTGTTGAGAATTCTGAGTAGTTTCTCATGCTCCTTTCTTAAATGATAGAACTTCGTCTACTTTGATGTCAGTCGTTTTATGGCATTTTTTCTTTGTGTACTACTGTGAAGTGTGTCAACTTGAACCGATGCACCTGTGTGGGAGGTTCTACGGTGAATAAAACCACCTGTCTGACCTCTTGTAAAATGAATTAGGATAAGTGAACATTTCTTAACTCTAACAATCCACTATGATAGAGTATGGAATACATACAGTCTGATCGATACGTGAAAACCATAGTCAAAAGAGTATTTCACATATATATATATTATGGGAATAATGGTGTTCCGATGTGGATGATAATATGAGAGACGAATTAGAAATGCTAAATTCGAGCAGTATGCAATTCACATTCACAAATGTGTGCATGTTAAATGCTGAAACTTATCTAAACTTTATGCTTTCTATTTCCTCATATAATGTAATAAGCTGTACAGAAGCTCAGATTTATCTCTAAATATGTAAACTTCCTTTAGTTTCCAGATGTGGTGACAACAAGTGTCTGTCAACAAAATAGTCTGTATCCATGGGTGAATAACACAGAACAATAATGTGTTGAGAAGTTTCATATAACAGAGAGTTAAAATACTGAAATCTTACTTCTAGTTTGGATGAGCAAAGTGAACAGGAGTAGAAGAGAATTTGAGTATTTCATAGTTGTTGATAAATCCCCAATACTGTGTTAATTCAAGGAATGATAGTTGAAATAATATTCCGTGTGATTGTATCGTTTATTGTTGTATGTGTTCTGGTAACTTAGTGACTCCATCCATCCATGGAGATGCAGCATAACAGATGTGTGTTTATGATTTTGTGAATGTTGGTTGACTGATATTGATGAAGTCAGTGTCCATCGAGTGTAATTGATTGTGATTGTGATTGTGATTGGATGATAAGTGGACAAACTAGTTAGTATAATGAATATCTGTAATGCAAATGAGATGTTACGCACATTTTTGTCGATGTTGGTTTATGTATGTAAATGCGAAGGAATTGATATACGAAAGACATCAAACATGAGAAATTCTCTATCCAAGGCAAAAAATAGCAATCACAGGTCACTTTCTTTTTCAAGATGGAATATTGAATTGAATAATGAATGACGAGTCGCAAAGTAATGTATTAACGAGATCCTTTTAATAAAAAGGAGGATTAATCCCTTTTAAGTATATTGAAGAAAACTCTGAATGTTGCAAATTGCATTTCTTCTAAACCAAATGCCTTAAACAATAAAAACTATCCCTAAATGACTGAAGAAGTTGACTAACAAAACGGCGAAATTCACATCTCATTTACATTACACATATTCATTATACTAACTAGTTTGTCCACTTATCATCCAATCACAATCACAATCACAATCAATTACACTCGATGGACACTGACTTCATCAATATCAGTCAACCAACATTCACAAAATCATAAACACACATCTGTTATGCTGCATCTCCATGGATGGATGGAGTCACTAAGTTACCAGACGACATACAACAATCAACGATACAATCACACGGAATATTATTTCAACTATCATTCCTTGAATTAACACAGTATTGGGGATTTATCAACAACTATGAAATACTTAAATTCTCTTCTACTCCTGTTCACTTTGCTCATCCAAACTAGAAGTAAGATTTCAGTATTTTAACTCTCTGTTATATGAAACTTCTCAACACATTATTGTTCTGTGTTATTCACCCATGGATACAGACTATTTTGTTGATAGACACTTGTTGTCACCACCTCTGCAGACAAGCATCTTATACCGTTTATTAGAATGAAGTAGGGGAACGAAATGCATGAATGCATTTGGAAGTGTGGAAACTTGCAAGCTTAAGAAAGGAGGTAACCAGATGATGACAAAAACAGAACACTTTTCAATACTAATAGAGGGGTGTATTTTTCATGAGGAGCCATGGTGTCGGCAGTTAGATGTTGTTCACTATGCATGTGCCATTCAGATGCAGTGATAACTTTGTGCTTCAGGTTGACTATCCTCCATCGTAACACAGAACACATTGTTTCTGCACTCGAAATATTACTTTGATTGGAGTAGACGACATTGCGTAGCATTGACTACTCACCAGCAAGATCGTGATGACGAATTATTGAGCAGATATGTTGTGAGAGTAAGAATTCTTGATTGTGTTCTGTTTGTTTCTTGTTGTTCACCGTTTTTGCTGGCATTGTTTGCCTTCGCTTGTGACAATGATATATTAGTCATGGTGAAGCCACATGATGTGTTTTCTGTTTTTTGGTATATTAGTTAATGTTATTGTGAAGTCTTTTACAATCGAGTGATGTCATGTGTTGTGATATTGATTGAGTTATATTGAGACTTTAGTTGGGTGTTTGAGAGTGGATTTAATATCTCGACTTTTGTAATGTGATCCAACCATCATGCGACCTGTATATCTTCGACTAACAGCGCCTGACTATTCTGAGTAGTTATTTCTAGTCGCTGTCAAGTATTTTTATAGACATTTAGTAACGAGAGTGAGTTGTCATCTGCACCGATATTATATTTCATATGAAACCAACTTTGTCAAAGCAGGAATGTCTCAGTTAATAAATGTTGTGAAACTTGCTATGGACTACCGAATTATTCATTGGAACCACCTGAAGTATATTCATGAGAGTAATAGTTGCAGTGAACTGCAACACTGACTGTTGTGGTTGTCACATGCTCGTTAATGAAGCTGACTAAACTTTTTGTCCTACGTATTCATAAGCAAGACCAACATAATCCAACGATTAGAATACACTATCATTTCAGTGTTTCTAATGTCCTTGATATAAAGAAAGTCATGAAACGAATTTATAATTATCTGATGCTAAGGCAGTTGATTTGTTCCATTAGTAATTCATTTCAGATAGTGTATTATCTTTGATAAACCGACATTCAATATTCTACAGAATAAGCCTTTACACATAAAATAGTAGAGTAGACTGCTTGACCTAATTGATTTTTAGTCAATTATTTCTTTGCAACAACCTATTTAATTTTTTCTGTTATAACAACTTTTCAAGTAGCCATTGAAACATTGGATGTAATGTGCTACATATGCTGGAAAAGGTTGAATTTAACTATAACTACTCACACATGATTTTTGGAACAAAAAGCGCCCAGAACGAATCAATTTTCAAAATAATCTAAATATATGGGTCATTTCGCATGTGTTTCAATCAAATTTTTTTTTGTGCAATCAGTTTATTCACTAAAGTGCAAATCTCCTAAATTTTACAATATTTTTATAAGAGACAATTTAATGTTAGATTCTTAATAAATATAGTTAGCGGTCTATTCGTCTAGTATCTAGCATTATAGATTATATAATCAGTCAATGAGTTCAAATAAAAGACAAAACATGCTTCCTGGATTTCCTGTTTAGTACCCTCTACCAATAATCTCTAACCATCACTTTTTTCTTGCGGACCAATTTGCAACGCTTCGCATTATCATAGAACAGAGTATAGAATGACAGTCAACTCTCTCACTCAACTTCACCGACTTTGAAAAGGCGTTTGACGGCGTCGACCAAGAAGTAATCTGGCAGGCAGCTGCTTCAGCACTACGGAATAATACAAACCTTTATCAACCTCATTCAGCAACTATATGAAGATGCCACACGTCAAGTAATTCACAATGAGATCAGGATGCTTTTGAAGTGAAGAGAGGAGTGAAACAATGCTGCCTGCTATCACCCATGATATTCCTGATTGTGGTCGACTGGATCATGCAACAAACAGTGAGGAGCGAGAAGAGGAGGATACGCTGGACAGGGGAAAAGAACCTAGAAGACTCAGATTTCGCTGATGACTTGTGTCTGATGTCGCACAAACTTGAAGATCCATAGGCGAAAACTAAAAATTTAACAGAAGAGGCGAGGCAGCAAATACAGGACTTCAAGTGAATATAGAGAAGACAGAGGTGATGATGATACCCAACCAACAACACCAAACACCAATCACCATGAACGAGAGAAACTTCAAGGAAGTAACCTCTTTCACCTATCTAGGCAGCATCGTTTCAACTACAGGTGATGGCACGGACGAGGACGTCAAATCAGCCAGGATCGGAAAGACAGCAAGACAGGCGTTCATTAACCTGAAACCAGTGTGCAGATCTTCTGCACTCAGCATGTGGAACAAGATCCGGATTTTCAACACCAACGTCAAGTCAGTGCATCTGTATGGTTGAGAGACTTGGCGCGTTACGAAAGGGATTTCCAACAAACTACAGACATTCATCAACAACTGCCTACACTGGCTCGGTACTCGAGCTCAGATGGCCAGAAAGAATAAGCAACAAGGAACTGTGGCTGGCAACGAACCAACCAACAACCTACCGCTCAACAAATATGTAGAAGGAAGTGGAGATGGATTGGATTGGACATACACTGAGAAGGCCGACTGATGACATCGTGCACCAGGCCAATTGCTCGAGTGGAACCCAAATGGGAAAGGACGAGTTGGGCGTCGGAGGTAAGGGTGACATGAAGGAGAGAGAGAGAGAGAGCTTCTGGTCTGTCGTGGAGCCAGGTTGAAAAGATTAGAGAGAAGAAAGTGGAATGGAGACGTGCTACTGAAGCCCTATGTTCCATTAGGAACCCAAGGGACAAATAACAATAATCACTTTCTACTAGAAAGCAGATATTCTGGCTTAAATAATACAGTTAATTACTATCTGCTTTTGTGATGAAGCAGTGAGTTTGGGAAGGGGGCATATTTTAACAAATTACAAAGTCGTGAAGAGGTGTTCATGTCTCACTACTCCACACAGAAATGTGACAGATGGTATTGAAGTCTTTCAGTTAGTACATTAAACTCAACGATTTAAATAAATAACAGTATTCAAAATTCATGAGTTTGCATTGGCTCCCATCGAACAGCATTTCTGGTGAGAATTGGTGGTGTAAACATCAAAAGGATTCTAGACCATGTATACATACAGTTCAATCACCAAAAAATCTATATGAAAACTTCAGATATCTTATGAAGTCTATGAAAATGTCAATTGTAACATGATATAAAGTACCCAAGTGTGATAATTCACTTGATTTCACCAAAATGAGAAATCTCCATCAACTACACAGTTCTGAGTAGATATGATTACTCTGTACTCTTTTAACGGTTATATAATGGTGTTCCATCGACAGGGTGGAATAGCGTTTTAGGGAAAGAAACATTTTAAGTACCGTGTACTTCAAAAGGGGAAAATATGATGCCTGCATTCTCCTTCACGTCTGGTACCTGCCTGTTTTCCTCAAGTTTCGGTTATGCATAAAATGCTTATAGACCTTCGGAAATTAGGCACTATTAGTCTATCTATATTCCCTAGTTGTCACGGGAAGTTTTCTCTGCATTTCTACAAGTTGAAATGATCAGCTATCGAGACCAATCTGACGGGATCAATCGTAATATATCATACACCAGCTAGTACCCCCTGTTAGTCTGTCAGGCAATTTCCACACGATATCCATCAGATCGTGTTGCTTTGAACCGTACCAGCTTTTAAATACCCTTCGTAACTTCAATGACTATCCCAGAACCGACATATGCAACTCATTTAGACTGATAGGCAACCGAACTATTCTTGCTCGAGTTACATAAGGCAGGAAGTTATTAGGAATCCATACTTATCAGCAATGACCAGCATCTTTTCTATGCTAGACTCTGTAATCAATCCAAATAATTTTCATATTTTACTCAGAGCCGACGACTTCCTCTTTAATATTTCACTTTCCACAACCAATTGCATCCCATATAGACAGATTACTCTACTAATCACCTACAAGTTCTCGTAGTACCGTCAAAACTCTACAATAAAACGATGCTCATCTACACTATATGTAAGTAAAAACCACATATCACAACAGTCGATAACATCATTAGTCTATGAATAATAAAACAAACATTCAACTACATAACATAAATAGTATCAATAAGTAAAAATTATGAATGTTTTATTTACACTGAAGAAAATATTTCACTCACAATATGAAAGGAGAGAATAACAATGGTGGTAGTTCACTTCAATGACTATTCAAAATATACATACAATAATTCTGGCAGAAATAATAATTTCCATTTGAAAACAAACAAACAAAAGAATAAAATGCTCAATGTAATAAATAATAGACAATAGTGTATTCAAGAAAGACTTAAGGATATAGTTCGCTTTATTATAGTGTATAATATACACCATCATGTACACAGGGAACACAATGCAAGCTAAGCTATTTCTAATGTGTGTAAACTTCACACTGAATAGACTGGATTTGTCTTTTCATTGTTGAAAACTGATAACAATTGAACAGAGGAACTGATTACATACATATTAGTAGTGTCATCATCATCATCATCATCATCATAATTGTTGAACCAACACATTCAAGTTTAGATTGAACACAAAATTCTATTTATGTACTACATAATAATAATAATAATAATAATCATAAAATATTATGGAATGTATTCTAATTTGATGAACCGGGACTTTGTGGAAATAAATATGTCATAATAAACATGCATATATCTGTATTGCTCCAATAATTAGTATGTGAAGTCAACAGGGAAATGTATAAATTTTCATAACGTGATGCACGTAATTCAAAGTCTAAACGATGTTCAAGCTGTAATGATTCTAAGTAAAATCCATTTTCAACTGGATCATTACAAGATGGATTAGATAAGCTAATATTAGATTCATTTTTATCTGTAGACTTGCATGAATTTGAATGATTTGGCATTGAATAAGGTTTTTCTTCATCATCACTAAATAATTCGAATGTTGTCTTCAATGGTGTATGATCATAGGTATTTTCAGAAAGAGAAAAATCTATTACATCATTTTCATGAGTTGGAGAAGATGCTGTTCTTGAGAAGAAACCAAAAAGTCGACCTGAATGTAGAATAAATATAAAATGCTTTATCTGTTGTAGAAATAAAAACTGAGAATATATACAGTAGCATAAAAGAGCAAAATGTAGCAGTAGATCAGTTATAAAACAATAAATAAGCCACTGAGTCGGTTTCCAGTGGTTCACAATTCCCACCTTCTGTCAATTCACGGCAAAGCGCGACTGTCACCCAAGGTCTTCAGTTAGCATCCACTTCATTTCCGATTGGTTGACCCCACAGGTCACGGCTTCTCATTAGAACTTTCTAACATCCATCTGGAAGCAAGTCACTAATGAGCAGAGCACTAGAGATGGGGATTTTTAATTTAGAAGTAGTATTCATCATACACTGATACCAGTTAGGGAACCATTGAAAATCTGGAGCAATGGACAGCTGTTTCGTCCTAGTATGGGACTCCTCAGTCGGAAGTGAAGTGGATGCTAACTGAAGACCTTGGGTGACAGTCGCGCTATATCGTGAATTGACAGAAGTTGGAAATTGTGAACCACTGGGAACCGACCCAGTGGCTGAATGGTTAACGCGTTCGCCGTGATACCTGAAGGTCCTGAGTTCGACCCCTAGCCGAGTCGTGGGTGCGTACTGCTGAGGAGTCCCATACTAGGACGAAACAGCTGTCCAGTGCTCCCAGATTTTCAATGGTTCCCCAACTGATGTCAGTCCATGATGAATACTACTTCTAAAATAAATAGGCAATTACTGATTATGTAGTCATATGAAAACCTAAAGGGAATGCTTATTTTTACGCGTATTAAATGATTACATACTGCACACATAAGCGATATTGTTGGATGATTGGGTGGACTATTATCGTTTAGTATCGGTTGACAGCTGGAACCCTATCCAAAATATAGTAAAGTGTAAACATGCACATAAATCAACATAAATATTCGTACACTTCAGTTTAGATACACAAAAGGTACAAAATTCAATGAAATCATCTTTCTTTCTGAATCACTGGACATTATAAACATTAGCAACTTGAAAGAATTTTCAAAAATCTACTATTTTTCATCACCCTAACCCTAAAGCATACATAAAACTGTAAGCTGGTGACAATGTATGCAAAGTAAAGGAAGTATGCTGAAGAAAACCCTGAATGTTGTTATTTCTTCTAAACCAAATGCCTTAAACAATAAAAACTATCCCTAAATGACTGAAGAAGTTGACTAACAAAACGGCGAAATTCACATCTCATTTACATTACACATATTCATTATACTAACTAGTTTATCCACTTATCATCCAATCACAATCACAATCACAATCAATTACACTCGATGGACACTTACTTCATCAATATCAGTCAACCAACATTCACAAAATCATAAACACACATCTGTTATGCTGCATCTCCATGGATGGATGGAGTCACTAAGTTACCAGACACATACAACAATAAACGATACAATCACACGGAATATTATTTCAACTATCATTCCTTGAATTAACACAGTATTAGGGATTTATCAACAACTATGAAATACTTAAATTCTCTTCTACTCCTGTTCACTTTGCTCATCCAAACTAGAAGTAAGATTTCAGTATTTTAACTCTCTGTTATATGAAACTTCTCAACACATTATTGTTCTGTGTTATTCACCCATGGATACAGACTACTTTGTTGATAGACACTTGTTGTCACCACATCTGCAAACTAAAGGAAGTTTACATATTTAGAGATAAATCTGAGCTTCTGTACAGCTTATTACATTATATGAGGAAATAGAAAGCATAAAGTTTAGATAAGTTTCAGCATTTAACATGCACACATTTGTGAATGTGAACTGCATACTGCTCGAATTTAGCATTTCTAATTCGTCTCTCATATTATCATCCACATCGGAACACCATTATTCCCATAATATATATCTATGTGAAATACTCTTTTGACTATGGTTTTCAGGTATCGATCAGACTGTGTGTATTCCATACTCTTTCATAGTGGATTGTTAGAGTTAAGAAATGTTCACTTATCCTAATTCATTTTACAAGAGGTCAGACAGGTGGTTTTAGTCAACGTAGAACCTCCCACACAGGTACATCGGTTCAAGTTGACACACTTCACAGTAGTACACAAAGAAAAAATGCCACAAAACGACTGACATCAAAGTAGACGAAGTTCTGTGCGAGAATAAGCAATTTTAAGATAACGGTTAGTGAGAATATTCATGCTTTAGAAAATGTCAAGGAGTGAATACATTTGAGCCACTGTGACTAATTTTCAGCCATGTCACTAAGAGGCACTTCTCAACCATTAATTCCTTTCATCTCGGGGACCCCAACCGGACAGGCTACATTTTCCCCGACGCCTCAGACCAACGGTAAGAAACTTTATAAACCAATACCATGTCTTGATTTCACCATCCTAAACCCTCTTAAAAGGTAATCCAACTTCCGCCATTATGGCACGCCGAGGTAGGCAATGGTTCAGAATGCACAGTACATATCCAAGCCATACCAGCAGACTAAAGTTCACAACCTCATGAGTAGGCTTGTCGATCTTACCCAATCCACGTCTCCTGTTCTCAACATTGCACGAGGTCACCGACTTCCAAATACCTAGAATACACTTAGGCTGTCTAAATTTGATGGTAAGCCAGTATATGTGGGTAGCTTACTTTATCAATATTTCTTTATTGTCATTTTGACTATCTGAGATAACCGTGGTTTGGCGGACTGGTATTGATACTGGGTGAACATTGAAGGTGAAATGAAAAATTGGACCACGGCCGGGTTCGAACCAGCGGCTACCGAGTTTCCCACCCGATGCTCTACCAACTGAGCTACAAGGTCCGACTGCTGACCACATATCGACTGCTGCCGGTTCAAATTTCCACTTCACCTCCAATCATAACCCAGTATTTATTTATTTAGCAGGTAGAATCAAAATATTCTATCGTCATAAAGCTGCTCTTAAACGACCTTGAAACGATTAATTACAAGTGAGTAGTTCCTTGACTTCTACGTTTTTGAACCCAAGAGTTCTGAAAATCTTTGGACTGATACAAATAAAATAATATGGATTCCATGTTAGATTTGTTTATTCAATGAATACAATGATACGGTATTATTTACTTAATGACGTTTCCACCATAAATTACTCCTCATAATCATATCAAACTAAGTAATGATATAGCTTTCAACATCTGATTTTCACAGTCCTATCACTAATCTCATATTCTTTACCTCTACTGGTAGTAAAATTCTGCATATCTCTGGTATGCATATTCCCCCACTCCTATTACATGTCATGGGTGTTGATTCGATGAACAAAGATTCAGTAATCAATCACTCTCCACATTCATCTAACTATATCGAACTTAATCACAGTGATTTCATTCCATCCTATTGTCTGTATGTTGTATGTCAATGCATACATTGCAATAGGTGAGTGACTTTCTAGATTACTGATTCCATTGGGATCTGTCATTCCATAATTGGGGTAAATTCTTATATTCCACTTATCTAACTGATACCCATCAGTTGGCTTTATCGATGTACTTGACGTCACAGTCATTATATGGAATTCGATAGATTCGAATATTTGTGCAACTGGGTCAGTGGGATCCTTATGCAGACAAAGCGTATCTCTGAGTAAGGTTCAATTACCATCCTGATTCCAACTCTGTTGAAAATTCTACGTTAAGTTTCTCATGTTCCTTTCTTATATGATAACACAATAGAGACGTTGGATTTTTATCCACTCTTGATATCGTCATCATTCATATTCGTAGTACTGCACTTGTGCCAGAGATATGCAAAATTTCGCTACCACTGAAAACAGAGAATATGAGACGGCTAATAGGATTGCTAAAATCAGACGTTGACAGCTGTGTGACGATTTAGTTTAATATGGTTATGAGGAGTAGTTTATGTATGCTGGAAACATCACCAAGTAAGTAATACTACTATATTAAACAATGCGCTAGTCATATCAAGTAAACATATCTAATATTTCAAGTTGTTAATAATCGTAAACTGACATCAGTTGAAGAAACAAAGGAAACCTGGGAGCACTGGACAGCTATTTCGTCCTAGTATGGGATGGACGACATTCGGTGGCGGTTGCGCTATATCGTAAGCTAACAGAAGTTGGAAATATGAACCATTGGATTCTGATCCAGTGGCTCAATAGCAACGCGCTGGCCGCGGAACCTGGTCACGGGTTCGATCCCTGGTAGGGCGGGTCGTGGGTGTGCACTGCTGAGGAGTTTTATACTAGTCGGATGAAACAGCTGTCCAGTACTCCCAGGTTTCCTTTGTTCCTCCAACTGATGTCAGTTTGCGATGAATAACAACTTGAAATATTTCCAAATCTCCACAACTCCCTCAAAAAATTCAATATCTAATATGGAATTCCAGTGCCAGCGCTGAAGAGAATGCTTACAACATTTGAAGAGAAGCTAGTGATATACTGAAACAATTGAAACTATTCAAAGGATAAGGTGTATCAGCCTTTATTTTATACTGTCCGAAGGTTGAGAGATTGGACAAATAGTGAAATTATTCGATAAGTGAATTGTCTGAACAAGAAGTTGTAGTTCTACATGCCGAATTTAACCCATACGTAATCAACATAATCAATGCTTCCCCTATATGTGATCATAGGTTTGTTACTGTGGAATTAGGACAAGTCGAACTACCAGGAAGATTGGATGTCAACGGTTTATTCAGTGTTTCAGGTCGATGAAAAAGGACTTTCAAAGTTTTTACAGTCGACAAATTTTTATTATTGAAAACGTGAGATCTGTAATTTATAATAATAGTAGCTGATAGATTATTAGGTGAAGGTAACCGAACCAAGCAGATCGATGGACATTAAATGGAAGACTTAAACGATCAGGAAAAAAGAATCAGTACTACAATGGTGCAAAACTTTTAAACAAAATGTGTTAGTGATTGATCTTCAACGTTTCGTTTTCACCGATTGAAAAACACAAACCATATCAAAAGATTCACATCAGAATTTCTCCTCTATGAAAGACTGAAACAGAGACTGATGAACTAGTTCTATTTCTTAATCAGTTTCATTTGATAAAATGGTGTTCACACCAAAATTCACAAACAGTAGTACAATAAGCAGAGAATACAAAATTATCACAATTAATGGAGTATTTGCAATAAAAGCATAGGCAACGGTTGTATGAAATCTGTATACTGTTGAAATTGCTTTGACTTCACAGAACAAAATGATCGAATTTAAACGGTGTAATGAGAAGACAAAGATTATCTGAAATATATCGTGATGTATTAGCGCTATACATTTCGGACAATCTGATCACACACATGGACTTGTCGAACTATTTGATATGAAAGTTTATGAAAAGGGTCAATAAAGTTAAAAGGAAGTATAAGAATAGGAAAGGTAGAGAGTAAAAATAAAATCTTAATCACGTTACTCTTTGTATGAAAAGTAAAATCAATACTACGAAAGGAAGTTTCAACATGAATACAAATTGTTTTTATATACATAAAGGGAGTTTGGATTTACGTAAGGCGAGAGCTTCAATAAATTAAGGCACTCGGCTCTGACCACTTTTATGTAGTACTTTAAAGGCTGTTTTCATGTTTATCTTATGGTTTGTTCCCAGTATATGCTTAACGATAAACGAAGTTGGATGTTTGTCACCTGCACTTATCAGATCTGTTGGGGTCATTTGTTTTTTAAGCTACTTAGGTACACGTTCAACCTTCCATATCACGATAACTCCAGTGGAATGTGGTGTAATCGTTAACATGTAGTTTGTCTTCTCTTCAATGATGACCTTACCTGCATAATGTTTTGCAGATGGTCGATCTAAGTCTTTTCCTCACAACAAAGCTATGTGAATCACTTCTAAATGATAATAAGATGTAGACATTTATCTTAGCAACGGAACACTGTGTACTTTTCAATGATACATAACTTTTGCACCTGTCGATAAATTTCAACGGGTAACCATTCTGTATCGGTGTTGTCGTCAGTAAGTTGGTTTCTTCCTCCTTGATGTCATCGATGCAAATGTGGTTTATCCTGTTGAATAAGCATCTAACTAAACCGCGTTTATATTGGAGTGGTCAACAGCTATGAAAATTAAGGTATTGCCTTGTCCATGTAGGTTTCCTATTGATCGACCTCCTAATTGAGCAATATATCTAGGAACAGTAGCTGGTTGTTCATCTCTTGTTCACAAGTAAGGCTAATGTTAGCCGTGTTCACCTTCTTTAGCAGATGCATCACATCATCAGGCTTTTCACACATGCTGATTATATGATCGACATATCTCTTATAAAGTGAAACCATTCCGATGAGATCGTCAGTTATGTTTTCAACATATGACATGTATACATCTAGCAACGGTCCTAACGGACTACCCATCACGATGCCATCAATCTGTTGAAAGTGTTCTCCCTCAAATGTGAATTCAACTGTATCAGTACACAATCATAATAATAATAACCAGTCTTTTAAAAAATTAAGATGGATAGGGAATATAAGACCGTTAGAAGAAATATAGTCACATAAAATATCAATTATTTTTACCAGAGGTACATTAGTAAATAAAGAATTTACATTGAATGAGTACATAGTCTTATCCTTGATATTAATATCATTTAAACAGTCAATAAGGTGAAATGTATCTTTCAATGAGGACTCACATAAATGGCTTCTGTCGGGACTGAAGAGCTTTTTCAACCATTTAGCTAGATTATGTGTAGATGATCGACATATAGACAATATTGGACGCAGTAGATTATCAGGTTTATGAGTTTTAGATAGCTCATATAGATATGAATGTTCAGATTCCATAGGTTTTAGACAATTAAATTTGTACCGAACATTTTCAAAAGTTTAGAATATACTCTACCTTCCAATTTACGTATTCCTTCACACGGGACATGTGACGTAATTTGTTTTCATCACTGAAATGGATAACATCTTACTTTTATAATCAGATGTTTTCATAGCGATCAAACCCAATCCTTTATCGGGTTTTAATCCAACCATATCAGAGTTATTTCATAATCCTTTCAGTGCTTCGATATACTTACCGTCAAGATGCTTTTCTCTCTTCGACCCCCTTTATGTATACGAAAACAATTTGTATTCATGTTGAAACTTCCTTTCGTAGTATTGATTTTAGTTTTCATACAAAGAGTAACGCGATTAAGATTTTATTTTTTACTCTCTACCTTTCCTATTCTTATACTTCCTTTTAACTTATTGACCCTTTTCATAAACTTTCATATCAAATAGTTCGACAAGTCCATATGTGTGATCAGATTGTCCGAAATGTATAGCGCTAATACATCACAATATGTTTCAGATAATCTTTGTCTTCTCATTACGCTGTTTAAATTTATCAAAGGGACCGGCTGCTTTAAAATGATCGAACATACTATTCAGAGATGAACAAGTCACAGAACTAAGCAAATGCATAGTACCACATTCTTATCATGCAGAATCAGTACGTAGGAAATATCATCGGTTACTAACATTTATAAAAATGACGATTAATTATAATTTAATTGTAATACATAATATATGGAAATGAGATGAGTAGAATAATTATTCAATTAGCTTACTAGCAATTGAGAAACGTCTAGAAGAGTCTGTACAACCATCTTGAACAGTTAAATGATTTGTATCGGAAGCATTTTTCACCGGCTGTTGGAACTAACATAAAATATTGAAACGTGAACTAATTGATAACTTCTAAAAAGTAAGCACTAGTACATGAATACACTAAAACGAATTACATGAGCAATAAATTGAACCTCTATAGATAATAAGAATGTAATCCCATGTGCAAGGTATTTCTATAGTGATTGAACACATCGATTTACATTTCATTTAATGAGGATGTGAACCCTAACCGGATGAGGTATCTTCAACATCTGTTGCATATACCAAGCAACTACCCATCTCACCTTGTGATGCTTCTTGGAGTACGATTAGGTTGAAAGCTAAAGGTAACCAGATTAAAGTATGGTACCGATCCACTAATTATGTTAATACTGCTCTGAGCCATGTTGGTTAAGTTGGAAGGATGATAAACCCTGATTTCACCATCAGAGACAGCCGTAGTTTGGCAGATTAATAGTGATACTGGGTGGTGATTGAAGATGAAATAACAATTTGGACCGCGGCCGGATTTGAACGACCGACCACAGGATTTCCGGCCAGATGCTCTATCGGCTGAGCTGCAAACCCAGTGGCTGCTGGTTCGAATCTGGCTGGGGTTCAGGTTTTTATTTCACCGTCAATTATCACCCTATATATATATATATATATATATATATATATATATATATATATATATATATATATATATATATGATTCGAACGCATTTATTGGCTACCTAC
Source organism: Heterobilharzia americana (assembly GCA_944470555.2). Lineage (NCBI taxonomy): Eukaryota > Metazoa > Platyhelminthes > Trematoda > Strigeidida > Schistosomatidae > Heterobilharzia > Heterobilharzia americana. The sequence continues at coordinate 162,282,747 of OX104127.1, read as the reverse complement.
TGACCACCGTCGTATTACCTTTGATTGGTTACTTTTTACCAGGATACCCCACTATAATCATTATTATCTTGTTCATACAATTTGCATACCCAACTTTGTCTTTCAACGACCAATCTAGATTAATATTCAGTACATAGACGTATCAGTGTTATTGCTTGTATTACACCGTTGTTGACTGCACCGAATTGATCAGTCTCTGTTGGCATATGGGCTGCTGTGAGGATGCCTCGATATTGCCTGTCTTTCAACTATGTATAGTAATCATGGGCAGTGGCTAACAGTGGAATCCAGGATGCACATTTCGTCCTATTTGGGACACGTCAGCTGGATGTATCTGCCTCCCAGTGAGTGATGTTGTTCCCACCGGGACTCGGACTGGGGAGCGATCGCTTCAAACGTGAGACCGTTATCCACTACACCACCGAACCACGATAGTCACTTCTTGTGCAACGGGTATAGTTTTAGTGTTATTGCTTGTATTACACCATCGTTGATTGGACCGAATTGATCAGTCTCCGTTGGCGAATGGCCTCCTGTGCGCATGCTTCGATATTGCCTGTGTTTTGATTATGTATAGTAATGATGGGTCCCACTGCTAGCCACTTCCCATCATTAATAGACGTATCAGTTAATAGAAATCTCGATATTTCGATACTCTCTATCAGTCGACAGTATTAATTTACAAGCGAAACATCAATTCTTGAAATGATGAAAAGAACTTATATGCTCACACAGAAGATAATTACTGGTTAGGTGTTCTCTGACCTTTGATGTTTTGTCGTGGAAATCTCATTATCCGTTCGTATATGAAATCTAGCAGTATATAGTTAACCAAGCAATGTTTCGGTTATCGCCATCTACATAAAGATCATAGTTACCAAAATTAAAACTCCATACGTTTTACTGAGTATGAACTTTAGTTAAATAAGGTGATCTGCAGTTGTAAAACAAAAACACTCATTGTTAACTTACATAATCCTGGGATTTAGGATGTTTCAACTCTTTGCCAGAATATGCAATTAAAGGCAGACTATCATAGCAAGGTTTGGAAACAGCATCTGTTCGATGAATCATAACTGGTTGAATATTAGAGTAATACTTTAAAATTAACGGTTCTAAACGGTAAGCCTTAAGATGAAATAGAGATAGAATGTACTTTAATATCAGCAGGTTTATATACACATGACTAAACGGAAAAAAAGTTATTTCTAGTAACGCATAACTAAATATTCAAAATAAGTCTTCAAAAAGCCCAATTTCTTCTTCCAAATTTAGTCATGTTTGGCACTAATTAGCAAGGTGTGTCTGTTCAGATAACGATGAATATCTTTCACGAGTTGGTAATATATCCAAATTGGTAATGGGACGGTAACCAAAGTAAATAGCTGCTAAGTCATCAGTTCACATCTAAGTTCATAGATCAAGCATACTTAAATATTACTAAAAAGATGAAAAACTCTAATAAGTTTCACTGCATGTATGACTAATCCCTAAATTAGTGAAAGCAAGGCTTTGAAACTCTAGTTATATCACCTTTAGAACTTGATTGTAAAGACTGTCCATATGCATCTTTATATTTACGAACGGGAAAGACAAGAAGTCTGATTCATCGGTGAACTATCAATACTGCGGTTTTGTAAATAAGCGACTAATTCACTTGGTTTCTTGAATTTGGCTGTTTGTGTGGATTTAGTGACTTTTCAAGTTGGCGTTCATCATGGACCAACATCAGCTGGAGAAACATTGGAAACCCAGGGGAACTGAACAGCTGTTCCATCCCAGCATGGGACTCCTCAGCAGTGTGCACTACCATGACCCCGCCCTGTCAGGGATCGAACCCAAAACCTTCAGGCTCCACGACCATCATGTTACCTTTAACCCACTGTAGTAGGTTAATGTCATCCGTGATAGCGGAGTCTAGTGGTGTTTTGGAGCAACGTATCCTGATCCTGTATATGGAAGAACTTGGTGACTTAACATCGGTTTGTTAGGTGGGTGTTTTCTTGTTTGTTTTTAGATACTTTCAACTTGTATACAAGTGATTTTGTAAGATCATCTTGTGTTCATATGTTTTGCAACAAACATGAATATTATAATTCTTCTACATATCAAGATTTGCTGACTTGTGTTATTTCTGCAGGAAAATATTGCTAGTATGGTGTGGATTATTGCCGGTAAGTCTTTGACTAATTCCATATGATAAATCAAGTATATACACTTTGCCATCGGTAAGAAAAAGACTTACGTAATATGTTTTCATGAAGCGATAATCAGACTATATAGTAAATGCTAGGATTATATTCAACGTAATTCAAGAAATAAAATACCTTGTAATAATAAGCTATATGAAGTCATTTTCAATATCAGGAAGTTGAAATTGTGCTGAGTGGAAATATGACTTCTGTAACATGTGGTCATATAAGAAAATACGAAGGTCACATAAAGAGACTCATAATTATTTAATTTATCTTTCCCGTTTAGGAGAATATTTCTCAGAACTTCTTCCTTAAATAAATCACTTTAACATTGGTTTTCGAAGTATTCATATATTCTGATATACTGACTACCTTACTTTAACCATAATAGAGATTGTTTCACAGTGCTGGGCATCAACACCCCCAGCATAATAATGTAAACTGAAGATGCCTAAACGATACGATTTTTCAAAAATGTTAACGATAATGTGCAAATCTCTAGAATGTTTGTCATCTGACAAATAATTTGTCACTTTGGGACTGATATAAACCAATGACTCGTTTACCATCAGGTAACGAATTTGTTTAGTGCATTGACTGCCCACCTATGGAGCTGTATTAATCTCAGTGCACTCACTTATTATCGTCATGCAATCTGATACTGTTGTATTAGTGAGACCTCATAACAGAAATAAATCATTATTGGCTTCGCTAACAGTTAGAACTTACAGAAGAAGTATCCGAATGATAACAGTCAAGTTTCTGGCGTAACAAGAATTTCTGTCTCGCTATAGTGTTGTTAAATGTAACCATTAAAAATCGAGCACTTCTTAAGTCTTTAAATATTTGATCACTTGTCTCTGCAGCATTATTCTCATATGATACGTCCGCCGTATGAGGAATTCAAATGTCAAGCATTAAGTACTACTGAAGGTGGATAACTCAGTTGGTTTGAATCTGAATAGCTTCTGAATTGATCAGTGCATGTTAGTGCAATCCTACAAGTTTCGAACAGTATGAAGATCGATAGCAGCTCAAATGTCGACTGACACAGCGTCTATGAAGTAAGGATCAAGGAGATTAAAAAGGCCGCATCGATGGCCCAATGGTAACGTATAGGCCACGGAACCTGGAGGTCGTAGGTTCGATCCCAGAGGGGAAGGGTCATGGGTGCTCACTGCTGAGGAGTCTCATACTAGGACGAAACGACTGTCTAGTGTTCCCAGGTTTCCAATATTCTTTCAACTTATGTCAGTCAATGATGACTATTAACTTGAAAAACACGATTTCTCTGGTGAATACGAAAAATACGTAAATAAATAATGTAACTGAACCCGTTTCATGTTCGTGTACTAGGCTATGAGCCACGCTTGTTGTCTCAGAGCTTATAACACTACCTGGCTACCAGAACTGAGATAGGTAGAACAGGGCTGTGGACCTTCATCGACTGAGATGGTTTGAATATGTGTTGAGCATGCTCAGCCACCGCCTACCTTAACATTAGATTACGTTTGAAGAGGGTTCAGGGTAATCAGAGTAAGATCAGTTGATGAAGTCTCTTACTGTTGGTCTGACAGAGGGGATGAAGATACTCAACCAACAACAACAAGCACCAATCACAATCAACGGGAGAATTTAAACGAAGTTGCCTCTCTCACCTACTTAGAGAACGCAGCATCACATCGTTTCAACTACAGACCGAACTGGCACACATAAGGGTATCCAAGCCAGCCAGGATCGGAAAGACAGCAAGACAGGCCCTCATTAACATGAAATCAATCAGTGTGGAGATCTACTGCACTACACTGCACTACACTCTGCATAAAGCGTGAACAATATCCGGATTTTCAACACCAAGTCAGTCAAGTAAGTCAGTGCTTCTATGTGATGGTTGACAGACTTGGAGAGTCACGAAAAGCATTTCCAACTAACTACAGACATACATGAACATCTGCCACCCACGCTCTCTCGGTACTGAAGATCAGCTGGACAGAATAATAAGAATAAGCAACAAGAAACTCACTCTGGTCTGGCAACCAACCGAGGTTGAGAAGACTGGAGAGAAGAGAGTGAAATGGCGACGTGCTACTGAAGCTCTATGTTCCACTAGGAGCTCAAGAGACTAATAATAGTAATCTTGAGCAGAACACATTCTATATTTGAAAAGACTATAGCTGTAGACTTCAAATTTGCTGTGCACATATAAGTGCTGCAATCTAAAACAGGAAGTTACTTACAACAGGATCTGCTGGATGGTATATGTTGAAAATCCGAGGGCAAATTTTGCGGGGAAGTATTGTATCCTGGGTTTGGAAAGGACCAGGACGGATACCACGTAAAACTAAGTACACTCCCAAAGGTGAACCAAGACAGAAAAAGTTTTCAAGCTATATGCAAATGAAAAAAAAGAAGGTAGATTATCAAATGTGAGAAAATTTAATAATAATTTATGAACAATGACAAAATCCTGCAAGTTTTAACATGAAATGATGCAGCAAAATAGATATATTACTTCAGTCAACACTCTGGAAGATTCACTAGATATGCAAAGACCTTTCCTATATGTGATTCATGATAATAATTTACAGTTGGTGATGATCAAAAGTAATCCTAGGCAAACAAAACATCGGAACATGTGCTCTGTACTTTCTAGCATTTCCTAGCATGAATTTATTACTGCCTCTACCGAAGGTAGATAAGCTAACAAAGTCAAGAAGGTTGATAATGATCTGACGGAACTTGAATGCTGACAGAGTTGTGAGGTTAGTTGATGGAAGGTAACTCCTTCTTCTTGAAATACCTGAAAGAGAAAATGGATTTTTTCTGCATGATCCCAGGGCCTAAGAGACATTTGTTTGAGATCGGTCACAAACAGCTTTTTAAGGTTGTTGGACTGAGAATTGACTGAGCTAACACCGAAGAAAAATGTCACAGATCGCCATTATCAGAATACCGTAAGGTGTGCCGTTATCGAGGCTGACCTACTCTAACCTCCCACTGGCGCTGCTGGCCATCCAAAAGAAACACACCATACTGCTGTGACACACCTAGCCAACAACAATACGATTTTACCCTTGAACTCCCACTATAACGAAGCTATTTACACTATGACGGTTAGTGCTTTTTGTCTTGCCAACCAACAAACCGTTCTGGAATGGTAAGAAATCAAACAACAAATATTTCCAACAGCACAGTTGGATAGTTCATTATGATATGAAAGCCTGTCCAACACATCAAAGCAGCAACTATTGTTCAATAAACAGACAGATAAATAAATTATAACAAGACATGTAAGCGAACAATATTGTTTTCACATCAAGCTTCACTCTAATCTACATAACTTTCAAAATATTTGTAAAATACAACCAATCAAAAGCTAAGGAAGATTGAAAACCTAGTTATGACTAAACTAGACAAGGGAGAAGGCATAGTGTTTTAGACAAGAGCAATTATGTAGACAAAATGAATTCCTTCCTGAGCAATCAAATCAAGCTTTAGAAGCTCATTGATTTTAGAGATATGAATCCGAGAGGAGAAAAGCACTTGACTAACTGTCTTAAAGAACTGAAGCAAACAGGTGTCATCTCATCAGCGATGCATGGATTACTGAAGGCCACAGGATGTTGCATACCATGGGTTTTATGGTCTGACTAAAATCTAGAAACCAAAATTTCCCCTTCGTCTAGTCTTAAATATGTACAATTCACCAACTCATAAAATCGCAAAATGGTTGGTCCACATTCTAGGGCCCCTTCACAATCTAGTTGTAAAACATAGTGTAAGGTATGTTTTCGATTTCACCTCCAAGGTGACAGAGGTAAGTGTGAGTGGAAAACGTATGGTATCGTTAGATGTGTCGTGATTATTCAATAACGTACCGTTCACTGAGATAATTGATTTCATACGTCAATAATTGATAAAGAATTCAACATTGGAATTTCTGAGTCCAACCTTAAGAAATTACTTCTTAGATGTACATTGAATGCACACCTTATCTTCAATGATGCGTGTTATAGACAAGTAGATGAAATTGCAATGGGATCGACATTAGGCCCAATCCTTGCAGACTTTTTCTCTGACTAAGCTAGAGAATGGAACATTGAAGGATGACATCGGCAAGCTACATATGTATTACAGATACGTGAATGACACATTTATTATAATTGATCAGGATACAGATTGGAACGAATTATTCAGAAAGTTTAACAGCATCCACCCGTCACTTGTGAAGAAGAACACGACAGTAGGCTAAATTTCTTTGATGTTCTATTGAGCAGACGAGGAGATGAATCACTGCACAGAAGCGTGTATAAAAGAAACAAATTTGAATGTCAATAAACACACTTCCTTAGTTTCACTGCTATACGATACAAAAGAAACTTAGTGAAATGCTTGACAGCCAGGACAAGGAAAATCTGCTCAGATGATACCACACAGAGTGAGTTAGAGTGGATTTCGAATTCATTGATGGAAATAGGTTATTCTCACAATTTTATAAAAAGTTTATGAATAGATCGTTTTCTAGTCAAAGATTTGCTTTGTGTCAAACAAAGGACAAGTAGTTACCTAGTTTTGCCACCTCCATGTGTATTTACCAGTTTAATTACTCCTGTGGAGACAGTTATATCGGGCGTACGACTAGGCAACTTAACCAATGTGTTGCAGAACAATCCAAAGCTCTGTACAGCCTTTATCCCTGCCTTGGCGAGGGAGAACTTAATGAATGACCTTACTTATGAATCTTAAAATGTACTCCTACTTTTTATTTCATTTCATTTCGTCACCCCTTTCACACTACTACTATATTCACATTCAACTCACCGTCTTCAACCTCCAGTATCATACAACCTTACTGTCCTTTTTTGTTTTTCAATCTTTGACTTACATTGTCTGTCTATCTATCTATCTATCGTGTTATTATGAACATTCGCATTATAAGTGTAAAACTTGGGCACTGTGGTAGAATGTAATTCCACATTAGATTTGTTTATTTGATATATAGCGCACAGTGATACAGTATTATTTACTTGATTACGTTTCGAGCATGAATTATTGCTCATAATCAACATTCGCATTAATTTATTCACAATCCGTATTCCTTGTTGTTTTTATCCCACAAATTACCTTGATTAGTCGATATTTCACAAATATTTTGAAAGTTAGGTATATTAGAGTGAAGCTTGATGTGATCTAATTAAAACAATATTGTTCGCTGACATGTTTTGTTATAATTTTCATAATGGGAATTTTTAGCACTCAGATAAATAAATTACCACAGAACCCGGTAGAGAAGTTCACTAGTTCATATTGCTATACTTCACAAAAGCATGTAGAGTAGAAGTGACATTAATGTAGGGAAAAGTATAAGACTTGAAAGTATAAACAGACGTAGGATGAACAAAATATCAAAGACTTCGAAGATGATAAACAGTGTATAGAATTGCGTAATAGTGACCGATTTCAAGCCATTTCGTAACGAGTCTTCAACCACTAATTTCTATTTTCTCTAAAATACTACTGCGACAAATTAAAACTGATCAGTCAATCAATATCAGTATAGGACTAGGTATTACTGCGTACAGATTCAACGTTTCGGCTTGTGATGTCAACTCATTGCCGAGACCATGTTGCCGTTCCAAATTTTAACACTCACCTTCCAGTTTACATTAGTAGTACTGATAGAATTACTATAATGTCACTTTTCGTTTTCAAGTTGTTATTCATCGTAGACTGACATCAGTCGGAGGAAAAAAGGAAACCTGGGAGCACTGAACAGCTGTTTCGTCCGACTAGTATAGGACTCCCCAGCAGTGCGCACCCACGACCCCGCCCCACCAGGGATCGAACCCGCAACCTTCAGGTTCCATGGCCAGCACGTTACCATTGAACTACTGGATCACAATCCAATGGTCCACATTTCCAACTTCTGTTAGCTCACGATATAGCGCTTTTCGTTTTGTTGATATAATATGAAGTTGGGGGAGACACACAGACAGATAAAATCAACATGTAGAACCAATATGAGGTTACCAAGATGACTCCAATGAACAGGTTTGTTTTGGCGAGATATTATTCTCAAAAGCTACACAACACCATCCAAATAGGATTCGTGTGGACAATCAGTGGTAGAAATATCAACATGGGTTACAGAATAATATTTCTTAGTAGGTTGTGGTAGGGAAAATAATATAAGGCTAAAAACTATGTAAGTATTATAATACTTCACAGTACATATCAGTAACTTCGATAAAAATGTGAGTTGACGGCAAGAAGTGAAGAATACGTAAACAGAAGGAAAGTTTCAGTAGTAAATGGTATCCTACACTTCGGATAACATAACGTAACAGGTATACATCACGATAACTTAACATGCACAATATACCGCAGCCAAGTCAATGGGTGAAGAGTTTTACGTCCTCACCATCTGACTATCCATTTACCTCAGAAATCTCAGGTTAACCTCAACACTTCTTACATGATGGTTGCATGACATACAGTCGGTGCTATGAAGCCAAAAACATAGTTGAACCTATAAAGCCTTCTTCTTTCTGCCCAATTGTAATAATCACGTTTCCCAAACACAAAGTAGTCCAAAGAGAATAGGTGAGCAGTATTCGGATTTTTAATCGGTAATAAAACCCATTTAAGTTGGTAAAATTTAATCAAGCCTTTTGTGACCGAGGCAGTATTTTGTCAGTGGCCAACCTATCATCCGGCTAATTCTGATTCCTGGGGAAAATAAAGCGATTGATGCTTTAAACTATCAGGGATTAAGTTGATGCAGAACAATAGTGAAGCAAGGGTTTGCCTTTGTAAGACAGCAAAATGTGCTGGATGAAAGCTACTTTCGAAAATAAATACAACTGTAGGTAAAATTACACTCATAACGATGAAAACAATGAATTAATGGACATAAAAAGCGCGGAAGCTCTTTTTCCGATGCATGAAGGCCAAAAGTGAAGGTGCTGAAGGATGCTCTATCTAGTGATAATCGAAATAGAACAACCAACACACATAACAATGAGTGAAGACCTAGTATAACGTTCTAAAGCGTAACACGTGAGAAGCCATTAGAACGAGGAAAAAAAAATACGGTAACAAATCGAATTCATGACTTTAAAATTAAATTAGGTAAAGATTAAATTTCAAAGCGAAAAGGTAAAACACAGGATAAAGAGTGAATTGAAACGTTATTCAATGAGAAAACAGTGCTAAAAGTATGTTAAAACTCACGTTATTTGCAAACAGTAAAGTATTTGGCTGAGATAAAGAAGAGTTGATGCAAGGCATTGAAGTATCTGAAGCTGACTGATTGTCAATATTTGATTTATGCAAACTATTTGACATAGGATGTTCATCAGCTACTATCAAACTGTTCAATTCTTGTTCTAAATTATTCACGCTAAATAATTGTCAAAGAAAGAATCAGAGTTAAGGCGTTTCAATAGTTCAATTGATCTATCACTGAATACAAATGGTTATTGATAAGGTGTTGTAGGGGGGGGGGGGGGGGGGGCAGGGTATTGACTTATTTTTGATTCCTTTTTTAACCTATCGAAAATTTCTCATATTTCAAGTGTTTCTTCAACTGTATAAATAAATTTTAAATTAAAAAAAAGTAGTTCGGACTAAAGAAATTTAATGATAAAACAAACCTGTAACACTATGATAGCAGACAACATATACACAAGCAGTAGGATTGTATACCATATGTTCAAATGGCAATATGTCGATATTTTTGTAATACCCATTAACCAAGTGCATTTCTAATCACTAGGCGATGAAATACATCTCTTATATAAAGGCTTAAAGACACCATCTATATGTTCATCCCATGATAGATGAAGCATCATTTGAACTCGTGATCCATTGACTAGACCAATGAACTAAAGGTTACAGCATTTTTTAGAAATCTGTATGAAAAGTTACACGTGTTATAACTATACTAAACTGATGCTTTGTACAGACGAGATATCTAGTGAATAATATCATATCACTGTGTACTACTACAGCAACAGACAATAATAACTGGCAGACTGAATACAATGTTGCTTTTATGTCGAATGGGCCTAAGGTATCTCAAAAGTGTAAACAGAGTGTAGTGGTATTAAATTGATTGGAATTTTTCTGAAAGGATTAAATATTCCCTGCTAGCTAAATAAAAGATTTTCACTACGAAAAGACGAACTGAACAATTTACACAATAAAACATGTTTACACGTTAAACTAAATTTCAATTTTTTGTTAAATTCTTGTTAATTATTTTGGCAACAGTTTTAAATCCATCCAGATCAACCTAGGACCAGGCATTACTGTGTAACGGTCCAAGTTGCAACACCTCATATCAGTACATCAAGTAAAAAGACAGTGAGGTGCAAGATAAAGATAGGAAAGTTCAGCCAAAAGAAATATAAAGTACGAGAAGAAAGGAAGGAGGAACGACAAAATGGTGAGATTCGGTATAGCGTTGTTAAGATGAGGATAATGTGTGTATACATCTGCGCCACTGACATCGGTTCTGAGCCATATCACCTAGAGTCTCCAACCACTGGTTTCTCTTGTCCCGCCGACCCCAAGCACCTAGTCTGCATCGCCCCCTACATGGCTTAAACCAATAGTCAGAAACTCCATACATTGGTGCCATGTTTTAGTCTGGCCACCTCGGGCCTTTTTCCAGCCTGGACCCACCTCAGCCAACATTGTGTGACGAGGCAATCGGTGACTAGGCATACGTAGTACGTGTCCCAACCATCTCAGTCGATGAAGGTTCATAACCTCGTCAACTGACTTACCTCTTCTCCCCAAAACTCTACACCTGACTTCTGCATTACTCACATGGTGACACCACGGAATACGTCCTATACTACGAAGGCAACGGTGGTCAAACACCTGAAGCCTTTTTATATCTTCCACTTTCAATGGCCATGTTTCATAGCCATAGAGTAGAAGAGAGTGGACTGCTGTGCTGCAGTACGCGACCCTTAATAGACAAACGGATATCACAGTGGCACCATAGGTGGCGTAAATTTGCAAAAGCCAACCGAGAACAGTTTTAAACACGACATGAATAAGGGAAAATTATACCGGCTTACTTGAATACACCTATAAACAGCAATAGAGAAGTGTCTATTGTTTACATGCTAACCATATGGAAGCTTATTTATCAGAATCCTAGTTGCATACTGTCGATCAATTCTTTATAAACTGTGTAATAATTAAATGAAACTAAGATGAGATTAGTAAAGAAATGAGCACTGAAACATTCACCTTTCATTTCTATGGATTAAAGTCAACTTTAATGCTTGTATAGGCATAAAATTCGTGAGACACATTAAAAGTATCTAAGTTATCTATGAAGTCAGTAGATAACTTACAGAGTTCTTGCAGCATCCAACTGAAAACTGACGCGAGTAATTTGTTCCAAATTACCTGAAGTTGATATCATATCGGCTCTACAATCGTGATATACCTCTTCATCAGTGTTATTTGTTGATACATGCTAAGGAGTCGTATAAGAGATACAACAAATGATTTAATTTCAACAAAACTTCAAATTAGAAATCATTATTTCATTTAGTTATCCAACAGCTACTGAAACATTTAACTAGAAACAAAAAAACCTCACCGAAGTGTTAAGTAAACAATGTAGTAGAAAGGAAAATCAGTAAAGGTACAGAAATATATCAGTATAGATGGTTCAGACAAGTTATCTCTAACTGAAAACTTGACTACGTACTTAAATTCAATAAATATAACATCGAAGTAGCATGCAAATTCATTTATTGTTTCGAATAGATGGGAAATTGTCACCGATAAAGATGAAGTCAAATAGGTTGTGCACTGATATGCTTAAAAGTAGTAGAACTCGATGGAAGGCAACTATGTAATCCAGTTTACATTATTAAGCCATGAGTCATACTATATATATATATATATATATATATGAAGACATATGATACAACCTACTTTTTACATCATGAAGTCTGTGAAGCTGAGAATGATGAAATTCCAGTACCTAAACTGATGAATCAATCATCTGCATATGCATAAAGTCTCTAATTATGTGCTTTACAGTTGCAATATAAGTGAGTCTTGATAAAATTGTCATATGATAATCGTTTATTGCCCAAAATTTTACCATACAAAAGGATTCTCTAGGCACCTGACCTTAGAAGACAAGATGTCTGTATAGTAATTACTTATTATTCAGTGATACAAAATGCTTATTCAGAATAAAATGTGACATACAAAATAAATATGGTTAACAGTTACATTTCGTATTACGAATACTGATGTGAAAGTGGTTGAGGTCAACAAAACGATCTATCAGCTTAGGCATAGATTAATTGACATGTACGATCTTCGTAGAATAAGACCAAGTGAAGCTTGAGAACCATAAGATATGCTACTAATTTCACCAAAACCGCTATCCTGTAAACAGCCAATTGTTTATATAAACCAAGAAGTTCCCTTCAATCCGTATTATACAGACCAAGGGATGCAACCGCCAAAGAAGACAAACCAAATATCATTTACAAAATCAATTGCAACAATGATGATCAGCAGTATATTGGACAAAGTAGTCACTCTCTTCACCTTCGTTTACATCAATACCGATTGGCTATTAAACGTCACGACATTTCGTCACTTATATCAATGCACATAGATAACTATGAACATAAATGCAACTTTGAAAATGTAGAGATGTTGGGTAGAGGAAACACAAAGAACATCAGAGTTAGGCATTCACGTCAATCAGTAATCAACAGTTATGTAGAAGAAAAATTGTAGACAACTAAAAAGTTAAGATATAGGGTAAATGACACGAAAAATTATCCAGTCAATGACACAACAATCAAAGGAAACAACCAATGACAAATTACTTCATCAAAGCAGACTAGTAAACCATTCAATTCATATTGAAGTTAGTGTTGATGATGTTGTCCAGGAAGAGAATGAAAGCTTCACGATTAAATCACCCAGAGTCGAGAACGGAAAACAACCAAGATCATTTCATCTGAGCTTCTTTTACTGCAGATTTGCACATAGTTATGTAAGACAGTTCTTTGAGAACCCACATTTTATTTTGGTTCACAATGAATCAGTTAACCGAAGTTAACTAATATAGACAGTCAATCTATTTAACTAACTTGAAAGTGATATTCTGTAGCTTTCATAAACACTTTTAGGTTGTTACTAAGCTCTCGTTAACAGGATGTACTATCATTTGTTAACGTGACCACCACCTGAGATCAGTTTACCAAGACGTGAAACAAGGACAGCATAATCTCTGTAGATACATCTATATAGAAATTGAGAGTAAACATTCTTGATAATTACCACTAGATGTATAGGTTTCACGAGATACCTCACCGAAGGCTCTAACACAAACATAGATGTCCCATCAGTCTTTAGTACAACTGTCCAAGAAAATTATCTCAAAGAGGGATACTGAAATGAGGCCCTTTAATAACAGCCAAATATCACTTTCAGGTCGAAAAATACCGATAGTATTAAGTGTAAGTATGCCTATCTTGCAGGAAGTGACAAAGCGTGGAGATCTGGTCGATGCACCGACGACCAAGTTGGGAATCCATCTAGTTGTCTGGAATTTGATGTTCCCTAGATTCAGACGACCGAAGAACCTATGGTGGTCCGGCTGTAGTTAAACTAAGAGGATTTCTATTCTTTCTTGAAGAGCAAAGCAATCAGCAATTGACACTCGTCATGAAGTATGATATCTGATTGAGAAAATGTACATACATTCATACAGTAGGCAATAAGCCACACCTGTTGTGTGAGGGCTAATGATATACTACTTGGTTGTCCAAAACTTCGCAGATGGAGCAGGGTTTAAACCCGTAACTTAATCCATGAAAGTCGAGGTTTACACCAGTTAGTAACAGTTCTGACGATATCTAATGCCCATAAACAAGTTGACACGTCATTCAATCTTATTGGTAATTCTACACCATTGTTCCTAATCACCTCCGTTATAACCCACTTCCCTTATCTTCTTCTTCTCAACAAACACATCCTCATCACAAAATAACTTCAATCCTTCACTGCCACAAGTGAACCTCACCACCTACAGACAAAATCAACTCATCTAATTAACAGTAAGTCATAAGGAAAATAAGACTTCATTGTCAAGATTCGTAATTAAAGTCACTCACGAGAATTTACAATCATTAAGTTTAAATAAAGCACAAACTCGAAGACCTAAAGGCAAAAACTAACAAGTTGACAGAAGAGGCGAGGCAGTGAACACGGAACTTCCTTCACGTGAACGTAGACAAGACACAGGGGATGAAGATACTCAACCAACAACAACAAGCACCAATCACAATCAACGGGAGAAATTTAAACAAAGTTGCCTCTCTCACCTACTTAGAGAACGCAGCATCACATCGTTTCAACTACAGACCGAACTGGCACACATAAGGGTATCCAAGCCAGCCAGGATCGGAAAGACAGCAAGACAGGCCCTCATTAACATGAAATCAATCAGTGTGGAGATCTACTGCACTTCACTACACTCTGCATAAAGCGTGAACAATATCCGGATTTTCAACACCAAGTCAGTCAAGTAAGTCAGTGCTTCTATGTGATGGTTGACAGACTTGGAGAGTCACGAAAAGCATTTCCAACTAACTACAGACATACATGAACATCTGCCACCCACGCTCTCTCGGTACTGAAGATCAGCTGGACAGAATAATAAGAATAAGCAACAAGGAACTCACTCTGGTCTGGCAACCAACCGAGGTTGAGAAGACTGGAGAGAAGAGAGTGAAATGGCGACGTGCTACTGAAGCTCTATGTTCCACTAGGAGCCCAAGAGACTAATAATAATAAAGTTTAAGTAAAGTTATGATGCTCTCTAAAAGTGGTTATTGAGAGTCAAGTAACCTTGTAACCTATTGAATACATAATAATGAAATAAGGAAATCCTAGCATGATAACAATTTCCTAGACATAAAACTCTTACTTTCGTAAGCCACTAGCAATGTGATGCATACAGAAAAATTGAAAAATATAATATCTCACCTTATCTACATTTTCTGATGATTTCGAAGAATCTGTATTGAAAGATATATTTCTTCCATGAGTTGATTTATCTAAAAGTATTTCAGTGAGTTGATCATTATCGAGAAGTTGATTCCAACCGGTAATCAAGTCATAAATTAGAACACATCCAAGTGAATGAGCGATAATAGAAACTTTTCCACCACGAGATTCAAAGTCTGGATTCAGTCGACGAAACATATCATATAACCGATTGAGTTCACTCTTTAAACTAGATATAATTTCTGTACGATATAGAGGACTTGTATAATACATAATATCCATGGCAGAACTGTTCAAAACTGTACGGAGACCTTGAACATGAACAGGCGTGATTGATTCAACTGTGTCACCATCTAACTGTAAGGAAGTTCGCCATTCAATAGGTAAAAACTCTACACGCTTATTTTGTTCATCCAGATGAGGGAAAAATCGAGCTTTTATTTTTTCGCAAGTAACCCTAAGTCTTTGTATAAATGATTAGCAAGAAAGGTATATATAGATGAATTAAAATATAAACCTTCCATCATACAACAAAAATGTTCCATTCAAATCTAAGAATAATAACAACTGGTGAAATAGTGATCTTTAACACGAAAAGGAAATGAAATCCAACCTGATAAAAAACAAAATAAAATACTTTTGGTACTAAGTAATGATTGAAGGTGAAATGAAAATTTGGGCTACAGCGGGATTCGAACCAGCGACCAACCGGTTCCCATCTCGGTGCTTTACTAACTGAGCTATGAGATCATTGGTTCGGATCCAACCGCCACCCAAATTTTCGTTTTACCTTTAATTATCACCCAGTATCAATATTAGTCTGCAAAACACAACTATCCCACATAGTCAAAATGATAAAAAGGTTTGTCACAAAACCTATTGGTAAAATGAGAAACAAGGATTCAAGCACATGGATTCCTGGAATTTCTCAACTCAACATATCTAAGACACCAGTGTATCCTGAATTAAAAAGCTGTCAACCCCCATGAAGAAGTTTAGCTCAATAATACTGATGAGTAACCTAATGAACCATAGAGGTATGAGGTTAAATAGCAACGAGGCGTTAGCTTAGGAAATAGTATAAATCATACAAATACCAGAATTTCACCACTTTACTGATAAATGTATACACCAGTTACATTTCCGGCCGATAGCTGCTACCTTGACATGGTGGTTGGGTAAGCACTCCACAATGACCAAACGAGCTACACTGGCTGGAACGCTTGTTACCTCGACATCCTGTCATGTCAGATAGGTCCATTGGATAACGGCAAGACGAAAAGCAGTTATTGTTGCAGTGTAAATTACTACACTATGGTGGGGTTCTGAGGGCGAAGTCATACTGCTGCTAACTGGATGGATTTGATAGCAGTGAGGTGTTTCCTTTGAATAAACGGTAGTGCCACGTTGATGCTACTTTCTCAACTGAAGCGGGGGATAGAAAAGGTCAGCCCCAAAAATGACACAATCTACCATGCCTCACGGTCTCCCGGTGCCCGCAGTATGGGTTCTCTCCACCCGGTGTTACAACAACCAAACCTCGAAACAACAACCCGCAAAAGACAGTGTGTAACAGGCCTTAAGCAGATGTCCCATGGGATTTGTGGTCACACAAATCCTTTTCCCTTTTAGGTACCTGAATAATAAATAGCCTTCTACGGTATGGACAGCCAGAAAGTGTCAACCTGCCACACCCTTTCAGTAGTACACAAGACCTAATCAAACATAACCATCCCCTCTAAACTTTGTTTCCTCCTTTGCTCTCACCTTGTGATACTAATATTAAGCCTCTTACTCCTCCTACAACCTCTCACTCTGTAAACACTGCCAACAATCAAAGCCATCGAAACCTCATTCCTAGTCTCCTAAAACGCTGCCATCGATTTCATGTAAGAGCTTACAAAGTCAGAACTCCATGTCAAACACGACAGCAAACACTGCTCGCCAAAATTCTTGAATCTCTAGCCATGAATGCATAGTGTGTCTCTGAGACAAGTATACAGGATCCGAGTGTGGTTATTAAACTGACCGTATCTGAACAGTGCAGTGAATCTTCAAAACAGACCTTAAGAGTATTTGGAGACCTGGTGGCTAGCTCTTGTGGACTCGCAGGTGTAGGCATAGCACTGAGCTGTTCGGTAGAAAGTTCGCTTCTCGACTGGATACCAGTAAACAACCGTCTGTATACTGTTCGACCGGACGAATCCGTAAGAACTAGTAAGGACCACGAGACCAAACGATGCATATTCACAATCTTCCCACATGCACCCAACAACTGCAGTTCGGATGATGCAAAGGATGAATTCTATAAGAAGCTGTCAACCTTGCTACAGAAACCTGCACGTTCCGATACTCATAATGGCAGGTGAGTTTGACGCTTAAGTAAGGAACCTGGGACCAACAAAAAAGCATCTGGGAGGAATTCACGGAATCCCATCCCAACAAATCGACAACGGAAATCTTCTGCTTTAGATATATAGTGACGTTCACAAAGACACTGTCTCACATAGCATCTACTGACTTCAAACCAACGATGGATACAGATAGGTCACATTACTAGTAGCCATCGCTAGAGGATTGTACATCTTTCTGGCATTCGATTCTGCAGACCGTGAGATGCCGTGGCAGTTCCTGACTATGAAAGGAGTACTGAGCAAATATATTTTTGTTTATCGGAGCTCTCTACTCGAACTCACGCAGCTGTCTTAGGGCTTATGGAGAGATGTCAAGTGGGTTAACGACAACTAGTGGTGTTCGCCAGAGATGCCCACTGCTACCTTTTCTATTCAACTTCGTCGTAGACGTACTAATCGACATAAGCTTAGGTCTGTGTGTGTTCACAGGGATTGACCTACTCTTTGGAGGGTAACTGGTTAACTTGAAATATCCAGACGATATTGTCCTGCTAGGTGAATACGCAAACAAAACATAGGGTCTTCTAAATGCGTTGAGTAGAAACCTGAATACGTTTGATATGCGTTTAACTGAAACCTGTTGAATGTAGGATGATGCTGCAGAACTGCTTTGCAACCACTCCCAGAGAAGTGGTGGAATGCTGAACCACTTCACTTACTCGGGAAGCTGCATCAGCACGAAATCTCAGCTCGGATACAGATACAATAGATCCTATTTAATAGGCACTTTACTAGACCTCACTAGTATTGGATTACATAAAAACTGAAAATTCAGATGTTGCCCTACTACGTAGGCTTTCTGTAAACGGACTGTCATATTGAACTATCTTCTCGTCGACCCAGGAGTACGTTTAAGAATGGCAGACGTATATCAGACACAACGGATGAAGTTATCGAAATACTGGTCAAAACACTTTTATTACCATTATCATTATTATTTGTTCTTTGGGTTCCTAGTGGAACATAGAGCTTCACTAGCACGTCGCTATTTCACTCTCTTCTCTCCAGTCTTCTCAACCTGACTCCACAACCGCCCATGACCTTTCATCTCTTCCTCACACCATCTCCTCCATGTCACTCTCGACTCGGACGCCCAACTCAACGTTTCCCATTTGGGTTCCACTCAGTGGTCTGGCCTGGCACGTGATTTCCCCAACCGGTCTTCTCAGTGTATGTCCAATCCAATCCATCTCGAATTTCTTCTTCTGCATGTTTTTCGGGCGATAGGTTGGTTTCTGGTTGCTTGGTTGCCAGACCAGAGTGAGTTTCTTGTTGCTTATTCTTATTATTCTGTCCAGCTGATCTTCAGTACCGAGAGAGCGTGGGTGGCAGATGTTCATGTATGTCTGTAGTTAGTTGGAAATGCTTTTCGTGACTCTCCAAGTCTGTCAACCATCACATAGAAGCACTGACTTACTTGACTGACTTGGTGTTGAAAATCCGGATATTGTTCACGCTTTATGCAGAGTGTAGTGAAGTGCAGTAGATCTCCACACTGATTGATTTCATGTTAATGAGGGCCTGTCTTGCTGTCTTTCGATCCTGGCTGGCTTTGATATCCTTATGTGTGCCTGTGCAGCTTGTAATTGAAACGATCGGTGGTTGTTCTTGTTGTTGGTTGGGTACTTTCATCACCCTCGTCTTCTCTATGTTCATGTGAAGGAAGTTCCGTTTCGCTGCCTCTTCTGTCAACTTGTTAGTTTTCGCCTGTAGATATTCGAGTTTGTGTGACAAGACATTAGACATAAATCATCATTGGAGAAATACAAATCTTCTGTAGTCTTTTCATCGGTCCAGCTAGCGTATCTTCATCTTTTCGCTCCTCACATTTCGTTGCATGATGCAATCCAGTTCACCACAATCAGCAGGATGATCGGTGATAGTGGGCAGTAGCCCTGTATTGTCTTACTCCCGTCTTCACTTCAAACACATCACTCAGTTTTCCATTGTAAATCATGTAGCATCATATAGCGTATAGCTGTCGAATGAGGTTGATACAGGTTTGTGGCACTGAAACAGTAGTGTTGAAGCAGCTGCCCACTAAATTGCTTCTTTGTCGACGCCTCGTCCGAATGCCTTTTCAAAACTGATTAGGGTGAGGTACAGGTACAGTGGATTGCTATTTTATACTCTGTTCTACGATGATGCGCAGCGTTGCAATTTGATCCGCACATGATTTGTACTTCCTGAAGCCATCTAGCCTGTTCCAGTTGTAATTTTGAATCCAGGGCATTGTTTAGTCTCTCCAGGATGATGCGGCTTAATATTTTGCTTGGGTTGGACAGGAGCATGATTCCGCGCCAGCTCTTCCAAAGAATTAGGTGTCCCTTCTTTTGAAGTTTGACAAGATAGTCCTTCTTCCAATCAATCAGAAGATAGCTTTCCTTCCATCCAAACCTTGTATATTAGTGGTGTGAGCATGTCCTCCGTTGTCTCTGTGTCTGTTTTCAGTGCTTCTAGAGGAATTCCATCTGGTCCTGCTGCTTCCCCGGATTTCAGCAACTTTATGGCTTTCACGACTTCGGCTTTTGTCAGACGGCTTGTGTTCACTGTTAATTCTGCGGTTGCTGGTGGTATTTCTGGACGAGTTGCAGGTGGTGGTCGATTTAAGAGTTTTTTGAAGTGGTCAGTCCACTGCCTACTTTGTTTCTCCTCGTTGCTAACTACGTTCCTTCACTAACTTTCATTGGTTACGTCTGTGTTGATCTCTTCCTAGTGTTGTCACGTCTCTGTCTCTCCTACTTACAGCCTGTCCTACTTCACTTGCAAGCGTGTCTCAGAAGTGTCTTTTGTCTTTGCACACACTCTTCTTCACTTCTTTGTCCATTGTTTTATAGGTTGTGTTCAGTTCCTCTTTTCGTTGTTCACCCATGCACTGCACTGCTGCATCTGCTTCACCATCTACAGCTCCCCACTCTATCAGCTTCCATGTGTCCGTCGAGATCCATTCCTTGTCTTGTTTCCTCTTCCCTCCTAATACGGTTATGCAGGTTTCTTTCCACGTAGCTTTCAAAGACTTCCAGTGTTCTTCCAAGCAGGTTACTTCAGGGGTGTTGCTCATGTCTCCAATTTTGTCCTGATGGCTGACGTGAACATATCCCCTCTAGTTCCGTCCTTCACTTTCTGTTCTGCATGTTGAACTTCAGCTGTCCTCTATCACCAACTTCTTTGAAGGCTTTCAACTTGATTTGGAAGGTTGCTTGCACTAGGTAATGAATGGTGTGAACCTACATCTACTTCCCTTCTTCATCTTGTGTCCAGTAAGCTGGATGCGTCTCCACTTTCTTCACATTGGGATGAAGTCGATCTAATGTTTAGTATGTCTGGTGTCTGGTGAAATCCATGTCGCTGCCTTGTGAATATCCTTGTGTTTGTACACAATACCTCCAATCACCAAATCGTTGAATACGCAGAAATCTGAAAACAATTCTCCATTCTCGTTCATTTCACCAAGTTCTTCTCGATCTATGATTAGTCCTCTCCTTGTGTTGTCCGCTCCCAGTTTGGCATTCATATCACCCCACCCATTGAAATTTTATTGTCGCCAACTGCAGCCTTGTCCTGTACTGATTGCACTTGTCTGTAGAATTTCTCCTTCTTCTCTTCATCTCCATTATTTGTAGGTGCATAGCGTAGCATTGTATCATTGTGACTTTCATTCCTTTTCACTTAGATCTTCCCTTCATGATCCTGATCCTGGAGGAGGAGATTGCTTCCCAGTGCATGAGAGCCTCAGATGCTCTTGGGACATCATGATAGCCACTCAAAAACTCAGTGTGCTGTTCTCGTGGTTGTCGTCTGGGTGACAATATCAGAGTAGATTATTGACTCCTCATTAGTTGACAGTTTGCAGAGTCCACTTCCATTCCATCTGTAGATTCCTCACAGATTCCTACCACTGCTATGCCACACCTTCTCATCTCTTTCACAATCTGGGTAGCCTTGCTAGGTTCATACATGGTGCGGACATTCTATGTCTCCATTCTTACTTTAGCTTTCACCGAGAGAAGACACACCGGCCAACTGCCTCCCCGAAGGCTTTCACCAACCGGCATCATTTCGTCTCCCCGATTTCAGCGAGGAATAAAGTTTGTTTTTATTTTTTATATTTTCTTTGTGCTTTGAAGTTTCTTTAACAACTGGATTGATTTTACGGGCTAGGGTTGCTAACCATATGCCCAAATTTCCCTCTTTTTCCGGGCTTAAGACTGGCTAGCACCTAGTGAATTAGTTAACTTATGGAAAATAAATATCTGTTGAGGTTTATAAACCGTTATAGAAGTCAAGTACCATCAAGACTAACTGTATACAAAGTTCCCAAGAAAAGAAAATATGCCACTCTAATATGCAGAGAGGAAATGAATAGTATCAGTTTGAGACACTGACTAACATCAGCCAATAGGGAAACATCGTGTAGCTATTCTTTTCATCGCGGGGAAAACAAAACACATCCTTCACCTCAAACCTGGACACTGCATCAATATCAATGATGACATCACATCCCATTATGTTCACCAGCTTACATGTGTCGCATACACATTGACAGGAGTAATCAGACCATGCAGTTGAGAGTGGGAGAACATGCACTTAAGTGGCTTCAAAAATAAATGGAGTGAAAAACCTAGATAAGCACAGGTGGAAGATGACTCTCTTCATCCACAGCTAAAATATGGAAACACGTCACAAATATATTCTTTAAACACCGTTCCAAGCACTAGATAAAACGTTCAGGATATATAATGAAATGACATTTACGTAAACGACAGCTGTACACAAATTGAAATCACCTACACTCGTAAAAAAACTAGTTTTTATAAAACTGTACCGACGTCGGTATACTTTCTTTTACACAGACCTATTACAAGAAGAAGATTCATTAAAAGATGTGATGTATTTCCGCAATACATTTCGAACAATCTGATCACACATTTACTTGTCAAGTCAATTTATATATGAAAATTAAAGGTCAAATATAGTGAATATGAAAAGGTTGTGACACTAGTCTTGGTAATATAATCAGATAAGGATTACCAAGGTAAATTAAGTGAAACAACAAATTGTTTTTGTACACACAGCGGGGGATTAAGTTTACGAATGGCTAACGCTTCGGCAAACTTCAGTATGCGCCCCTGATTATTCCTGTATATTATCTTAAACGCTGTTTTCGTATTAACCCTGTGATTCATTTCAATAATATGTTTTGCTATAGATGACGATGGATGTCTGTCACCTGCACTTATCAAAGTTTGTGTGTTAAACTGTTTTTCTAGCCATTTGGGGATGTGTTCACCCACCCTAGTCTGCATTGAACGATTACTCCTCCCTATGTATGTGTGCCCACACATACATGTAAATTGGTAAACGCAGTAGGATGTGATGTAATCATTTGTGCGAGGTTGAGGTTTGTGGTGAAGCAGGTGTTTTGTCGTCTCAACAATGATAAGCTGAGCTGCATAGTATGTTTTACTGATAACAGATTTTAATCTCTGCTTCAATATCATACTACTTGTTTCCCCTCTGTATGGTACTTTAAGAAATATGCTTTTCTTCGGGACCGAGGAAACTATAGGCTTTGGGGTCAACTGTTTTTTACAATGGTTGACAAACTGTAATGGATAACCGTTTTCCACTAGAGTGTCTGTCAGAAACTTATTCTCATCATCCATCGTATCAGATGTACAAATACGTTGGATTCTATTGAACAAGCATCTTACCAAGCCTCTCTTATATTTCATCGGACAAAAACTATGGAAATTCAAATACTGTCCTGTCCAAGTAGACTTCCTATATATTGATCGTTTTATAGATCCATCTTCCCTCCGGCACAAGAGTATATCAAGAAATGCAAGTTGATGGTCTTTTTCTTCCTCACATGTCAGACTGATATGATCTTGTACGGTATTAAGCCTTTTTAACAACCTCTTGGCATCCTCATCTGTGTCACATATTACAAAGATATCATCCACATACCTTCTATAGAGTGTGACATTGGTGATTAGATCTTGAGCCATTAGTTCAGTATGTGACATATATACATCAGCTAATAACGGTCCTAATGGACTCCCCATGGCTACACCATCAATTTGCCGAAAGTGTTCACCTTCGAAAGTGAAATGAACCTTATCAGTACATAATAAAAGCAGTTCTTTCAAATAAGTTGAAGGAATAGGGAAAGAAGGATAATTCGAAGATATGTGGTCACAAAGAATATTAATTGTCTTCGTTAGAGGCACATTTGTAAACAGAGAGTTAACATCAAAAGAATACATTTTCTTATTTTTAATATTCAAATCAGTAAGATAATCAACAAGTTCAAACGTATCTTTCAGTGAATACTTACATAAATCATTACGAATCGGGCTCAGTAATTCGGCTAACCACCTCGCCAATTTGTGTGTGGGAGACTGACACATTGACAATATTGGGCGTAGTGGATTATCAATTTTGTGAATTTTTGGAAGTCCATATAGATTTGGGAAATTAGATCCCATGGGTTTCAAGGAATTAAACTCCGCTTTAGCAATGACATCCGTGTTAAGGAGTTTAACTAGACTAGTTGTTACTTTTCTTTCTAATTTTCTTATATCCTCTGACGGAACATCTGCCAAGAATTTACTTTTATCACAAAGAATAGACAACATTTTATTTTTGTAGTCTACTTTGTCCATCAACACAACACCTGATCCTTTATCAGGCTTAAGAATTATCACATCAGGATTCCTCTGTAAGTTTTTCAGGGACTTGAAGTGTTGCGTAGTTAAAATGCATCTCTGTTTCGGACCTGGGTTATGGAATTGATGGGCTATATCAACTAGTTTAGCCTTCAACCAACTCTGGTTGTCCGAAGAGGTAGGGACTAGAGAAGTTAACTGATCATATAAATTTTCGAAATGGGCATCGATGGCTAAATCATTGTTATGATGGTATGGGACAGAAAAATTAAATCCAAGGGAAAGAGATTCTTTCTCACATACCGAAAGTTCAACTGAAGACAAGTTCGTCACATATTTATCTGGATTTACTGGAAATGACTCTATGTGAAGGTCACTGATACACGATTTCAATAACTTTTCTTTAGCTTCCACCTTCGTTTTAATCATAACTGAACTACAAAAATTGATAAATTTGATATGACAAACTAGAGAGATGTCAGACAGCACAGAAGAAGCAGATACATGAAGTTCAATTAATCGGCACAACTTCTCGCTGCAACTGTTAATATGAGAGTTCGTAAGACGAATAAGATTTGAGACATTAGGATGTAATTTTGAACATCGTAACGATTTATAGAATGGTCCTGGGAATGTGTGATTAGATCTACATGATTTATATAATATATATATATAATATATATATAATATATATATATATATATATATATATATATATATATATATATATATATATATATATATAATAAATTCCTGGCAGATGTTCCATCAGAGGATATCAGAAAATTAGAAAGAAAAGTAACAAGTAATCTAGTTAAACTCCTTAACACGGATGTTATTGCTAAAGCGGAGTTTAATTCCTTGAAACCCATGGGATCTAATTTCCCAAATCTATATGGACTTCCAAAAATTCACAAAATTGATAATCCACTACGCCCAATATTGTCAATGTGTCAGTCTCCCACACACAAATTGGCGAGGTGGTTAGCCGAATTACTGAGCCCGATTCGTAATGATTTATGTAAGTATTCACTGAAAGATACGTTTGAACTTGTTGATTATCTTACTGATTTGAATATTAAAAATAAGAAAATGTATTCTTTTGATGTTAACTCTCTGTTTACAAATGTGCCTCTAACGAAGACAATTAATATTCTTTGTGACCACATATCTTCGAATTATCCTTCTTTCCCTATTCCTTCAACTTATTTGAAAGAACTGCTTTTATTATGTACTGATAAGGTTCATTTCACTTTCGAAGGTGAACACTTTCGGCAAATTGATGGTGTAGCCATGGGGAGTCCATTAGGACCGTTATTAGCTGATGTATATATGTCACATACTGAACTAATGGCTCAAGATCTAATCACCAATGTCACACTCTATAGAAGGTATGTGGATGATATCTTTGTAATATGTGACACAGATGAGGATGCCAAGAGGTTGTTAAAAAGGCTTAATACCGTACAAGATCATATCAGTCTGACATGTGAGGAAGAAAAAGACCATCAACTTGCATTTCTTGATATACTCTTGTGCCGGAGGGAAGATGGATCTATAAGACGATCAATATATAGGAAGTCTACTTGGACAGGACAGTATTTGAATTTCCATAGTTTTTGTCCGATGAAATATAAGAGAGGCTTGGTAAGATGCTTGTTCAATAGAATCCAACGTATTTGTACATCTGATACGATGGATGATGAGAATAAGTTTCTGACAGACACTCTAGTGGAAAATGGTTATCCATTACAGTTTGTCAACCATTGTAAAAAACAGCTGACCCCAAAGCCTATAGTTTCCTCGGTCCCGAAGAAAAGCATTTCTTAAAGTACCATACAGAGGGGAAACAAGTAGTATGATATTGAAGCAGAGATTAAAATCTGTTATCAGTAAAACATACTATGCAGCTCAGCTTATCATTGTTGAGACGACAAAACACCTGCTTCACCACAAACCTCAACCTCGCACAAATGATTACATCACATCCTACTGAGTTTACCAATTTACATGTATGTGTGGGCACACATACATAGGGAGGAGTAATCGTTCAATGCAGACTAGGGTGGGTGAACACATCCCCAAATGGCTAGAAAAACAGTTTAACACACAAACTTTGATAAGTGCAGGTGACAGACATCCATCGTCATCTATAGCAAAACATATTATTGAAATGAATCACAGGGTTAATACGAAAACAGCGTTTAAGATAATATACAGGAATAATCAGGGGCGCATACTGAAGTTTGCCGAAGCGTTAGCCATTCGTAAACTTAATCCCCCACTGTGTGTACAAAAACGATTTGTTGTTTCACTTAATTTACCTTGGTAATCCTAATCTGATTATATTACCAAGACTAGTGTCACAACCTTTTCATATTCACCATATTTGACCTTTAATTTTCATATATAAATTGACTTGACAAGTAAATGTGTGATCAGATTGTTCGAAATGTATTGTGCAAATACATCACATTTTTCAGCTAATCTTCGTCTTCGAATAGCGTTATCGAAATTTATTGACGGGACTAATTTTTGCAATTTTTGTTTTCTTCTCAAGATTAGGATCAACTATCTCTTTCTTCTGTTTGTCTCCATCTGGTCTTCCTTAATTTTAACCCCTATTATCATATTTTTCCCATTCGTTTTCTCACCGTTTAGTTTTATATAAATTGACTTGACGAATTAGCATGTGATCACATTGTTCAGAGTGTATTGTGGATGTACATCACATTGTTCTGATAAACTTCGTCTTCTAATTACACTATCTAAATTCATGAAAGGGACTGATTGTTTCCTAATTATAAAAGATATTTTGCTTACTGTCTTGACATGATCATTTGGACAAGATGAACACGTTAACAATGAGTAAAGATATAAGTAAATGAAATGTAACTAATTTGCTAGAGATTGAAATCATTCAACAAATGATTTCAAAACTCACTCATTACAATTTCTCAGAATAGGATTTCTACCCATTTTCTGACCAATCCCGTGGATGACAAAACAAAGATGTGAAATATCAGGGACTCTGTCTTCCACTTGTGCTAGTTCATTGAAACCACGAAATAAACGCGTCCCAACTAAACTTAAAAAAAATAAGATTTTAAATATAAAAACCGGTACTTCTCCATGATGCAACGAAAAAGAATAAAAAAAAGATATTAAAATAGTTGACAATACGAGAGAATACACATCAAATTTATAAACTATAGTGAACCTCCATCACACGTTAGCTGAAGGAGGTCCAAGATGGACTAAAATATGATATCAGTCCATGAAGTCTTCAACTCTTGGATTAAACCGTGTGACAACAGAAACCAGTGGTCAGAGACTTTAGGTAAGATGACTTAGAATCGATTAGTGGAGGTGTACCTACACGATATCTTCATCTTAATCGTCATACCGAACTTCATTATTGTCTCATCTCTTCTCCTTCTCTTTTGATGATTTTCAACCACTTTTGCCTGCTTTCTTTATCTTTCATCTTGATGCATTTTCGTTTGATGTACTAATATGAAGTGTGATAAATCGGACTATTTCGTGGTAATGCCACATCGCATGTTGATGTCTCCATGTTGTAGTGGACTTCTATTTTTTTACAGAAAGATAGTGAATGCATTTGAGATACTGCAGACGAGTTTGGTCCCGATTGTTCAGAGTTGGTCAACCATTGTTTTATAGGTTATGGAAGAGCCTAATAGAGAAAATATTGCCTTCTGATATAAATCCACTTTATTATTATTATTTGTCCCTAGGGTTCCTAGTGGAACATAGAGCTTCAGTAGCACGTCTGCATTCCACTTTCTTCTCTCTAATATTTTCAACCTGGCTCCACGACAGACCAGAAGCTCTCAATTCTTCCTCACACGATCTCCTTCATGTCACCCTCGCCTCAGACGCCCAAATCGTCCTTTCCCATCTGCGTTCCACTCGAGCAACTGGCCTGGTGCACGATGTCGCCAGTCGGCCTTCTCAGTGTATGTCCAATCCAATCCATCTCCACTTCCTTCTGCATATTTGTTGAGCGATAGGTTCTTAGTTGGTTCGTTGCCAGACACAGCTCCTTGTTGCTTATTCTTTCTGACCATCTGAGCTTCAGTATCGAGCCAGCGTAGGCAGTTGTTGATGAATGTCTGTAATTTGTTGGAAATCCGTTTCGTAACGCTCCAAGTCTCTGAGGCATACAGGAGCACTGACTTGACTGAATTGGTGTTGAAAATGCAGAGGTTGTTCACGCTTTATGCTGAGTGCAGAAGATCTCCACACTGGTTTCAGGTTAATGAACGCCTGTCTTGCTGTCTTTCGGATCCTGGCTGATTTGATGTCCTCGTCCGTGCTGTCACCTGAAGTGGAAACGATGCTGCCTAGATAGGTGAAAGAGGCTACTTCCTTGAAGTTTCTCTCGTTCATGGTGATTGGTGTTGGTTGTTGATGATTGGGTATCTTCATCATCTCTGTATAAATCCATTCTAGCTTCAAATAATATTCAATCTCAATAGTTTAGAACAAGAAGTGAAAAGTTTGCCAGTAGCCTATGAAAATTCAGCGTAAAGTATTCTAATAAATCAAATTCTGAGAACCAGTCCAGATCCAGTTACTTTTGGATCCTTCAGTATCCTCCATCAGCTCTTCATTATTTCAGGTAAATACTTAACATTTTCTATATAATTCACCCTTTTATATGCTCCCGATACTGTCTATAATATGGCTAAATTTATGGGATTAAAATACTAAACATTAAACTTTACTGTAATCTAAAAGTCCCATAGATTCCAGGGGGAAATAAGAAAACTATTTAATGATTGGTTTCTAGAAGAACAGCTATCCATATGACTTCATCAAAAGATGTTTGTATAACTCATTGTCAACCCAGAAGTCAGTCTCGAAAACAAACGGACTGTCTTACCTTACATAAAGAGCATCTCCGAGATCAAAACTAGATTATTGAAGCCTTCTGGAATCGCTGTAGCTCACAAAATCTCTTCATTCTCCGTTAGGCAAGCAAAAAGATACAATACCTAAAGGAAGGCAAACTAAACATTGCCTAGAAGATAAACTGCAAATAACACTACATCGAACAGAGTGGTCGCCCTCTTTGTATCTGTCTACATGAACATCAACTACCAGTGAAGCATCATAACATTTCGTCCCTCATATTCATGCACACAGAAAACTATGGACATACATTTGAATGAGTAAATGTGGAAATCCAGGATAGAGGAAATACAAAGAATAGCAGAGGATTTTTAGAAATTTGATATTAAAGTCAATCAGAGAACAAGAGACATTTTGATATTGACCTAACCTATCAATCAATAAGAAACAATAAGAAGGTCAACGTTGACATCAACAGGACAACTAATCATGTATAAGACCATCAGAACAAGCTACTATAACACTTGTGAGGAAAACTATATGGTTCACTTCTTTCTGAAGTTTGTACTGATGATGTTTACTGGGATGATAACGAAAGCTTTACGACTGAACCATCCAGTTCAGAGAACACAACAACATCAAAATAAGATTTAACTTCCATTTTACCAGATGCTAGTTGGTTGTATCTACCCACCTTCTTTGTTCTATAGAAACACGATTGAATGAGTTCAGACAAATATATCTAAATTTATAGTTTTCTTTACAAGTTGAATAGTTCTGTGTGAGTCTATTGCACTCCATGAAAAATACGTTAGTCTCTTAATTACTATATATATATATATATATATATATATATATATATATATATATATATATATATATATATATATATGAAATGAATTCAACAGTAAATAGGATGAATATAATTTTGTTAAAAGAAAAAGTTATATAAATCTATGGAAAATATGACATACCTTTTTGCATTCCTAACTTTTGCCTTATGTACAAACTAGTTGATTCATAATAAAGATACAATTCGTTCTCTCCATACCAATCAACGTGGCAATCAGTGAAGTGAATTGTTTGGTAGGCTAAAATATAAACAAATTCATTACGCTACTACTTTAAAAATAAAACATATTATCATATAGATGATAACTAAATTATAATTTGAATTTCAGTGGAGAATTCAACAAATAGACCTTATTACAGTGATGTATACACTTTCAAGTGATAATATGAAACAGTCTTACTAAGATCATTATTGATGACATTTACTCCTAACAATTAGATACTTCAGTAAATAGATACAACAGAATTCCAAAGAGATTAGTTTTAGAATCATATTCTCTTGTCAGAAACTCATTCATCAGTATGCAAAGGATAAGCTGGAGCATACGGCTACATCAATGTGTGTATATCAGTTTACTTGCTCCTGTGGAGCTAAATACACCGGCCGTACCATGCACCAATTTATGCAACGCATTCACAAACACTATCCAAGGTGACTAACAAGGGGAGGACGGAAATACATCTCCAACTGTGTAACAGAACATTTAGTAAACTCAGAACAATTCGGTCCTTTTGATAATTCCTTCAAAAGTTTTTTACCAAATGGGACTAACCCACTCTAAAGTAGTGAAGTTAAGACATTTGTGCATAGTTGAAGCACCAGCGTTTCAAAAGTGTAAACCATAATCATGAGTTCAAAGGAAGCATGAACAACCTCTTTCTTTGATATCATCATCGTGGATTATCGACTACTCTACATAACCCATATATGATGCAACTATTTTTATTTCGTAATCGTTTTGCTTCTTTAACCATTATGTGACTTTCCTTTGTGATGCAATTTCTTTTGACCTTTCACCGACAATTATTCTAGAATATTCTGTTCTTTTCATTAGATATTCACGAATGTATAGAACGAATATTTTATAAAATCTCTATGAACATGAATATCAGTGTAGTGAAAAGATGTAATTATGATGTAATTGACTATTTAATTTAGGGTTTGATTTGAGAGGTTTGGTCCAAAGTGTGCTACTCAGAGTCACATTCAAATATTTTCTGACTTTCATACAAGAGACGGTCAACAGGATTGTACTAGTTCCATACGGACACTCTGACAGTAGTTCTCCAGTTCTGTTTTGAGTGCATTGAGCAGAAATCTGAGTATGTTTGGCTGACATGCGTCTCGCACCTGTCAAATGTAAGATGGATCTGAAAGACCGGTTTGTAACCACTCCTAGTTTAATGATAGGGAGTGAAGTGGTGGAATGTGCCGACCACTTCATTTACTTCATGAGTTGCATTAGCTCAAAAGGCTTATTGCTGACAAAATCTCAGGTCGGATACAAAATGCGCGTTTGAGATTTACCAATTTGCATCACCTGTGACGCCCACAAGATATCAAAGGAAGGGTATGTTGCGTTGCAGTCCATTGTCTCATGTTGTACGGCTGTGAGACACGACCGTCGAAAGTACAAAACATGAAGCGATTACTAGGCGTCGATCGTAGATGTCTTTGGATCATTGCTCGAGTTTGCTGGAGTCACTAGGTGAGCAATGTTGAAGTCAGGCGAAGAGTACTACGCAAGACAGGCAATTCGATTGATGAGGTTGTGAACCTTAGTCGACTGAGATGGCTTGGACATATGTTGCTCATTCCAAGCCTCTACCCACCTCGATGTGTCGTGCTAAAGGTTGGATTACGTTGAGAAAGTTGAGAGTGACCAAACCAAAAAGTGACATCAGTCCAGGAAATCTCTCATTGTTGGTTCGATTCATGTGAGGAGGTGTCAACCGCCTCCCTGGGGTCCCCGAGACGAAAGGAATCAGTGGTCGGCGACTGACTCTTGATGAATTGGCTGAAAATATGTCACAGTGTCACAGATGTATTCATTCTTTGACATCTTCTAAAGCTTGAATATCGGTACTAGTCTTCGTCTTCAAACTCTTTATTCTCTCGCAAAACTCTTAATTTCGTATCGCTGTTTTTCTATCCATTTGTTCTTTGTGTACTACTGTGAAGTGTGGTGACTTGAGCAGAAGTACCTGTGTGCGAGGGTTTACATCGACTGACATGACTGGGACATGTGTTACGAATGTCCAACCACCATCCGCCTCGTCATTCAATGCTGGTCGAAGTAGGTTCAAGCTGGAAAAACGTTTGGGGTGACCAGACTAAAACATGGCATCAATGCATGAAGTCCTTGAATGTTCGTTTGAGCTATGTAGGGAGGTGCAGACTAGCCGGTTAGGGTCCATGGGACAAGAGAAACCAATGGTTAGAAACCCAAGGTGATATGGTTCAGAACCGATGTCAGTGGCGCAGATTTATACACACGTTGTCCTCATCATAACCACTGTACTTAATCTCATCACTTTCCCACTCTTAATCCTTCTCTTTTATTACTTCCTACTTCTTATCACCGATTTTTCTTCCTTACTTCATCTTCTATTTTATCGCCTTGTTACTTGATGTGGTGATATGAGGTGTGGTAACTTGAACGGTTATGCGGAAATGCCTGGTCATTTGTTGATTTTGACGATGACAATTGGATTGGCTTGGAAAAAACAGATTTAGATTTACTGATTGATTGACTGATAAAACCAATGCAGAACCGCACACACAGGTACTTCTGCTCAAGTCACCACACTTCACAGTAGTACACAAAGAACAAATGGATAGAAAAACAGCGATGCGAAATTAAGAGTTTTGCGAGAGAATAAAGAGTTTGAAGACGAAGACTAGTACCGATATTCAAGCTTTAGAAGATGTCAAAGAATGAATACATCTGTGACACTGTGACATATTTTCAGCCAATTCATCAAGAGTCAGTCGCCGACCACTGATTCCTTTCGTCTCGGGGACCCCAGGGAGGCGGTTGAAAGCTCCTCACACGAATCGAACCAACAATGAGAGATTTCCTGGACTGATGTCACTTCTTGGTTTGGCCACTCTGAATCCTCCTTCAACCTAGTTCAACTTCGAGTGTAATAATTGCATCTAATTTATTCGACTCGAAAACAATTGGTATTTGAAGGTAATCACTTCTGCAAGATTGAATAGTACCAGTCGATCCGTTAATTTCACCAAGTACACTGATAATGTTCGATGTTTAAATCCCAATCTAAACAATTTTCACCAATAGTGGTGATCAGATTTCTCTGATTGGTAACTGTAAGATAGTGTAAATAGAAGCGATATGATAGTGTGATAGCAAAATGAATAATTGTCGATATAAACAAATTACTGATATGATAGATTATAGGATACTTTGGTACCCCCCCCCCTTGAGATGTCAAGTTCAGATTGACTGGTGTGATCACATACCACTTTTTAGTTTATATAAGGGATCCTGATACTGCTTCACATACCAAGGTTTGGGCAGTTAAATAAGAGGTAGGACACTGAACTCAATTCGTAAACCTATACAAAACTGTTAAGCTTTCTAATTGTTAATTACATTCTGCTCTTTTGAAAAAAATGATACTCTCACGTAACAAATCATATGTGCTGAAAGGTTTATTAACACTAGTTGCTGTTCGAGTTAGTATACTAGGCTATTCGAACATAAATTTTAATAAGGCGAATGTAAAAAGTTATCAGAAATAGGCTGGGAATTTTATAAACATCATGAGACAGCATGAAACAAGAATAGAGCTTTAAAAACAACTTCAAATAAAATCAACATTTAACCATCCACTAGAATATGGTCAGTGCTAATTATTTTTTCTTAATGCCGGTGAACTATGCTTGAAATGGTTTTGGAAGTTTGTGTACAACTTTTATTGACAAAGGTGTCTTAACAATTTACGCGAGATCCAGCAAATATCTTTAGCAAACTAAATAAGTTGGCAGTTGTCAAGCTCAACTGAGTACTGCATAGGGACTTGAAATTTCGACATTGAAAGCCTTCAAGATATCTTTTAAACCTAAATATCACTTCAGTTAATATGATAGCAGGTAACAATACGATCAATTATAAAAGCTATGGAAGATAATTAGTTGATCGGACTCTATGTTTTGTCTGATCTGCTTCTTACGTCATTGATTCCAAGTCATACTAACAAAATGACTCCTTGAAACTCCACATAAGTATGAAAACTCACTGAAACTTATTCATAGTAAAAAAAAAAGTTACTGTAACTTCTTAAATCGTCTATAAGTATGAACTATTTGAGACAGTGCCCAAAGAAGGGAAAGGTAGTCAGTACCCTGCTGTGCTGATTTTTTATTTGTTTGATATTGACAGACACATGCTGTTTGCCTTATTCATTTTTAAAATGAAACAAATGACGTCATTCACATCGTTCAGTCAAAAGTTAGGCTTCAATTGCTTACAACAGTATAAGAGGATTCACACTCTACATTTACATATCTTTTTCGTGTTTAACAAGCATCCACTTTTTCTTCTCAGATGCTGCGAACTGCCAAAAAAAAGTATGGTATGCCTTCAACTAACCGATAGATCCGAATTATCTTGATACTTTCTTATTTGACTACGTAT
Source organism: Heterobilharzia americana (assembly GCA_944470555.2). Lineage (NCBI taxonomy): Eukaryota > Metazoa > Platyhelminthes > Trematoda > Strigeidida > Schistosomatidae > Heterobilharzia > Heterobilharzia americana. Next base: position 162,248,002 of record OX104127.1, on the reverse strand, counting down.
AGAAATCCTCTGAAACAACTCGAAGAGACAGAGTTCATACTGAAAATGATTGGATTATAATTAAGAATAACTCAGATAAACTTGAGAAACTAACATCTGCACATATATAGAAATGACAACCGGAGATGAAAAACTATAGTCACGGTTGGATGCAAATTAGAAATGATTTTCTCATTATCAAATACTGATAATATTCGTACGCATTTAACCGACTGTAAGGTACTAGTGGACTGTCAACCTCAAGTGAACCATTAGTTTTGTTTAATAATCAACCTGAAATCTTCATATACATGTGAATACAGTACACAAAAGTATTTGTCTTGTTTGCATTCCCTGCAAATGATTCATTTTTATTTGGCTTTTGGTTACAGTTGTGCATACTTGGTAATAGTTCATCGAAATCTGACAGATACTAGTATTAACTTCTCAATTCTCAATCTGTGTAGGCGCTGAAGTTATTGCAAGGTTCAACTTTCACACTTTCAAAACCATTTCACTCTGTTTTACTCAAAAACTAAAGTGTGGATTTGATAGCTTTTTTTACTGAGTTCTGTAAGTGGGATTAAAACCCGAAACCTAATCAATCAATCAGGATGAACATAGGACTAGGCATTACTGAGTAACGGCCCAAAATGCCAAAGCCAAAACCCGGTGGTCAATAAAGCATCTTTATCGATTATGCAAACAAACGTAGGACCTCGGACAAATAAAATGATAGGATGGTATAAAAAGGTCTTTTTACTCACTAAAACGCAAAAACGCCCACCAAACTTGAAAACTAATGGCAGTTATATGTCCACTTTAGCTACCGATATATGGGTGAAATATGAACCGGCTAAGAATTGACTGTGATTAAAAGATATCAGATGAAAATTTGTCTAAGTGTTCCCATAAATCACAAAGGCAATTAAATGAAGAAGCGGGTCATCGGCTCAAATATACAACTTTCAACCAGTCAGTCCCAGTTTTGAACCCCACCTCATTTAATTTGGTAAAGGGAACCGAGTAGAAGCGTAAACCCTTACACGGCGTACGGTTTACATCTCAGTAATTAAATCCCTAGCCTTTCGAGTTGTATTGTTTTTCAACACACAGCAGTAGGCGGTCTTCGTTAAAAAGTTTAAGCGAATTGTATTGTTGTGGTCATATAAGTAGCTATAATTACTCCAAGTTGCATCCGTACTTAAATATGGAAGACTAGACAAATACAGAGAAGACCCTTACTTTTCAAGTTATTTCTTAACTTCTGTGGATCACCTAGAGTGGTAATATCGCATTTCAAGATTTAGACCTAATGCGCATCATTACGTTTATAGGTAAGGCTTTACAGTTCCACTGAATGAATTCTTATGAAAGAAAAGTGCATTAATAACTTGTTTTTTGTGTTGCAATCCAAAAAAGCACCTTACAGAACACTGTAAAAGTAGTTAAAATTATGAGTATGGTGACAACAAAATGGAACTTACGAATTCTTTTTTTAAAACGGAAGGAGTATTAGAACTATCATTCAAGTGGCTTTCTGATTCAATCGGAAAATCTTCACATAAGGATTCGGAGGTTTGAGTGGGTGATTCACCAATTGTTTCCCCAACATCTGAACACTGAAAAACAGGAGCACTGGCCACAGACTGGAACGGGGAACCACTATCTGACTTTGAGAATAAATTACCACTTGAATAAAAAGATTTTCTAAGACTTTTGAGGCTATTGCATGTTTTTAAGTGTCGGGTGGTGTATTCAACCTCCAAACGTTCAACCATTGACTCATCATCAAGGGGCTCAAGATTGTCATTATAACACTCACGAAACCAAGTACCACGCAAAATAGGACATTTGTCACCTGGAAATTTTACAATGACAGGAAGAACAATTCAAGAACCACCTTTCAATCACTGGCAAAACGCTCTAAAGCGTGACCATGATAAATGCCTAAAAAGTGAGCAGCTCTAAAATATAAATTCAAAAACTAGTGGAAGACTCATGCAATGATCGAAACCTAATTGCTTAAAGTAGGTTTATACACCAAACTGTCAGCCACATTGTGTACTCGTTGGTAGCATATCTTTACCGAAATCTAGTAATGTACAAAGCGTTGAAATATCCATTCAGATTATTTATTCTATTAACAACTTACTGAAGTGTTCCCATAGATCACACTAACAAATAAATGGAAATGTAACCCATTCAACTTTAACTAATGAGACCTGCGTTCAGACTCTATGTCATCTACTTTGGCTAGGGTAAATGTAATCGATCACAAAATACTCACAAATTAAGCACCTGATTTACAAAAAGATTCCTAAAGCTAATAATCCAATAAGTTCATTTTGTATACCATAGAATTCGGGTAACCTTTTATAAACTTTAACAAATCTACATAGTCACTTAAGGAAACACGTCAACTGGGTCCTCACTGTCATATCAGTTATTGCTGAAACTTTTGATTTAGTCAACAAAAACGAGTTAGCACCCTGAATTCAGCTTCAATTGTCCTTCAATATGTTGCATCTCACAAAAAAGTACAGTAATGTTTATGAGGGTCAGCCCTGGAGACCACCAAAGAATAATTAACTTTCCAACTAGGATTCCAAGTTGGTATTCACCGTGAACTGACATCAGCTGGAAGAACATTGGAAACCTGGGAGCACCCGACATCTATTTCTTCCTAGTATGAGACTCGGCAGTGTGCACCCAGGACCCCGCTGGGGGTCGAACCCAGCAACTACGATGGCCTGGTTCTCTCGAGTTTGGTGTTTTTGAGCTCCATTTAAGCGTCGAATAACTAGGGACTGTAGGATCTTGCACACAATAATAGTCATAAGAATACTTCTCTCCCTTCTTAAAGATCAGGATGACCAGTGGAGTACACCAGTCTGACGGCACAACCTCTCCCATACGCTACCTAATACCTCGGTCACTCTAATCACCGATCCCCTGCTTTCATCTCTGAAAACTTCAGGTAACAAACTGTCACGTTTCGATGCTTTGCATAGCCTAAGGTTCAATTCAACTTCAAGGAGAGTTGGAGAACCGACATCTACGTGGCATTCAGATTCAGGCTGGATGTTGGGCAACTGAAGCGTTGCTGAGATACAGTTGAACTGTGCTTCAAAGTGTTCTAACCAATGTTCCAGACCCCTATCATGGGAGATTATGAGCATGCCATCCTTTTCGGCGATGGTTTCACTCACCATAGTCTTTTTCTTGATGATATCTTTAACAGGCCTGAATAGTTGGCGAGTGTTACCCAACACTGATGCCTTCTCCATCTCACTCACTCACTTTCACCACCCACCACTGCTTGTGGTCGACGCAAAGACTCTTGATCAACTTCCGTGTGAGTTACTTTCGCTTTTATCGGGGTCACAGCCAGCTATCCGGAATCAGTCTTCTCGCATCAATCATTTCGAATGTTGTCGCGAAAATCTAGTGACGTTTGCTAAGCTTTAGATGTAGACTACCAATTTTCGTTACCTCTGTTCCTGCAGCAGACTTAATATTCACACCAGGTTTCCTCAGGATGAGCTTTGCTGTTAAGTATAGATAAATCCTTAGCTATCTCCGTGAATGTATACCTGACGTTCTCATTTTCTAATTGACCATAGACAGGTTTTACTATCTGTTTTCTGCAACCAGTAAGGCACAGACAAACACGAGCTGGTTCTAGCGCGTGATCGTAGTCCAAACTGGTACTTCAGGAAGATGGACAATCCTTTACCAATGGCTTATAGTAATGTGATCTATCTGCGTCCATTGTTGAAGTCGATGGATGTGATGTGGAAACTATTACCATAATGAAATGTTAAGGTAATGGTTAACAATGAGATCAAATTACAATAACTAAATTTATGGCTGCTAACGAGGCCTTTCTATATTACTCTTGAGAATACTAACAACGAAAAACCAATTCAGAACATAGTAAACACTGAAGATAACCTACAGAATTCTATGTGGTGAAAACAAAATACTCGGGATTAAATTAACAATCTCCCTGAAAAGTGAACTATACTGAGCTAATCTACATAGCTAAATAAGTACATATCGGCATCAATGCTAACAACACGAATGGAGTTCACTCATCTTGTTAAAATAAGGCCTCGAAGTAAATGAAAACGCTGAGTGTAATGAGCGGAAATCTCGACTGAGGGTCACTTTGAACGCAGAAAACAAAACTATCCTAACCATTAATCAGAATGATATTAAAATAAATATCAGGAACATGAAACAGGGTAATGGAAATCTAAAAAGTCTACTCATACAAGAGATACTTAGAGAAACGATTTTATCTGATTCTAATATTAAGATTGTAGAAGCTAAGTGATAAGGAATGGCTACAAGTGTGAAAATTGCGGTATTCCGTAGCGCATATCACATCACCACTTACTATCGTCTACATGTGTGTGGTAGACATTATTTGTATTATGAAAGATCAAATTTAATTCGATTTTTATAATATGCAATGAGCAAATACTACATTGCTGAAGAAAGGACTATTAGTTTGCCTACTGAATGAACTGGAGGGAACTGGGAGTAAATGACCCAAAATTCCAGTAACGTTTGACCGAATAGGATTTCAGCTTGCCAGAAAACTTTTCTACTCACTAACGCATCTGTCTGAGCAGCTAACAGGTGACCAGAAAAGGAATCAAACACTTTAGTAAGGATTCGACTCCTATTACAATTGACTGCGAAATTAAACCACCGCATTTCAAGCTTACCGGACCAATAGATAGGAAAACAACATCGTTGCACTACTTTTGCGACAAATAACCCTCCTCTAACAGGTACTTCAGGGTTACTGGAACACTCCCCTGTTCTATTAGTAAAATGTCCACACGAGCCAAGAGTGTTGGTCATGTTGCATGCCAGGAGACTTCTATAGCTCAGCTCTAAATTGATAGAATCACAACCGTTGAATGGTAACCACCGTTTGTCACAAGCATCGCGATAGAACCAACGTACCTGTATACCAGAGCATATATTCAGAACTAGAAAAATTACCTGTCCAACTTCAAGTTCAGAGTTTTGATTTTTATGCACATCAGAAGGGTTTCGGGATGCCGAATATGCATAACAATCTGAATTACTGTCCATAGAATCGCAAGACATCTTCCGTATATGTTACAAGCTCAACTAAATCGAGGGTTGATTCACACGCTACAATACAACATGAAGCTGACTTAGAGCTCAAATTAGCGCTTATTCTGGATAGACTGAACTACAGAAACCCCGAGATTTCAAAAGTCACTATAAATGAGCTAAAATCTTTATATCAACCGCCGGTGTTTGACCCTGTAACCGCATTGTGATTGGTCTACCAAAAAAGTGACATATCCTCTTACCTCATCAGTAGTTTCTCAACCTTACACGTTCACTTTCCAGGTGCTAACATCCACCGATGAACCTGAGAACAAATAGAATTTCAGGTTTTGAATACTCATGTGCAAACCTTGAGCTTGACTTCTCTGCACGGCAGTATTCAATATCCAATATCTTTTTACGAGCTAGTGTAAACCAAATGCTTCCTTCGCGCTCCTAGGTTTTGCGGAATGGTTCCAGGTCTTTGGTGGATTCCAATCCGGTAGGTCTACCCATTCGACTGCTGTAGCTCTGGTTAGCCAGACGGGCGGTTGGGTGTTGATTAAATTTGTAGGAAGTGCTGTTTGTTTGCTTGCTTTTTCTTCCAAGGACTGTGGTGCAGATGGGTTCCTCAAGTGTCATGCCGGCAGACAATCGGTCGGACTGGTTGCAAAAAGGAGATGAAAAATATGTGCAGAGAAATCAAGGGAGAGAAAGTGCAGAGCGAGACAAAATAGAAAAAGAAAAGGAAAAAAGGAAGGAAAATAATTGAGAAAGATTAGGGGAAAAAGAACTGCACGGAAGAAGAAACATTGGTTGGTTTATGTGGAACAGGTTATAGGGAGAGCTTTCGTTAGAGTTTGAGAGCGTAAAGTCAGAAGGAAGAATAATAAGTAACATGATAGGACGAATGGGAATATAGTAATTATTTTAGTAGGAGACGGTAACTGGAGGGGACGTCTACAGGAAGGTGTAAGGTTGAGCCAAGATCTCAGTGATAGTGGTTTTACAAAGTGTTCAGTAACGGTCAGTCGTACCGAGTCGGTAAGTCGTGTCAGCCTAGTCCATATGGCAGTTGGATGAGCGCGAGCCGTGCATCGCTGCGTAGCTGTCCAAACACTTCTTGAAGCTCTCAACAGACGGAGCAGTAGCAATCTCGGCAGGCAGTGCGTTCCAGTGGCCTCAAACTCGCAGAGAGAAGTGTGATTGCACGCGGGTTTTCACTCTTTTTTGGGCGATTCTCCTTGGGCTACCACGAGGATCGCCATAGTGGCCGTTCGGTAGGATTCCACTGTTCGGTTGACTTGGGCTACTGAGTATTTTGTAGGTAGCTATCAAGTCACCACGGCATCTAAGGTAGCTTAGAGAGTAGAGTCCTAGATCTTTCAGCCTGTCGCCATAGGGTTTTCGCCCCATTCCCACGACACCCTTTGTATTTCTTCTTCGGACTTTCTCTAGGAGGTTCACACCTCTTTTCAGATATGGTGGTGCAACGACGTTGTGGACCTCTATGTGGGGCCGTATGTAGGTCTTATACAGCTTCGAAAAGAGTTCTGGGGTCGGTGCACCCAGTTGTCTGCGCATGAACTGCAGTACTGTGTGGGCTATGGAGGCATCTTCTGGATAATTGGGGCTAGTGTCTTGTTTTTCGGTCAGTATTACTCCTAGGTCTTTCCCTATGGTAGTGTGGGAAAGCTGTGTTCCACGGAGAGAATAGGGTACCTTCTGAGAGTCAGGGGTGCGGAGAAGCATTGCTCGGCACTCATACAGATTAAATGCAAGTCCATTAATATCTACCCACCCTGTCAGTAATCTGAGGTCACTTTGCAGTGCACTTGATTCTGTTTCTGACGTCACAGCTCTCCATAACTTAACATCATCAGCGTAGAGTAGAATTGGGGAGCTGAGATTCAGTGGGAGGTCGTTGACAAAAAGAAGAAATAGCAGTGAACCGAGAATCGCCCCTTGCGAAACACCAGATGATGATGTCCTTTAAGTCGGGCTAACTCTGTTGGCTTTTGTGCAGAATTGTCCTCCATCTAGATAGTCCCGCAACCGTGAAAGCACTTGTCCCCCGATTCCCACCCTTGCTATTTTGTGAATAACAACAGTATGTGGAACTGCGTCGAAGCCCTCAACAAAATCCAGGAAAATGACATGAACAGGAATTTGGAGGTTCTAGCGTGCCGTCCGCTTGTCACCTGCCGCCAGAATGTTTGCGGCACATGACCTACCCTTTCTGAAACTATGCTGCGCATCACTAAGTGCTCCTCTCCTTCCTAAGGGCTCCCTGACATGGTCGTCTACTGTGCTGTCCATCACTCTTGATACCACTGGTAGAAGGGCTATGGGTTGGTAGCATTTTGGGTTCTGCATGTCTCCACCTTTGAAGACGGTGGACAGAATAGCACTTTTCCACTCTCGTGGAAGCATGTGATTGTCTAAGGAGTGTTGAAACAAGTTACCACAAAAGGCTCTCGCGCATTGTTTCAACACAGCCGGTCGGATGTCATCACATTATGGTGATTTCCGTGGGCGGAGCTTTGACAACTTTTCGAGGACCATGGCAGGAGTTACCTTTAATCCAGGTAATTCTGCTGCATTCGGTGGTGCCAAATAATGGTCAGACAGCTGGTAATTTTGGTTCCATAGGGACGGATTCAAGTGCGTATCGAAGGTGGCGCCAAAAGCCACGGCGAACTCTAGTCCCGGGAGGTCCTCTCCGCTTGGGCCTTTCATGACGCAAGCCCCCTGCCTGGTGGATTTTCTGCCTGCCATAAATCGATATAGGTTTTTTGGGTTTGCCTCCAGCTTTTGGGCAGGGTTCGTCCGGAATGACCTCCTATCTCCCCTCGCTCTAATATTACATCGATTTCTTGAGGCCATATATACGGAGTGGTCACACTCTTTCCTGGAGGTCCTCCACTTGTGCCGTGCTTTCCTCTTGGCTTTCAAAGGGCGTTCAGTGCCTCTTTTCAGGCATGAGGTTTGCTTCCGCGGTATTGCTGCGATTACTGGGACGTTTTCAGAGACAGCCCCCCTGATGATACCTCTGACTAGTTCCCAATGTTGATCAATCGACAAATAGCTTCACTCCCGAGGCCATGGTGCCGTCGACAGGTATTGATTCATTTCCACGTAGTTAGCCTTGCTGCAGTAAAGACGAGGGCGAGATCCCTCCCATGACAGTTGTTTGTTGGGTGCCAAATCGAAAACTACCACTCCGTGATCTCTGCTGCCGAGCCGCGTCTGAACCAGTGCATTTTCTACCAGCAGTGGGTCACTGGTGAAAAGGTAGTCCAGTTTGGATGGATCTTTGCCCAACCCCCAGCGAGCGTCATCACCAACATTCTCGCGCAGTCTAGCCTTTTTGATAGAGTTGAGTAGGTTTCGGTCGAACCTTGAGGTTCCCCTGTCCTTCACAAGATTGAGAGTTGGGGCAATAAAGTCGCCGGCTATAATGACCTTATCATATCCGATGGAAGTCATTCCGGACATTACTTGCGGCAGTTGTCGGTTATCTTCTACGCTGCTTGCAGGTGTTCTGTAGACGCCTCCCACTAGGTACTTGATGTATCTAACCTTAAAGTGACACCAGATGCAGTCTGAAAGCCCTGAAAGTAGAGTTCTCGTTGCTCGTTCACTTTTAAGGTCATCGCTTACGAGCATCACCACTCCGTCTCCTTCCTTAAACCCCCTCTATCCTGAACGGGTGCATACCGTCTATACTAGTTTCGACGTCACTGATATCCGGTGACAACCAAGTTTCTGTCAGGATTATGGTCGTAGGAGCAGGGCAGGAAAAGAGAGATCTTGATTCTCCCATCCTACTCCTAAGTCCCCTCGTATTACTATAAAGACACCTGGATATGTTTCTAACGACATGGGGTATCCTGGTGCTGGCGGACTGGAGGGAGTCGTGCCGTTATCGCAGTGTCCTGGGCCTGCTTTCGCAGCAGCGAACATTCGCGCCGATGTTACCTTTGACTATGTACCGAGTTTGCAGTACTCTGGTTAAAAGTTCTTGACGGCCAAAGTTAACAGCCATCAACCGGGGTGATGTTATCGTCGACAAGTATGAAGGACGTTAGGGTCTGCAGACCGCCACCACTGCTATCCCATCTAATTCTATCCTTGCTGATTACCACTGGCATTGCTAGACGTCGTGAGCATACCTTTCTACGACTGTGCCGGTTGTCGGTCCCGGTTTGCCGTGGACAAACGTATTTGCTGGTTTCAGCGTTTGGGGTGCCTAGCGAGATACTTTTCTTGCTGACCAAGGACTGTCTGGTCTGGCTCTAATGCTGAATGATCTGTTGATGACTGGTGTGTGTGACATCAACAAGAATCTTTCCGCTTCCTTAGCCTAGCTCAGGGTGACTCTCATCGGCGGAGGTTTACCATGAGACGAGCAGCTGCCTTTGTAGAGCCTGCACAGCTTAGCTTCTAGGCTACTCAGTCCTTGTGTGGCGCATACGGTTTCCCACTGCTGTTTGTCAGAAGATTCTCTGTTTTCAAGAAGGCTATCGTGGAACACGGGGAGGTTAAATAGGATGATGGAATTCGACCTGTCATCAGCTTCTCTGTCTTCGTGTACTGTGAGTGGTTTTATGTGAGGAGGGTGCACCTTCTTTTCCACTGCCACCCATTTTTCCCGATGTACGGTGGGGTTAGCCGTCTAAGTGACTTCACGGTTGGGGACTAAAGTGGTCGGTCGCTTACCCGGTCGTCGTTTAGGTCTTTTTAGACCATTCGCCGGTGTGACTGGCCGGGGTACAGTGCTGACACTCTTGCTGCATGGACCTGAGGTAGTGGTCTGTGTGGGTGCCGGCATCATAGTAGCCACTGCGATGTCCTTTACTGCCTCCACCAGCGAGCCTGTGGAAAACAGTGGCCTTATACGGCACTATTGGCAGGTGTGCTGGAACCACGTGCATGAGTAGCGCGCCATGAGGGTGTAATAATGGTCTGGTATGTCCTCATCACACTGACTGCGCACCCACTTATTGCAAATGTTACACTCAAAGGCAGCATCCCTCTTGGCTACAGTGGGACCATACGTGTGACAGTCGTCGGCCTGACCGGAAGGTTTGGTTGACGACTTTCTTTACCTTCTCTTCCGTCTCTCAGTGGTAGCCTTCACAGGTAGACTAGAGCTTGGGTTGTTGGTACCTGAAAGACATGCTCGTCGATGAACTACAGCACAAGGGTTCAGAGAGACAGGAATTCGACTTTTCCCAGGAACCTGTGTACAAACGTTTGATAAAGTTATAAACATTTGAATGAAATTCATGGTCTTTTCTAAGAAGGGCGGTTACCATCTTAGACAAGACCATGAGTTTTGCTTAAATGTTTATAACTTCAAACGTTTGCACATAGGTTTATAACAAGTGAATACCCGGTCTAATATCCTCTATTCTGTCTATATCGTGGTGATATCTTCGGCTTCAGACTAATTTTCATTACCGTCATGCACACCTTCATCTTCTTCCGCCTAAACAGTTGGTTCTAGATACTTCAAGTAAGTTTTGTAGTCAGTAGAAAGAACTCGCCTGGGTGCATCATGATTGATCTACTGCTGCTTACTTTTGTGCTCCTGTTTTGGGTTTCGCCTGCTGCTCGCTTCTGTTATTCACTTTTCAGGTTTACCTAAACAGTCCTGCACTCAAATGGAATCCTAGAGATCGCATTTGTCAGTGTGCACCTTGCATCTAAACCTTATGACAAACGCGCACGCATCAAGGTCATGACCGCGATGCGGCCCCACCTCCAAGAATATTGGAAGATTCAAACAACATCCGAATAATTCCTAATTTCGAACTGAGCCTACTTCAACACACCTCTTATATGCCGTGAACAACAGTATGTGACGTGCAGCTTAACGCTGTGCATAATAGTCATTTCTCATCACTAAAATGATCACACCCGTGAACTGGCTTATATTCATGTAACCTATGTCGTATGAAATATATCTTATTATTATTATTACAAGTGGTTGTTGCGACTGTCCTCCTAAGGTCGACCCGTGATCTTTTGCTGCGAAACTAAGCCTCTTGCCTCCGGTTCTAGTTACTGCCAAGGATGGGGGGTTTGTAGTTGAGGCGAGGCTTTACCTGAGATGTTCCTGAGACCAGATTTGGCTAGAACCCTGCTGTTACTCATTTCCACTGGTGATTAGGGGGATATAAATGAGACGGGCACAGATGGTTGTATCAAGTGAAACGTAGAAAAGCAATGATAGATAAAGTAAGTTGTCAACCTCACCTAGGGTTGCCCAGTTGTAAGACACGGAAGAGTGCCCAAAGCTTCCCATGCGTCCAAAGTATATGATATAGTGAGATATGTAGCACTGCAGTTGCAGAAACTTGAGCTATAGCAGTTGACCAAGACAGTTAGACCTACTACACAGTTGTCCGTTTGGAGAGCGATGGTACTGACCGGCTGAGAATTGTACGTTCTGTAGCAAAACGTTTTTCCAGTAAAACTGTAACTTTCGTACAGGAAATATCCAACTGGAGAGGCTTATATACAGTTATTTCCGAGTAGAATACAGACGAAATAAAAAACGTCAGTGTTCAAAGAGCGCGCTCAATCGATCATTTGAGTATTTTAATAGGGTACAGAAGCCGTACCACTTATTCATGTGGTGCTGGGTATGTAGAAATTGCCTGCCAGGAAGTAACCTACCGTAAAGTCTTTGCTTTGTCTCTTCAGTTAGCGCTGCTTGAAAAGATGCTTTTAGAATACTGGCCCTGGTGTAAAGTTGTCTTTAAACTGCCTTTCTTCTTTCTGCTCGAAGTCAAGGCGTTTGCGGGTTGGCTGTGGGGACAATAGAATCCGCTGTAGTACACCTTCCTTGCGCCAAACTGAAACTACTGTCAGAGTAAATATGCCAAATTAGACCCACTAAACACTAACTAAATAAACCTCCAGCTCACCTTCGAATGCCCTGGGCGTTTTAAGCCGCATTTAACGAGTGTGAATCCGAGCGGGCTTTGATACCGTTTTACACTCTCCATATACTGGTCAGCATATACATCCCTAGAGTCCGTAGCTCAGTCATAATAGCCAGACAAATCAGCTGACCCACTTCCCAAAAAATCATCTTAATCTCTATTTCATTTAGATATATTGACCTTACGAACCCATTTGTAAATAACCTGGTCTTTTCAAGTTGTGTTTCGCTATCACTGCTTATGCGTTAGGTGGGGTGCTCATCAGGCAGTACTGCAGCGCATAGAAGTTAGTGAGGCTCCTTCGGTGTTACATAATAATAACTTATCCAGCCTCCTATTTCACCACCGAGTCAGAGGCCGGTGTAACACCCTCCCAGTGTAATATGATCCGTTAATAATGCAGATATTTTTGACCTGACGGACGGTTCTTTCTTGTAAGAGCAATCGCGTGACTGACCGCTGATATGCAGCCTTCTCGCTCTTTCAGATTGCACATAGTTCAAAATCCTTGCAATGTAGCGGCAAGCCGTCAGTTACGAAATGCCATTGTGAGGATGTGGGCACACCAGCTGTGAAAGAGAATGAGACTGTTGTGGCGAACAGCCCACCTAGTGTAGACCCCAGTTACCTCATCATTATTCTGTCCCAAGCCTTCAAAATAAATCAGACACCTTTCTACAGCCACCCAGTACCTCGAGAACCAGAAGCTGGTGACGATCTCGAAATGCTGGGCGAAAACATACCTAGATATGCCGCAGTTATGAAGGTTCCCCTCCCTGGTGCATTCGTGATCGGTCGCTCGGACAATTCACCGGATGCGAAACTGAACAGAATAGGCAATGGCGAGTCGTTTTTTAATGAACCAATCAATCATTTGAGATAAGGGATCGCATCTGAGGTGTCGCTTGTTGAGGCGCCCAGGCACCTGAATAAGTGTAATAGGTTACCAAATGAAAAACAGATGAATCCCTCATTCGCCTCAGCAAATTACCTTGATAGACGACGACCAGCAAAATGACAGAAGTTGAAGAAGCCGTCTTTCTCAAGACTTTTAGGGGCGTCAAGTTTCAGGTACGACGTGAATGCAACTTACAACACTGCCCGTCACTTGAAGAGGGTGAACGAGAAGCCCAAACTCAAACTGAGAAAACCGCGTGCACCCGGTACGTCTACAAACAGCGTGGTACAGTGGCTAGACTTGAAGGAGCATCACTACTGACAGCATTTTTGAGGGGTGGCTGGAACGTGTGTGCAAAAAGGAGGCGAATACGTGCCTCTTTGTGTTTTTGTGCCAAAGATCCGCATCTAGGTTATCGGTCAGTCTCACGTAAAACGGTTCGTGCAACTAATTTGCAGACTGAGTGGCCCGTAATCATCTTGCTGGCGTAAACAACTATTTCACTCTCAACTTAGTAATTCAACATGAGAGAGGCCAGGTTACAGGCATCATCACACTGATATATGCCAAAAAATCTACAAGATTTTACAGGCCCCGAATGGTGCAGAAGGGAGGTAATCAAACTCAATTAAAAACGTCAAAAGATCTTATCAGTTATGAAACGGACAAGAAAATACACTTTCCAGCATATACAGTGTTGAAGTTCAGGTAATAATAAATGTTATTCTCATATAGTGGATCAATCATGAGTGATACCAGGTTACAAGCATTGTTAAATTGATAATCCCTGAAAGTTTATAAAGTGGTGTTTAGTATTACATGATTCACATATATTGTTGGGGACGAATCTTCCATCTTCCAACACAGATAGGTCAAGCAGTTTGGAACAAAAATGCGCAGTGCTCGAAGTTCGCCTTGTGACCAGTTGACGTTGTTAGCCCATCTGGATAGTTTGGTAATCAGTAATATAGCTGTCCATTTATTTGAAAGTTCTTCGGTTTTTGGCTACGCTAACCACGAAGGACTTACTTATGTGATCGGGAGTATCAGTAAGTATCCAGTTATATAACCAAAGTGAGTGTCCAAATCAATGCATTTCCAGGTCGCCACGTTACATTTGAAATTCATATAGATTAATGCTATCGTGAATACCTATTTTAGTGCATGGAAATATACGTCGAGATGGTTGATCGTCAAAACAGCAGTGGTAATGCACAGACTTCAGGCATCTCTCATAGTAGCGTAAACAGCATCATTCGAGAAGTGTATTTGATGCATGACAACTCTTGCTTGAAAAGATCACTGGATACAGAGTACTAGAAAACATGTAGTGTGGAACTACTGCGGGCCTGTAGTAGTTCCACACCTACCTAGGTAAGTTATGTTCCAAGCCACTAGGTGGATTGGCCTCACGTATGATTGTTCGTTCAGAGTGCTTTTACCACTTTGACTGTTAGGAATGTTCAGACGGTTCGTCACTTGAAGAACCTTGACCAGCAGGTGAATCAGTTGTGAAAACGGCCCAGAAACCGTGAAAGAGTGGAAACAGTACAATAATTCTTGGCATCACGGAGTAGGTGTTATTTCCACTAAGTAGTAATGCTCAGACTGAAGTTCGGCATCGAATGTCCTCATCGAGTTGTCGCTGCAAATATAAGAAAGAAAAGGAAGCACGAGCAGATGTGGGAAAGGGAAATACTACGCTGTTTACATTGGAAAAGAGAGGGGTTCCCATACTTTTAGGCCTACTGGAACTTTATATACATTTTAATGCATGCGTTTGGGACCAGTTACATAGCTGTTCTATCATAGGCTTAGCAAAAGTTTCTGTATCTGGGGTGTATCTTGGTAGCTTGAGAGGAAAACAGTATGCATTAGTTGCACTATACTGAGGAGAGGAATCAGTACTCATACGCTTGCAGGCAATCGTAAACTTATCAGTGTGAGAGGAACTCGAGGATTTTAATAACTCTGCTTCATACATTTTGAGGTTCAAGTATGTCCTCATTAGCCCAGGACGCATAGATAGTGGCTAAATGGGTGATAGATTCATCGGTTACTGGTAGCCTATCGAGTGTGGAGCGGGGAAGTGTTAGCGGACTTGCCGTGTGGGTTTCTGCGGGCAGCCTATTCCGAAGGCGAGAGAATCTATTGAGGAAGAAATTGTCTTGCAAGGTTGTCGCATAACACTCAGTTTCAACTAATACTTTATGGTTACGCATACCATGCGTAGAACTTATAACTGGCCTTATTTACGGACTATGAGACTGCAACTGCTGGTGTAGTAACTTATAGTAAAATACGAAGTTCAGTTTAAGTTTCCCCTCCCATAGTGATTCTAACCCGAGCCTGTTATATCTGGGTGCGTAGTCTAGATTGAAGTCAGCTCCTACTCTTCTGAAGGTTAAGTAACTTTGTACCCCTTCAACTTTCAGTTTATTGCTTCCATGAGGGTCAGTGAGAATAAACGGGCGGTATCTTAAAAGTAGGCGT
Source organism: Heterobilharzia americana (assembly GCA_944470555.2). NCBI lineage: Eukaryota > Metazoa > Platyhelminthes > Trematoda > Strigeidida > Schistosomatidae > Heterobilharzia > Heterobilharzia americana. The sequence continues at coordinate 162,232,576 of OX104127.1, read as the reverse complement.
GGGCACATTCTCCAGATTATAGCTCATGAGTCAGTACATTGAATTTACGAATGATGCATCCCAAGAGTTTAAAGTGACTTGGATTTTATATGTGCTGTTTGCTCCGAGAATGTCGAGTCTCTGGAATATCCAATGCCAAGATCTAGCACAGAAGAGAGCCTAGGTAGCTGTTTTCCTCAGTGGTTGTCATTGCCTATGCTAAGCCAACCACATTCGTCATTATTGAATTCAAAGCGGGACTCAGCATACCATGATGCAAGTTTACCTAGTTCTTGCTGGGTAGTATCCAGAGTATTACTTAGCTCATGAGAATGACAAGTGTACACGACCTTCGAGTCATCGGTGTATAAGAATGTTTTATCTTCACTGAAGCAGTTACACACGCCGTTGATACAAATCATGGAAACTTTGAGAAGGTTTGGTCTCTCACTGAAAGCTGCCACAATTTCCGATGATCGGTTACAGTTTTTACCACATTTTGAAGGAATCTGGCCTTCACTCATATCTTGTCCAGTCGCTTCCTATGAACGTTTTTATGATGACCTGTTAAGCAATCAGCTCTAGGGGAGTAAGACGATTAGGGAGGTCAATGCCTAGATCGTTGCTCAAAATGCTATGGGCAAATGTGGAATCTTTCCCTTTTTATGATATGACAGTTAGTGAATACTGAGGATTTTCAACCGCTTTTCACGATTAGGATACAAAACAACTGTAACTAACTTTGAACACACCCTTCGTACTTTTGCTGGTGTCTGCTTCTTGCCTTAACCAAGGACTAGCAGCCTGCGTACGGTGTCACAAAAGATGTCTCACGTAAATAGGGTGAACTATCCTAAATATTTATTTATCAAAGAACTTAAAAGCTCTGCGGGGTGGCCATAGCATGCGAAATGCCTTTGCTTCAGCCGTGCAACACTGTGCAGTTGTTTTTCAACTACGGTTGGTAATAAAGCCTAAATCTTTCGGTTCCATAACGCAAAGCAGTGTTGGCTCATCTGAGTGGTAAGGGTACTGCAACTCTCAAGAAGTGTGTACTACCGCAGTTTTTCCCATTGTTCTTTTCAAGACTGCAGCCTTTTTGACCGCTCAGCCAGCCCATCTTAATCAGCCTGAAACACTATCCTATCATCCTTTCTGCGAACAGCCCTCCAGATAGTAATGTCATCTGCGAACAGTAAGGATGTTGAAACAGGTACATCCACTAATTCATTACAGTAGGGCAGGAACAAAACAGGCCGTGGCGCGCTTTCGTGAGGATCCTCATTAGTAAGTGATTGACGGTCAGGCAATAATTCATTTACTGCGATCTTTTGTCTTCCACTGTGCAGTTTGTGCCTAAGCTCCCCTCGCTAGTCGATATCTACACGGAACGTAACCAGCTTCTTGGGAAAGGCTAATTGAGAGGCCTCATAAAATGCCACGCTAAAACAAATCAGCGCCACGACAACAGCCGGTTCATTATCTGTTGCTTCCACCTACTGAGCACTGGCAAAAGTAAACTTGTTATACGGAGGCGTCCATGCTGGAAGTCGTGTTGCTGCTGTGCCATGTTCCCAACGTTTTCCTGATTACTTCCTCCGAAATGTTTACTACTGCAAACGTCAAACTATCAAGCGGTGGTTAATAACTTGTCGCCTATTTCCATCCTCGAGAATGGACACGACGCAGCATGTTCCCGCTCTCCAAGTAACCGAGCCCTGGTCGGAGAAAAAGAAAATATTTCCATGCGCAGTTTATGGGCTGTGTGGGCCAAGGTCAGGAACAGCCTTGAAGGTGGGTCATCACGACCCGCTGGCGCACTAAGTTTCAAGTTGCCCAGAGGTAGAAGTGCTGCTGCGCTACCTAGGGGAAATGAAGCAGTGGTAGGACATACTGTATGTCATTCAAATCGCCCGGCTGGCGAGTGAATAGGTTCAACAGTCATTACTTGCGCTCCGGATCAACGTGAGTAGATACAACTACATCTCGTACTAGTGCACATCACAGGGTAGTTAGTAGCAGCCTGATATTCAGGCAGTTACATGGACACGTAGCCATGATCCTATCCCAATCAAATTAAGGGTATTCAGCTTCCTCAATGCTAGGCACCTGTTGGTTAGTGCCCCACCTGCACAGCTAGTTCAACACTCAGTCATCCACCTGGCAATAAGAACTACACTGGATGGCTCATATAGTAAGTTTGCCTCCGCCGGACTTATTATCTCGACATGTTATTTCGCCCGTCCGGTTGCCGTTGGCTCCCGGAGTAGTCGAACGAGCTCCGGTGCCTTCTTGAACGCTGTGTCACCGCCTTCACAGCTGACCACCCTATTTTTCCTCATGCAGGCAAGTTCTGACATGAATGTGTCGGGTCCACACACTCTAATAATCATGTTTTCATCACGGGTATCACATTCAGTTTTAGATCTCCGACTAATTCTCCCGATTCAAAATATTTTTGTTAGGCCACAGAAGTCAGTGTAAAACAAATTTAAGCTACCTCAGCACACAACTGACCCATTGACGTTGGCCTCTGGGATGTCGGCTGCCTGAGCCTCACCACTCAAAAACCCATCTGAGAACAGTCCTAGGTTCCTCAAGACTACCCAGCCTTAGCAGTTATTTCTACATTCTACTTGGCTGGCGTTAACACCACATGTCCTCCCAATGAAGGTCCCGGTGAAGTGTTGTGGTATTGTTGCAGTAAGTTGCAGGCCACGATCGTGTCACTGAGGTGCGTTTAAGTCATTTGACTCCCGCAGGCTCCAAAATGTGGCACCGTCTCTGGTTTTAGATATATTGCTCGCAGCATTCGGTACTTGGTTGACGCCTTAAGATATCTTCGCCGCCAACGGCTGAGTGCCTATTGGTCTTTTTCCCTTTTCAAAAGCACTAGTCCACTTGGACTGGGATGGCTCTGCGCCATCTGAAGCACCACATGGAAGTAAGCCATGTTAGGCAGTAGGTTCATCGGAATTATTCAGTGATGGGGTAACCGAAGTAACCTGGTCGTCAACCAGTTCGTAAGTCTTGCTAAGTTCATGGAAGTTTTAAGAGCAGGAGTCTGCTTGCCTGCGCCTATTTCAGAGATAGTGTCATATTTGCTTACTTCCACCTCTCAGTTGGCATCCATTCATTGAATTGACTTATTTCCTGTGGTACTTGCTATGTCATCGTCAGACTCCAAACTCACAATGGTATCAGTGCCACTATAAGAAATTCCCTTGGAGGCCACCTGCTTACGGGCATCTTATCAATGACGATAACTACTCTGGAATCAAAGTGGCCAGTGCTTTGCAAAAGAGTTCAAAAAGGCAAGGAGGCCTGAGTTTAATCCACCGTTTTTGGAGTATAGGTGATGGTTCAGCGTGCATACAGTGGAACCGACGCCTGCAGCTGTCGCATCACACTTCCCCCTTGACTGGGACGTCACAGTCTGGCTAATTACGCGAAGACTGCTTACTGGCGATCATAAAAATGACTAAAAGTTGAAAATGGGTATCAAACACCAAATCAAAAAGAGTCCACTATAAAGCCTGAACACTAGGCAAAACGTGGAAAAACGGGTTAAGACACAAAAGAAGAATGCTTGATTTCACACAATTAGGATGCTTCCAGCTACGGTTTACCACAGCAGCTTTCATGTGGAATACATGACAAAAGCTGAATTACCTCCAGGCAACAGAGGCGGATTGCGAGTCGCAGGACGCAATTGTGACTTCGCGCAGGCGAGAAAAACTGCTAGCTTTCGTTGTTCTGTTTGGCCAGCATAATATTAACTTCAAACGAGCACATATAATACTTTCGAATTTTGTTAACCACTAGCCTTTATTCTACCAATGAATAGACTCATTTGCATAGTGCTCGGTAAAGGGAAAGCGGTGTTAAAAGTCCTTTAAATCAAGTGTTGTAACAGTAAACCTACCGAGGGAGTTTAGCCAACTTGTAAAGCACCGAAATTTGGGAATGTGGCGGGAGTGTAAAGCGTGTATCAAACGGTTCCAAGAGGCAAACTGTTTAATCGGTGACTTTATGATTTAATGCTAAAGCAAACCAAGAGTCTGGACAGGTTCGTGACTGTCGCGTGAACTGAAATGAAAACAACAAGGTAGACCTCGCATGCTGATGTCACTGTCTCCTTGTTGGCGTGTTGGTCGGTGGATGAAAGCACAAAGCAACTTAAAGAGAAGACCTCAGTGTGTACTGCAGTGATAGGCCCTCATGAAGTTTTCAACTCCATTGAATTTTGCCGCGGGAAGGCGAGTGAATAAGACCGCAGTTGTACTACTGTGTGTAGTTTTATGTAAGTACATTATGCTCATTTCCTTAGCTAAAAACGGATGACATCGCACATGGTTTGCTATGCTGTCTGACAGATTAAATAGCAGTAGCGGAGTCTACAGAGAGAGGCACGTGGTACTTCAAAGGGGTCATAAGTACGGCGTCGTCGACAAACACGACTGTGAATACTCACGCAACACCGTCGCAGTTATGCATATGGTCTGTCGTCATTCTCTGCGTGTGCACAATCCTCCAGCAACTTCGGCAAGTCTTCGTAGATGCTAAAGTAGTTCTTTGCAGATGCATTTAGACACTACGAGAAGGCTACGAAACTTCAACAACACACCTATTGAGCGTAATCCGACGACTGCAGACATTGAGGGAGTGCACATGCATATTTCGGGGATAATGTGTGACGTGCAGCTACTTTCTCAAGAAAACCTAGAAATAGCACTTCAAACGCTGCCAGAAATATACACCGCTTACCGAAAGGGTCGGAACAAGATTCAGTAACTCCACTAGCTCTCGAAGACCCACTGAAACTTAATGCACGCTTAATTCCATTACTCAAGTGGTTTTTTAAACATTTTGTCAAGCATTCCTCCTTCTGGTGAAGCATAAATTAGAAGGGTTTATAGTGACTCATTTTACTACACCATGACCGTTGGGTGCGTTATACTTCCGAGGCACGCTGCATCAACCGAAGCCTGAACGGTCATGAAGCATCACTCGCTATTATATAACGGGTGTGCTCACTAAACTGACTATAACGTCGGTGAAAACAATACAAAAGTTCAACAAGAGGATTGAGTCATGTAGAAAACCATTTGATGCGTTGAGACTCTTCAGGCATCTTACTGACAAAAGAAGGCTCAGCAAAGACACTTGTGAAAATGTCTGTGCACTAAATTGGGCATGCGTGCGTAAGTCTGCTAACATTATCTGACTTAGTTCCTCAAACATTGGCAGAGTTACTTTTTGTGAAGTCAATAACACAGATTTGTTCAAATGCCTAAACGAAATAAAAACATTCAAAAAGCATGGGACCAGGTGAGATGCTTGGTGTTGAATTTTGCAAGTGCGCCTACAATAACTGTAATGTACCCACAAACATTTAAGCGGCCCTTTTCGAAGAATGACATACCAACTACCTGGAAGGAGGTCGAAATGGTTACGGTACACAACTCCATATCTCCTAGAGCAGAAAAGAAATTCCGAGCCACCGCAGTGATCTCGCCATTTCTAAAGGCGGTTGATAAGCGGTCTATACGTGGACTCGGACCTCTGGTGAGGGCTTTCGGCCATCCAAATCGGTTATGACGGTATATCTAGAAGATGAAGTTTCTATAGGTAATGTGATGCACTTCCATAAAGCACTTAGGATGATCTGGTCACGCGCTTATTCGTCAAGTCATTTCATATGAAACCAAAGGGTAAGAGGACAGGTGGAACAAATGGGATAGCAGGGGGCTAACGTTAAGGAAGACCGGATGGGAACTAAGAGAGTAGAGACGTGGTCGGTCCTTATCTTGGTGAGAAAAAAAGTACCGAGATAGGTGTAGTGTAAGGAAAACCAGTTTTTGTGCACATGTAGGTGGTTTAGCGAAGCATATGTACGGCCACTCCAACCTAAGCAGCCGCTTTGGGGCTTACAGAGAGTTACTGAGTTAACGACAACTAGCGGTGTCCACCAAGAATGTCCATTCACCTTTCCTGTTTAACCCCGTCGTAGACGAACCAATCAACACAAGCTTAGGCCAGTGTCACTTCACAGGGATTGGTCTACTGTCTGGAGGATATCCGGTTAGCTTAAAATATGCGTGCGATATCGTTCTGATAGGTGAAGACGCTAACAGAATATGAGATCGTCTGGATGCGTTGAGAAGAAAGCTGAGCATGCTTGGCGGGCATACGCCTCGAACCCCTCACGTGCAAGGTGAATCGGAAAGACCAGCCTGCAACCACTCGCAGTTTATCGCAGAAGGTGAAGGGGTGGAATGTGCCGACCACCTAAATAACCTTGGAAGAACAATTAGCACGAACGGGCTGGTTGCGGGCGGAATCGCAGCTGGGATACAGATATGATAGGTCCTATTTAACAGGCATTTTACTAGAACTCACTAGCACTTGGTTGGGTAAAAACTGAAAATTCAGATGTTTTCTACTGTGGAGGCCTTCTGTAATTGGACAGTCCTATTGAACCATCTTCTCGCGGATCAGGAGTACGTCTAAGGATCACAGACATAGATCGGATACAATGAATGAAGTTATCGAAATACTTACCAAAACACCTATGGTAGACGGACATCCGTCGAAGTATATAAACCGTTGTATAAGTCAGATACCACCAAGACCAGCCGTGTACGAAGTCCTCAAGAAAAGAATCTATACCACTCTAATATGCAGAGGGGAAATGAATGGCATCAGTTTCAGACACTGGCTAACATCAGCCAATAGGGAAACATCGTGTAGCTATTCTTTTCATCGCGGGGAAAACAAAACACATCCTTCACCTCAAACCTGGACACTGCATCAATATCAATGATGACACCACATCCCATTGTGTTCACCAGCTTACATATGTGTCGCATACACATTGAGAGGAGTAATCAGACCAAGCAGTTGAGAGTGGGAGAACATGTACCTAAGTGGCTTCAAAAATAAATAGGGTGGAAAACGTAGACAAGCACAGGTGGAAGATGGCTCTCTTCATCTATAGCTAAACATATACAAACAGGTGCGGAAACCTCTTCTTCCGGGAGTCAGTTTCATTGGTTGACCGCATGACGCGGAAACGACTGCTATTGACAGACGGTATTCGTCCATTGATTTGGTACCATCCTGCTATGTCGTCCAAGGTGTTCAGACATAATAAAGATGAAAGGAAGCAGGCAGACTATGTCCAAAATCACTCTCCCAAATCCTGCTTGGAGCGACTAGATATGAAACAGAGGTCTAGTTACTTAGGTAGTTCTTCATAGGTCGGAATAATTGTCGCGGGGACCGCACTATTGCCGGTCCTCCAAAGACTGACCACCAGTGAAGGTAGAAAAGTCCCGCCAACATGGTAGGCGTTACCGTCTACATTTCCCATGTGCATGCTCACATCCACCTAAGTCGAGAAGCATCACCAACTTCTCTAACCAAGTTAACAGCCCGTTTATGTATGCCAAAAGTGGGTGTACTTATTCACCATCCCCATTTTCTCTCCAGAGCTTTGTAGGAAAAGATTAAGGAACTATGGTGGATTTCGTGATATTCGACCATCCTTAGGTGTGCAGAGGACATAGTGCGGAACATAGATTTGTGGATAGTAACACTCCACCTTCCGCTAGCGTAGTAGAGAAGGATTGAAAGATTATCCTTACTCATCTTCTGTCAACAAGAAATCCACTTGTCCATGCTAAGGTTTCTCAGTCTCAAAAAGAGGCATTATTTTGTGACAGCGCGGCCTCGCGGTAGGCATTGGAGAACTGATATTATCTTGGTGATTCAAATCTGCGTCACTCAGTGCTGAAGCCCATTGGATTTACCATCAAGTTGTTCAAACCACGATTGCATTGTGCGAGGGAATTGGTCCCGATCTGTTAATTGATGGAGCTCCCACTCTTCATTACCCGGAAGTGATCTAGCCGACTGACCTGAAACATCCACCAGGGAAATGTGGTACATTTCGCTGTTGCATCAGCTCACTCATGTGGCACATAGCAGGTTTTGACGGACTGGCTTCTACTTGCGTTGAGAAATAAGAAATAGATCACTTCATCGGCCACCCACCATCGGCTAATGCGTGTACCTAGCGAAAAGTATTATTCCATCTCCCATGCACGGGGCAAATACAGACAAAACCGACCGTCAAATATTGTTGTGATGTTCCAAGTTTCCCGAAGTTTTTTACTGCCGAGTACTGAGCAGTCATTAGAATATCTTCTGCAAGAACAATCGCCACTTCTGACATTAGCTTTGGTGGCAGTCACCTTCGTGAAAATAGGTCCACGTGGAGGAAACCAGCTTCCGGAGTATCTTGGACGATCTTAAAACCACCTTTTTTGATTTTTATCAGCAACGTGCAAAAGGAAAGTTCCCGCCTCTAGCCATGTTTTCAGACGGCATCAAAAGCTGTAAGATAATATCCAGCAGCGAATCACTCAGACTCCACGTAAAAGGGTTTTCTGATGCAGGAATCCTGGATGTCAGAGGATGGTTCGAGTTTCAGGCTTGAGCAATATAATATGATGCACTTTAAACTGACAAAGACGGCCATGCGCAGAAAATACAAAGAAACTGTGATTAAGGCAGATGTCGAGGTTGTTTGGACATAAAGACACCCGGATTCTTCTGGCTGCATTAGTTTTTTGTCCGCTGATCCAGCCTTATTTAACCATGGTGATGTGCGTCCATTCACAACTTTGGAGAGTTGGAGCTAAGAGATCAGAGGTCCAGTGTAAAGTTGTAATGTCTTGCTTCATATACTTTAGTGAATGGTTGCTCATTTACATTACTGACTTTATCGGCAGTTCAATGGAAATTGTACCAATAAAAGTTGTAATTCGTTTCTGTGAGTTTTTCGGTGTTAGTACCTGTCAGGAGCTTACATCAATAGTTTTCAGGGGCTCCGTGGTGGTCTTAAGAACCGTGGAACATTTCGTTTTCCCTAACGGTGGGTGCAATGTTACTTTTCTAGTACACGCAAATCTGCTCACTTATTAAAGGAATTATCAACACAGGTTTCTAGCACATTGCATCTTTCATTGTGGCTCTTTATGCTGTATCCCTCTCCAACTTAAATCAGGTTCCAACATCCTGGATGAAATATAAAGTAGGTTAAGGGAGCAAATTTTGAGACCAGGTCGAAAAGCTTATCCAGAAGTCCTTAGTTAACCTACTTTAACGAGACAAGAATACCACCCCAATAAATAGACCTCACAAGGACCCATGCGAATATCTGTCAAATGGGTCACCTAAATGGTGCAGTACTGGTACCCTAAGAGTGACTGTCATAATGAGACCTTGTTGGGATAGCCTACCAGGTGATCAGACTGACCTCATGTTGAGTGGATTGGAGTTCTGATGAGGAATCGGGGTAAGCAGATCAGCATACGGAAAGTACTGGTGACGTCTCATCTGACTATAACTTTCAATTTTTTGGAATTGTCCTGATACAAACTTGATGAACGCAGAGGCCAGTCATAATTATTCTAACTTGTTATTTTCCCGCGAATACAAGACCAAGAAAGAACGCAGTAGCACAGTCGGATGAAATAGTACATTAGCGAGGTCGTGTCAAGATACTGATACGTTCCAACTAACTGGCCAAAGGGTCGATTACGAGCAACGCAACGTAACGCGATAGCGTGCCAAATGACGAGGATGCTTGACCGCGTGCCTTCAGCTTGGCGAGTGCAGTTAAACTATCAAGGTCAGCATCAATGTCGAATCTCGTCAAACCCTAGGATATTGAGTCTGGAGAAGTATGTGAAGCCTCAAATTCATTCAGAACTAAAAGTTAGAAATTATTCATGACCTCGTCATGCACCAGGGAGCGAAACTGAACAGTAGCAACAGGCCATCGAAATCAAGATGCAAAAGTTAAAAACTAACATTTTTAAGAACTCATTAGTGTATTGCATATTGATCCATGTTAATATATGAATAGTGGTTAAGGCGCGATTTCCGACGTTGTAAAGACTTGGAGTATTTTGTCCATCTGTGGTATTTCTGTTTGATTTTTCCCTTTGTGGCTTCACTGTATTTGTTTTTTGTTTCATTTGTTCTTCGTTCTGAAAAAAAGGTGCTCAGTGTATAACCAGTTCTTGCTTTTATCATTGACCCAACAGGATCCCTCAATCCTCACTCACAATTATATGCTAATGACCAAAAGATTTCAAGGGAAATTCAGGAACCAACGGATATTCCGGTCCTTTAGTGGGACTTTTCCAAAATCCTAAATTGGACTACTGAAAACTTGCTCCCGTTAAACGTGGAGAAGTGTAGAATAATGATTGTTGACAAATATAAAAATAGTTTCAATTTATTATTCGCTGGGTGAAATAAGTAACCCACTTGTAGCTTCGGTCCATTGTCATCTTGTAGCTAACATATGCTTATGGAGTCCTGGAGTTTCTTTCGCTAACATTATGAAGTCTAGTTCCAGCTCTTTTCACTATAGTGTATAAACTTTATGTTCCTTCTCAACTTAAAAAACTCCCTCGTGATGTTCCCTTACTTAAAGAACATCCTAGAACAGGTTCACAAAAAAGCTATGTGTAAAGTGGTTAAGTTACAGTCCTTAACTGGATCACTTAGTTACTCTAAAGCTGCAACCGGTTACAACAGGTTCTATAATTCTCCGATGCCTGAGTGGAGCTCGGGAACAGCAAGCCCGAGAAAACCAGGCAGGCTTTAGACCTGGTCGTGGATGTATCGACCAAATATTCACACTGCGCCAGGTCCTGGAACATAGGCATGCTTACAGACGCCCGACAATAGCTGTATTTCTCGACCTGAAGGCGGCGTTTGACTCCGTTGATCGAGAAGTCTTACGGCAATGTCTGTCACTGAAAGGCGTGCCTAGTAAGTACATCACGTTATTGAAAGCTCTCTACTCGAACACTTGTGCTCATGTTAGAGCCTATGGTGAGTTGTCCAGGGAGCTATACTCATCGAGTGGTGTCCGTCAAGGATGCCCACTATCTCCATTCTTATTTAATTTTATCATAGATATACTTATGGAGGTTTCCCTCTCGTCACCTAATTACACAAACGTTGACCCAATCACAGGTGAATTTTCTTTAGATCTAGAATATGCAGATGACATAGTCCTGTTAGGTGAAGACGCTGACTGATGAGATGCAGAGTCTTCTGAACACTTTGAGTGGGAATTTGAGAATGTTTGGGATGCGATTTTCACCACCCAAATGCAAATGTTTGCTCCAGGACTGGTCTGCAGCGGTACCACGGCTAACAATAGAGAGTGAAGTGGTTGAGTGTGTTGACCACTTCACTTACCTGGGAAGTAGGATCAACCCTGGTGGGTTAGTTGCCGATGAGATTTCTGCACGGATACAAAAGGCTCGATTGGCTTTTGCCACCTTGCGCCACCTATGGCGCCGCCGTGATATTCGTTTGTCTATTAAGGGTCGCGTGTACTGCACAGCAGTCCGCTCTGTTCTACTGTATGGTTGTGAAACATGGCCATTGAAAGTGGAAGATATAAAAAGGCTTCAGGTGTTTGACCACCGTTGCCTTCGTAGTATAGGACGTATTCCGTGGTGTCACCATGTGAGTAATGCAGAAGTCAGGTGTAGAGTTTTGGGAGAAGAGGTAAGTCAGTTGACGAGGTTGTGAACCTTCATCGACTGAGATGGTTGGGACACGTACTACGTATGCCTAGTCACCGATTGCCTCGTCACACAATGTTGGCTGAGGTGGGTTCAGGCTGGAAAAAGGCCCGAGGTGGCCAGACTAAAACATGGCACCAATGTATGAAGTCTCTGACTGTTGGTTTAAGCCATGTAGGGCGATGCAGACTAGGTGGTTAGGGTCCGCGGGATAAGAAGAACCAGTGGTTGGAGACCCTAGGTGATATGGCTCAGAACCGATGTCAGTGGCGCAGATGTATGCACACATTATCCTCATCTTAACAATGCTATACCGAATCTCACTATTTTGTCGTTCCTCCTTCCTTTCTTCTCGTACTTTATATTTCTTTTGACTGCATTCACTTATCTTCATCCTTCACCTCACTACCTTTCCTACTTGATGAACTGACGTGAGGTGTTGCAACTCGGACCGTTACGCAGTAATGCCTGGTCCTATGTTGATAATGATGATGATGGTACATACTAGATGATCACATAGGATATGGTCATGATTTGTAACATTTCCGATAATCCCTTTCGTCTTAATAGCTTCCTCTTATATTCTCTTCACAAGCGCCACCTCTTAAGAGTTGAGTTTGAGAGCACGTATATAGATACGAGCTAACTCGTTTACAGTTAGGGTATGTAAAGTGTGGGACTCCGTTTCTGCAGAACTTGTTACTACCCCCCTGAATGGAGGTTAAGTGCACATTTAGAGTCTCGGGTTATCAATGGGTTATACTTTCAGTCATCTGCAGACTAGGGGAAGAAACACTGCCTATTGAGAGTAGGTTAATTAATCATCAATCGTCTTTATCCTTTCTAGTTTTCGGAACCAGGAAGACAATTGTGCCCGGTCCAAGCCAGGAACGTATTTCAGTAAGTTACTTAATACTCAATGAACTACCGTTCACTGTTTCTGCAACACAAAGTTTGAAGTTTACTCAATGTTTTATTCACATACGATAATCTTAAATATATCTTGAGACACTGCAACTTTTTCAAAGTAGCAGTTAATGTTCACTAGTATCCATGTTTGGTTTGTAATCACCTATTAGTCATCCATGTCAGTGTTCAGTGGAAAGGATAGTAAGGTATTGGCCAGTTTTCCTTCAATTGTGGTCACTAAGGCATCTGTTACTACTTGTTCTGGTAACGAGTTCTAGTCATTGGCCACTCCGTGGGAAAACTAGTATTGTACTCAAATATAATTTGACCGCGGCTTTTAGACGTTGTTGTGATGGCCTCTAGGATGATCAATCCCAGAGAGATTAATAAGAATTAGATAAATCAATCCTTGTATCATTATTCACTATGGGGAATTCTTTAATTAGATAACCTTTTCCTACAACAAGATAAGGAGGAACGTTTAAGATTTCTCATCGCTCTACATAAAAAATGTTGGTAAGATCTGTCTTTAGTTTAGCAGCAACCCTTTGGATTCATTCTAATATGTCGATTTTCCTATTGAAGCATAGGTTAACCGTCCGGATGCAGTGCTCGAAATGATGCCTTGCATGATTCAGGCATAGAGTCCTGATCATGGCACATGAATGCTCTAGAAAACGACAAAACCTGGGGAAATCTTCAACTGCAGAAGCATTACAATCAGCAGTTGTCTCCGAGTTGCGACATGCGACAAATCCGAAATCTCCTTTCAAATCCAAGGTATTGGTTGGTTGACCATTCATTGAATGTCCGCTTGGAAAGTCATCCCTAGTGAACATTATCCCACTTTTTTGGGAGTGATTTCTAGGCTTTATTGTTGAGATCGTTCAACTAACTCGTTAATTACAGATCGGAGTGCGAAACTGTATTCTTCATCATCATTGTGAATTATGCTCCACATCTTGACGTCATCAGCAAATGGATGGCTCGAACACCATCGGTATTTCAATAACATAAAGAAAAGGGAGTAGTGTTCAAGAGTAGTACCTTGAGGGACACCACTTGCAACAGGTTACCAAACGGACTGTCCCATTCACTATAACTGCTGTCGTAAGTATTCCCTAGAACAGACTTGAACCTCATTCTCAGTGCCGAATTCATATTATCTTCATTATCTTAACCACGATACTGGTAAAATTAAGTTTGGTAATTGGTGACTTTTTCTATCTACTTGCCTAAATGCAGGACATTATGGCATCCTTCTACTTCCTAGTCAGCTGTCTGAAGTGTAGTCATATCGAATAACGCATTTAGCAGCACACCAATGTAAACAGACAGCACCATGACTGCAGGATGTACTTCGTTTGGCCCTGTGACTTGTTACGTTCGAGCAAACAGATGACTGTCTGACTTCAATAGGTTCAAATCGTCAATCATTATCAACAAAGGACCAGGCATTACTGCGTAACGGTCCGAGTTGCAACACCTCACGTCAGTTCATCAAGTAGGAAAGGTAGTGAGGTGAAGGATGAAGATAAGTGAATGCAGTCAAAAGAAATATAAAGTACGAGAAGAAAGGAAGGAGGAACGACAAAATAGTGAGATTCGGTATAGCATTGTTAAGATGAGGATAATGTGTGCATACATCTGCGCCACTGACATCGGTTCTGAGCCATATCACCTAGGGTCTCCAACCACTGGTTCTTCTTATCCCGTGGACCCCAACCACCTAGTCTGCATCGTCCTATATGGCTTAAACCAACCAATAGGTTATAACAAGACGTAAGCAAACAATATTGTTTTCAGTTAGATCTCATCAGGCTTCACTCTAACTAAACATAACTTTCAACATATTTATAAAATATCAACTAATCAGGGTAATTTGTGGGATAAAAACAACAAGGAAGATGGATTGTTAATAGGTTAATACGAATGTTCATAATGTCACGACAGACAGATAGACAAACAGTGTAGGTCACAGATTGAAAACACAAAAGGATAGTAAGGTTGTGATACTGGATGTTAAAGACGGTGAGTTGAATGTGAATATAGTAGTAGTGTGAAAGGGGTGACGAAATGAAATGAAATAAAAAGTGGGAGTACATTTTAAGATTCATAAGTAAGGTCATTCATTAAGTTCTCCCTCGCCAAGGCAGGGATAAAGGCTGTACAAATTTCTTTTGGATACAGAGCTTTGGACTGTTTATTCGAATCCCTATAGCCTCAGCTATATGTAAAAAGTGGATTCAAACTTCATCGAAAAGGTTCGATGGTATGTGGTAAATCACTCTAAACGCTTTCTTCTTATTTACACTGTTACCATTGTCAACTAGATGCTACAAAATAGTTTCTTATAGATTTAACCTATTCTGTACTCAACCACGAAGGTAGGTGTTCCGTAATACGTTGCTTAAGTTGCCTAGTCGTACGCCCGATATAACTGTCTCCACAGGAGTAATTAAACTGGTAAATACACATGGAGGTGGCAAAACTAGGTAACCACTTGTCCTTCTTTTGGCACAAAACAAATCTTTGATCAGAAAACGATAGACAGAGGTTCACTGCACAAAAAGTTCTTTAATGGAATAGAATTTCACTAAGTATGCGTCATCCGCGTATCTGTAATGCATATGTAGCTTGGATGACATTCATTATAATTGATCAGGATACAGATTGGAACGAATTATTCAGAAAGTTTAACAGCATGCACCCGTCACTTGTGAAGAAGAACACGACAGTAGGCTAAATTTCTTTGATGTTCTATTGAGCAGACGAGGAGATGAATCACTGCACAGAAGCGTGTATAAAAGAAACAAATTTGAATGTCAATAAACACACTTCCTTAGTTTCACTGCTATACGATACAAAAGAAACTTAGTGAAATGCTTGACAGCCAGGACAAGGAAAATCTGCTCAGATGACACCACACAGAGTGAGTTAGAGTGGATTTCGAATTCATTGATGGAAATAGGTTATTCTCACAATTTTATAAAAAGTTTATGAATAGATCGTTTTCTAGTCAAAGATTTGCTTTGTGTCAAACAAAGGACAAGTAGTTATCTAGTTTTGCCACCTCCATGTGTATTTACCAGTTTAATTACTCCTGTGGAGACAGTTATATCGGGCGTACGACTAGGCAACTTAACCAATGTGTTGCGGAACAATCCAAAGCTCTGTACAGCCTTTATCCCTGCCTTGGCGAGGGAGAACTTAATGAATGACCTTACTTATGAATCTTAAAATGTACTCCCACTTTTTATTTCATTTCATTTCGTCACCCCTTTCACACTACTACTATATTCACATTCAACTCACCGTCTTTAACATCCAGTATCACAACCTTACTATCCTTTTGTGTTTTTCAATCTGTGACCTACACTGTTTGTCTATCTGTCTGTCGTGACATTATGAACATTCGTATTAACCTATTAACAATCCATCTTCCTTGTTGTTTTTATCCCACAAATTACCCTGATTAGTTGATATTTTATAAATATGTTGAAAGTTATTTGATATTATCTAATTGAAAACAATCTTGTTCGCTTACATATTTTGTTTTGGTTTTCGTAGTGGGTCATTTTTGCACTGAATTTTCAGTAGGTTTCATGATGGGAAGGAACGGAACTATCAGTCTGCAGAATCCCACTAGAGTTGTCTACAGAAAACGCAGATAAACTGTATACTTCAGTCAGGTCCGATTTCGCTGCATCTGGTATCAACAGAATTGCCTCACTGATTTTGGTCCTCTTAATATGAACGAACAGACGCTTACGACACCTTGAAACATTCATCTACTAACGATCTTTCGTATGCTTTACTACGTAATTGGTGATAGATCTAAATTTATTTCTAACCAGTAAAAGCGCTTGTCGCTGTGGCAACACTACATAGGCAAATTCTGTGTTTATAACTTTCGAGTTAACCTGACAATTCAAGGTGGTTCTTGTAAAGATATCGAAGTAGTCGACTTAAAAGTAACTAATGTTATCCCCCTTTCGTATGCGTAGGTTCTTCAGCCGACATTTAGAAGTCAGGTTGATCATTGCTTGTATCAATTTCTGAGCAAGGAACCATGTTCTGACCGTAGAAATGGGCGTGAAAAAGCAATTTAATTTTCTTCTAGAACAATTACTGTCTTCCGGTTGCAAGTGGTAAATTCTTTCGTTAACAAACTGCTGAATAAAAGAGTTAAGTTTTAGCTCTCAAGTGGATGTAACTTCCTCTGCGTTTCATTAAGAATTATCACAATGAACTCCCGACCAATAGCTACTACCTAATTGTGGTGGTCGGGCTTGTATATCACAATGACCCAAGGAGCTGTGTGATATGGGGATAGGGAGGAAAATCTAGTCTGGAGAGGGACCAATCAAGATGTATTTTATGTTATCACGTCTACAGTTAAACGGACAGACGATGAACCAGCCAATCAATAGTACTATTTTAGACCGTGAACTCTATATATTAGATATATTTTCTTTTGTTGTCTTCGATCCTTCGCCCCCAATACACGTTTCTATACTTCCATTGTGTCTTTCCCGTTAATTAGTTGGGTCGAGAATCAACTAAGAGTCTGTTGGACGTTGGTGATTGTCAGTCGATATCTGTGGATTGGGGGGTCATAGCCGTTTCCTAAGCACAGCAATGTGCTGGTGGAACGTTTTTTCCCATGAGGCCTTACCAGAAATGTCTGCTGGGTAGTGGTAAAACGAAGATCAGTTAACGTTAGTGCGGATTCCTACACTATGATTAGGTCCGACGGGCGAAGTCGTACTGTTGGCTGGACGACAGCGTGGCAGCACTTAGGTGTTTGTCTTGGATGATCACCAGTTTCACTCTGATGTTGTTTTTCGTACGGCTAGGGGAGTTAGTATAGGTCGACCCCCAAAATGTCACATTTCCAGTACCCCATGGCATGCTGATGCCGGTGATCTGGTTCCACAGTCAAATTGAAAAGCAATAAACTGGAATCTCAAACCTACGGAAAGGCCGTATGTGGTCGGCCTCAAACAGATGTCTCTTGGGCTCTGCCGTCAAACTAACCCTTCTTTTTCAGAAACCTGAAAAAGGAGTCGAAATACGCTCAGCTACCTTGTGCACATCAGTGCTGCAGACAATGAGCCACACCTGTTGTGTAAGGCTAGTGATACTACCTGTCTGCCCAAACCTCAGGTGGAGCGGGGCTGGAACCCGTGACCCGGCGGTTGAAAGTCTCCTTCCCAAATCAATAAGCTCCACTCAGAAGCAATAGCCTTCCACGGTGTGGGCTTCCGAAAAGTGTCAACCGCCCGCACGTTTCCAGTCGATATAAGATACAATCAAACGAAATATATCCTCCTTACCTCTCTGCTTCTTTGTCTTCACGTGATACCAATATTAGGCCTCTTACATTGTCCTCGACCTTTCACTATGCTACGATTGCAAACGTTCCAGACCACCGAGTCCATTCATAGTCTCCTGATATACCGTTATCGGTTTCATTTCAGAGCCTTCAACTTCTGAATTGGACAGCTGGCATCACTGGCCAGAATTCTAGAATCTCGGGCGACGAATGCTGTGCTTCTGTGACATGATACAGTCCCCGAGTGTGGTTATTAAGTTGACCTCACCTGGTTATTGCACTGGGTTTTCAAAATTCACCTTGTTAGTATCCGGACTCGTCTGTTCGCTGGTGCACACATTGCATTAGGTTGTAGATTAGAAAGTGCGCTTCACGACTGTAAAGCAGTCAACAGCCAGCTGTGTGCTGTTCCACTGAATAAATATATAGGAACTAGGAGGGATAGTGAAACCAACCTACGCCTATTCGTAATCTCCGCTTACGTACCAACCAACTGCAGTTCGGATAATGCAAAGGATAAATTCTCCAGAAAGCTGTCAACCTTGCTCGCGTTTGGTGGAATCACCATGTGGGTAATGTTATGGTCAGTCGACGGGTACTATGCAAGACAGGCGAGTCGATTGGTGAGGTTGTGAACCTTAGTAGACTGAGATGGCTTGGACACGTAGTGCGCATTTCAAGCCACAACCTACCTCTACTTGCGATGCTAGAGTTAGATGATGGTTCACGGTGGCCAGATCAAGGCGTGGCACCAGTCCATGAGGTCCCTAACCGTTAGTTTGAGCCGTGTTGCGAGATGTAGACTGCCTGGTTGGGGTCCTCAAGATGAAAGGAATCAATAGCTGAGGACTGACCCTTAGTGGCATGGCTGAGAATCGACCACAGTGGTGTAGACGTATTGACTCCTTGAACATTTGCAATAACCATTATCTTCAGATTGTTTATTGTCTCACAAAACTTTGCCTATTTTGATATCACTTTTTCCACCCACGCGTTCTTTGCGCCCTGTGAAGTGTGTCAACTTGATCTGATGCATGTGTGCGGGGTTGTTCTTTGATTCTGTCAGTCAGTCATCTGTAGATGGTAGAAGTTTGTGAAAGCAAATTCAACCCTTTTTATTTATGGGGAGGTGTTTTCAGTCACTGACTGACCAGTACTGATCGATTTAATTGAAGATGAAGTGTGGATGCGTCTGTGGTACTGCGATAGAATTCGAGTTCTATTTCTTCAAATTCCAAACCATTGGTCTCGGGTGTCTCACACATTTCCACCAGAAAACCTGGATCTTTGAAGATGGTTCACATAGACAGTCAAAAGTAGTCTTTTTTTCAACCCAATCTTACTCCCAAAAAACATGATCATTCGTGTTAGGGGATGGGTTAGCACTGAACATATGTCGGAATCTACTAGAATGATGGGGCTTTTGACACACAAGAAATCCGTCATAGACAGTCATACCAGCAGCCGCTACCATAGTGGTGTTTGGAAAACACTGACTGAAACTACTACTTTTTAAGATCGTATTGTGCCAAGAAGATTGGCTAGTGAGTGATCGAAAGGAATACTAATGTTATTGTATCGATGCTGAAATTTTGTCGATCACCAATTTATTGGAACTGATACGTGTTGTCAACCAACACAATCATCTCGTTCCTTAATGTCTAACAAGATACGGATGATGACCAGTGCTAAAGTAATAATTTGTATTAGCGGGTTGAGAAATGACGTCATAATATGTAATGAACTTACCCTATACGCAAGCAGAAGGGTACAACGAATATCTGATTTCTTTAGTTTTTTATTGACATTGATGATAACTTCATTATTTTTACGATGAATATATAGTATTAAAGTTGTCAGATGTTCTGTTTAATCATTTATTTCTTGTCTTCTTGGGTTTACATCGGATTTTTTGGTAAACGTTTCTATCCCTCCGCTTTCACTATCTTGTTTCGTAAAGTTCTTCATGTGAATTGTCAAGTCGAATTTGCTTTAAATATGTCGAGGAGAATTCATGAGGTTCAAAGTATGTGAGAGTACGATGACAACATAGGATTACAGTTACCTTTCCCATACGTGTATTCTTCACAAACACCGTTCTGGACTCATCATTGTGATGGTGGAGAAAATAAGTAGCTCACGGTGAGGATGATAACTGTTTTCACTATCACGGCATTAATCTTGTCTTTGCTGAGATTGTGTTTAGAAGCACCCATGCATCTGTTTCATCTAGTATTGTGACATTTTTTTTCACTGCAGATCTGGCCATAATCAATCTTCTGGATACCACTTCTACTCAACTATCGGCTGCGTCTGGATTACATCTCGTAGTGATCAATGGATGTTACCTGTTCAATTTGCTTAAGCATCTTGTTCAAACCAGTTCATCTTCCCTGCAAACACCAATTTTGTAGGGACTGTATAGGTCAGGCAGTCAACTTTACTGCATACCAGTGCCCTATTTGCAGATATAGACTTTCAAACTGGTTACGTAAAGTGAAAGATTTGGATTCTGTAGTGTCGGAAACCAAAGAAAATGAAATTCGAAGCCTCTTTCCAAAATATTACGCTGCCAAAGAACTGGGAATTTCTCCGTCTTTGTCTGAACTTGAACGCAAAAATATGTTAAATGCAAATACAGGTGCAGTTTTTTGAAAATTTTAATTCAACAGTAATCGTCTTAGTGCTAGTATGCTAGAGATATCTTTCTGATTCCTTTCTAATATAGCAAAGCGCAATCCTAAGCTTGATATTGCTAGTTGTCATTGTTTCATTACGTCTCAACAACTTTAACTTGCTTACCACTCATTCATTTCAGATTTCATCCCAAATTGTTCTGCCGAAGCAGGAGATGTGCATGAATATTATGTAAAAGAGGTTGAAAAGTACTCAAGTTTACGCTCTCTGCAAGAGAAAGAAAATGAAGAAGCTTCGTTAGCACTAGCAGCTCAGATTCTATCCGAAGATGGCCTTAGTCTCCTAGCAGATGATATTTCACCTGGTAGGCGTTGACTTTATTGTAATGGTTAGTTAAAACAGAGCATCTGGTTAACGGTTGCAGTGTGATTACAAACAACAGTTCTCCCGTGTCTTCATCCTCAAATGTTACACATATAAACACGAAATGTAAGCGAAAAATAAATAAGAAAACTGCCAAAATAAGTAAGACGTTGTTGGATTATGCTGTCGACACAGACAATGCGGAAATAAATCAAGAAGTCAAAAGTCAACAGGTAACTGTCTTATGAGTTTCATGGATCTTTTTCATGAATAAATGGGTTACATTTTAAGGATGCTAATATTGCTGTTGCTCATCAACTTAGTTGCTTCACTTTCAACTTGTCTGGCACGTACTGGGATTCCGCTTCACGTAGTGCTGCTTGGGAAACTGAAACTTATGACAAGCTTGCATACATTATGTTTGGCTCTTTGCTCTGAACAACTTCATATAGTTTATTTGATATAGACAGCGGGTAACACAACACTACTTACTGGATAGCGTTTAAACCAGAATTTATTGCTCATAATCATATGGTAGGAGTATTGTTTGTATTTTGTAAACGTGAAGAGATTATACAAAGCACTTTTCTTACTTGAACTTCAATTAATAGTCACCTACTGGTTAATTCTGTGATATGAATACACTTAAATAGCTCACTTGGTTTAAGCCATGTAGGGCAATGCAGACTAGGTGGTTAGGGTCCGCAGGACAAGAGGAACCAGTGGTTGGAGACTCTAGGTAATATGGCTCAGA
Source organism: Heterobilharzia americana (assembly GCA_944470555.2). Lineage (NCBI taxonomy): Eukaryota > Metazoa > Platyhelminthes > Trematoda > Strigeidida > Schistosomatidae > Heterobilharzia > Heterobilharzia americana. The sequence goes on along the minus strand of OX104127.1, from coordinate 162,210,975 downwards.
ACCGATGTCAGTGGCGCAGATGTATGCACACATTATCCTCATCTTAACAACGCTATACCGAATCTCACCATTTTGTCGTTCCTCCTTCCTTTCTTCTCGTACTTTATATTTCTTTTGACTGCATTCACTTATCTTCATCCTTCACCTCACTACCTTTCCTACTTGATGAACTGACGTGAGGTGTTGCAACTCGGACCGTTACGCAGTAATGCCTGGTCCTATGTTGATATTGATTGAAATAGCTCACTTGAGTTGTGATACCCGTAATTTGTAGCTTTGACTTGTGATCAAACAAAATAATATGCGTTCATTTAAAAAAGCTAAAGTTTCCCCTCGAAATACTCTTAAATGGCAGTATTTCCACCGACTTCACATGGTGTTGTTACCACAGTTGGGTGTCTGACGCTTATCGCCTGTGAATACTACAGATTGACTTAAGCAGTAAACATGTAGCGCGCATATACCTAGGACCCAGAAGGAACCAATAATGTATTAGTCTACTCAGTTTTTCAGCAACCATCGGGTGGATTAAATGACAAGCCAACGACTTAAGGCGTAATCCTGTGAGACAATCATCTGTCTTTGTGTGATCATTCAGTCAGTATTTCAACATTTACACAAATCATGATGGTATAATGCCATAGGGAAAATTACTGACCACTTTACACCATTCGCTCCGTAGAAGTGAAGTAGTACACTTAAACCGAGAGATGGCCAATCTGTGATATGACGGGTTGGGTAACGAACAGTTTTACTAACCTGACATCTGTTGGTGTAACACAGCTGTAAATAAAACCCAATAAACCACACATCTCAGTCGTTTGAAGTGCTGTGACAGCTTGCGATCGAAACTAGTGGTGAACTCTAGTTTCCATGGCCCTTTCATTTTTAAACAAGTAAACGTAATGAAAGACTATTAAATGTATCGTGTTTGGCCACATGTTCTTCAACTGCGTACTTTCATAATATCTGGTACATTACTTTGTTTGGTGTATCTGGTGGTTCGAATTTTGTGCAGAAACCACGTGTACATTCGTTCCAGAGATCTGTTCGTACTTCGTTGTAAAAATCCACCTACCGCCTATCTCGTCGTGTCATGGCTAGAGGAAGTTGGAAGAGGGTTCAGCGTAGCCGGACGAAAACGTGGCACCAACCCATGAAATCTCTTACTGTTGGTCCGAACCGCGTTAAGACATGTACACTACCTGGCTGATGTGATCGAGATGAAAGGAATCAGTGGCTGAGAACTGACTATTGGTGACATGGCTGAAAGTCGATCACAATGCTGCTGATGTATTCACTCTTTGACATCTTCAAAAGCTTGAATATTCGCACTAACCTTTATCTTCACATTGCTTATTCTCTTACACTATCTTGTCTACTTTGATAACATTCTTTTTCTATCCACCTGTTCTTTGTATACTACCATGAGGTGTGGCAACTTGAACCGATGCACTTGTGTTTGAGGTTCTACACTGATTTTGTCTGACTCGATATATATTGTATGGGGAATTATGGTGGTTTGGTGTTCTCTGAGCTCTGATATTTTGTCGTGAATGTTTCATCACTAGACTTGGAGACATCTTCAGCTCAGTGAGCACTAAACCCCTATCATCCTCATCCTGAGCTACAAATCTTCTCCGTCATATAGGGAATTTTAACCAGAACAACACAAAATAATTTGATGGGGATCCAAGTTATTTATAATAATAATAATGATTCTTGTGTTGTATTCAAAAGTTGAGACAGAATGTATTTTTGGTAATAATTGACCAAACGGTTGCACCAGACTGGTCATTCCTCTCACTATTTTAAGGTTTTGTATGAGGATAAACACTTGCATGTGTTAGGCAAAAAATAAAAGGATAAAAATACAGTAGCTGATACTACTAATTGAATATGTGTTCTTTTTCTTGGTCTCCTTTCCACTCTTTACAGTTGTTGGACATTTAGCCTAATAACATATTAGCAATAATTTTAGACCACGATTTTATGAATTCAACTTTCTACCGTTTGAATGTTCCGGATGCACTAGTTTACGATTTTTCTTGGGTAACCATCCGGACTTTTCAGCCTAATATATTGCTCTCTTTTGCTGAGATCCTCTAAACTAATCATTTCTGTAAAACTGATATGACAAACAGAGACAAAGTCAACATAGAACCTTGTACAGAAGTGCATCCGTCCAGGTTGCCACCTTTCACAGCAGGATGCAAAGAACGCATGGATAAAAGAGTAGTGATATCAAAGTCGATGTGTATGGGGAGAGAATTTGATAGTAAAGGTCAGTGGAAGTATTCAAGCTTCGGAAAACATTAAAAGGTGAATATATCTGCGTCATTGTGACCGATTCTCAGCCAATTTCTTCAACGGTCTCCAACCATTGGTTTCTGTTACCTTGAGGATTCCAACCGGTCAGTCTACAGCTACCTATGCGGCTCACACCAATAGTCAGAGACTTCGTGGATGGGTCCCACGTCTTGGTCTGGTCACCATTGACCTTCTCCCAACCTAATCCTGTTTTGGCTGGTACGCTGTGTCGAAGCGGGCGGTAGCTTAGTATGTGTCCAAGCCATCTCAGTCGGTGAGCGTTCACAACCTCTTCGACCGACTTGCATGTTTTGCGGAGCGCATTTCGTCCAGCCGTATAATTGCTAACACGGTGGTCCCACCATACGTAAGTAAACAGTGCTTCGAAAACACATGTGGTCAAAAACCTGTTGTCTGTTAACTTATGCTTTCGATGGCCACGCCTCACAGTCGTATAATAGGACAGAGAGGACTGCAATGCAGTACGATTGTCCCCATACGTGCAGTCGGATACCTCACTGGTGCCAGAGATGACATACGTTTATTTTGTCGGCGTTTTCGCATAGCATTTTCACACTGTGTGCGTACTTCAAGCTAATCAGGTACCCCTCCTGAGAAAAATTCATTGAGGTTTTAGGTAGACACTTTCATGTAACCCACAGTACATGTGCAATACGTAACAAAATAACTTCTTGTTATACTACAGATTTAATCGCTTCTGCTTCATCTACTTGTGTTTTGTGTAGACTTGCTGAGAAATCGCATCTGTGAACACGCATAATAGTGCACGAAATTACTGGTATGATCTCTAGCGAGTCTAATTAGTCATTGCGATATATTGTTGGCGTCTGTTATTGCAGTTTATACAACGAAGGTTCTCTGAGTGTCAAGACATCCTGACGTTTGCTTTCTTGTAGATTCTGCGTGACGAAACGTTCGCTCGGAGGTTGCAGGCGCAGTATTCAAAGTTACTAAGTAACTTAGGAGAACATAAACTTCCCAAACGCAGAAAATAACTTTTTTTTATTGCTTAGAACTGTTTTTTTAATTTGCAGTTATTCATACTTGTTAAATTATAAACACTAAATACTATACGGCTTTCTGTAATTCTGGTTGACAGACGATAGTAATTTTATGTTCATGTAAAACTGCGACTGGTTCAGAAATTCGATAGTTCGACTTTCTATGACAAAACCACATAGAAATTGTGTACGAATTTACCGTACACCTCAAGCGTTCGAAAGCCGACCACAAACGTGATACGGACTTATGGAGACTAAGAAGAAGGTAAATTTATTTGATGCTGGTGAATAGACGATAAAACCACTTCTCAAGCAACGGTGTAGTTATAAGATAAAAAAAGATGATTAGAGTATGGTTTCAAAAGTCTGCTGGATGCTACAGCTCATATCGTGCCAAGGCTACACCAATCATTCACTTCAGTATGAATAAAATGTTACAGTTATTTAAAAAAATGACGACAGAGTGAACGCTAGGAATAATTTACTGAGGGATAGTGATTGGAACAGAGTAAACACCTGGCAACATCTCATTTCTAATGAGTAGGAGTTGGGTACCGTTTTAGTCTTCGAATCTCATGTTCGTTTGTTGTTTAAATATTTCATCCCCTTAATGTTTTATCAGCAATGAAAGAGAAGAATTTGTAGCAGAGACTGATTAAATGGTCTTATACCATACAGATACTTTAGACGTTGAATTAGTAGTGTGATGCTGAAACGTGCAATGTCAAATGTGACCTGACAGAGAAGACTAAGTTCACCAGTCCTTCTCATACATTTGAAAGGAATACGTCTACAATTACCATCGCCCTAGTGTTCTAAACAGATATGGCGTGTCCTCACTTCTGCACTTGCCAGAAAAACGTTGGTATTAGCTGAAGCGTGAAGAACGGGTTAACGGAATCCTATGAGTTGCGGTCAAAATTCAAAATATAAGGATAAAAATCAAATTGATTACAAAGATAACCAACGTTGAACCTTTATACATAAGTGATTTTAACAAATAGTTACACTTCGTATCTAATAACTGAGTTTTTATACATGTACACAGAAAAATACATATACAACCACCGGAACCAAACTAACTGTGATTTATGGCTGTACATACTGACATATGGAAGGTGTATGAATTTGAATGGAGAACAAATAAACTTTTCTGCGAATAAAATGGAAAGAAAGAGGTCAATAAAAAAACAATATTTGCGTATAGTAGAGACACTTCGTAAGCAGTATAAGTGAGGAATAAGTTTGTCTCTACGAGCTTCCTTCAAGACTTTACCAAGTGTACAGTGATTTTTGTGTCCACTTACACCATAGTCGTCAAAGCTTATGATGGACTGAGAACAAAAATCTTGACATGTCCCACAAACAAAATTAACTAGTTCTTCTTTCGACCAAGACGCATTGGGCCCATCTTTAAATTTGTCCGAGTCAATGATTGCTAAATGTCTAACTCCCAATTTCTTCGTGGCACAACTCAATTCAAGTTTTCTATCTTGGCCAAGTCCATTGTAATCTCCAGTTGTTAAACACAACAAATCGACATCATATCCTGCGTACAATAAGTTCAGTATAGTGGGTGCGAAAAACATAGATTCATCATCTGGGTGTGCAGTAACAACGAGAACTGGATCTTTTATTTTAATTCTTTTGCGTTGTGTGACAAAAATAAAACATATCCATAAGAGAGAAAGCAGTATGTTGCATCCAATAACTAAAACAAAATGAGATAATCAGTTAGACAATCAGAGCATAATCTGTAGGTAATTAGCTGTATATCTCTACTTGGGTATTTCAAAGGTTCACCATTTCTAATAGCATACTGATAAGCAAGGTAGAGGCAAAGGTAATTTAGTTCTTCTTGAGTGACAGTTTGTAAGCGTATTGCTGGTATTTACTTAGATTCTTGAAGTATGGTGTCGCTGAGTAATTTCAATGGTTACACTGATGAACTTACGTTTCACAATGTGCTTTCAACGACACCCAGATTGACAGACATGGTTGTATATTCTTCCGGAGTGCGACCTTCACTACTACAACCAGTGAAGATTATATTATTCCCACTTAAATATCGTCTTAAATACCTTGACCGGGTGGTCGGGCTTGCATATCACAATGACCCAACGAGCTATGCTGGTGGAACGCTTGTTCCCTCGAGGTCCTACCATACCAGAAAGGTCTGTTGGATAGTGGTTAGACGAAAAGCAGTTACCGTTATAGTGTAAATTGCTACACTATGATGGGGGTCTGAGGGCGAAGTCGTACTGCTGCTAGCTGGATGGGGTGTGACAGCAGTAAGGTGTTTCCCTTGGATGACCAGCAGTGCCATGCTGATGCTGCCTTCTCAGTGGAAGGGGGGGTTAGAAAAGGTCGGCCCCAAAAATAACACACTCCACCACGCCCCACGGTCTGCCGGGCCGGCGGTGTTGGTTCACTTGTCGTTTCCTTTCGACCATCCGGCCCCAAAAATACAAAAGTTCAAAATAATCATACTCAAAAGGCTGGGTGTGACAGGCCTCAAGCAGATGTCCGATGGGCTCTGCGGTCACACAAATCTCTTTCAGGTACCTTAAGAAGAAATAGCCTTCCACGGTGTGGGCAGCCGGGAAGTGTCAACCGCCCTCACAACTCTGTCAGCACCCAAGTTTCTTCTGACTGCTATCCTCCTCCTCCATCATTACCTTCTAATCTTCCTTCACGTCTCTTAATTAATGATGCTGCATCATCTTCAATTTCTCCTACCTCTGCAGCCTTCGACAACGATCTGAGTCCACAGAACAGCATCCCTGGTCTCCTTAAACCACGCTCCAAATTACATATTGGAGCCTTCAATGTCCGCACCCTCCGTCAAATTGGCCAACAGGCTTCGTTGGCAAAGACTCTAGCAACTCGGGCATGGATGTGTGCTGTGTTTGTGAGACACGCATACAGGACCCAAGTGTGGTTATTCACCTGACCAATCTGGTGAATCTGCAAAATTCACCCTTCGAGTTTCTGGAGATTCGATAGCTAGCTCTCGTGGTCTTGCAGGTGTAGGTATAGCATTAAGCACCAGGGCAGAAAACTCACTACTAGACTGGATCCCAGTTGATAGTCGCCTCTGCGCTATGAGGCTGAACGGCACAGTGAGAACTAAAAGGAATAGTGAGACTCGCCGTTGTCTCTTTGTAATCTCTGCTTACGCACCCACTGACTGTAGTTCGGATGAAGTGAAGGACGAGTTCTACCATAAACTGTCTAACCTCCTCTCGAAAGCCAAACGTTCGGACGTAGTGGTTGTTGCAGGTGACCTCAACGCACAGGTGGGTAGACTGAGTGAGGCAGAAAGGCACTTAGGTGGCACTTTCGGAATCCCAGCTGAACGTACAGATAACGGTGATCGCCTATTACAACTATGCTCAGATAACCGCCTATTTTTAGCCAGCACAAATTTCAGACATAAAGAAAGGCACTGTCTGACCTGGCGTCCACCGAGCTCGACTCAGCGATGGACACAGATAGACCACATTGCTATTAGTCATCGCTGGAGAGGATCGGTGGAAGACTGCCGCTCCTTCTGGAGTACGTGTTTGGACAGCGATCATGCGTTGGTCCGAGCACGTATATGCCTGCGTCTCAATGGACGTAGAAAAAATTTGGCAACAAAACCACTACGAGTTCTGCTGGACAACGAAAACACCAAAGCCGTGTTCAGTGAGAAGTTGGCTAGGCAGTTATCGGAACAAAAGACTGTCACTCATCCAGAAGAAGCTTGGTGCCATCTTCAGTCTACTGTAAAAGCAGCACTGGAGACTGTAGCCGACTCCAAGATAATGGCTAAAAAGAGCCAGTGGATATCAGCAGCTTCTTCCAAACTAATGGATGCACGTGAATGCATCCCTGCAGGCTCTGAGTACAATGAAGAGCGAGCGCAACTTAAAAATAACTGACGAAAAGTCTGCGCAACGATCGTGAACAGTGGTGGGCAGCAAAGGCTAAAGAGATGGAAAAGGCAGCGGCGATCGGTAACAGTAGACAGTTATTTAGACTTATTAAGGAGACTGGGGGGAAATGGTCAACAACAGTTAGTGAGGTTATAGCGGAGAAGGACGGATCTGCGATTCACTCGCAGGGAAGGCGACTGGGACGATGGGCAGAACACTTTGAGGAACAGTTTAACTGGCCTCCAGCCACCATTGCGCTGCCCGCTATCCAGTCGGACCCTGAATGGGACATAGAGACAGGTCCCCCAACACTAGAAGAAGTTGAGAAAGCGGTAGGTAGCCTGAAACGGGAAGGGCAGCAGGACCAGACGGACTACCTGCTGAGGTATACAAGAATGGTGGTAGAGTTCTCTTAGTCAGGCTAACGGAAGTGTTAGCCAGTATATGGGAATCAAATACGATCCCCTCCGACTGGTCTAAGTCACTCATCATCCCAGTCTTCAAGAAAGGCGAGAAGTCCTCTTGTGATAACCACAGAGGAATCAGCCTGACAAACATAGTGTCTAAGATCCTAAGTTCTATAATTCTCCGACGCCTGAGTGGAGCTCGGGAACAGCAAGCCCGAGAAAACCAGGCAGGCTTTAGACCTGGCCGTGGATGTATCGACCAAATATTCACACTGCGCCAGGTCCTGGAACATAGGCATGCTTACAGACGCCCGACAATAGCTGTATTTCTCGACCTGAAGGCGGCATTTGACTCCGTTGATCGAGAAGTCTTATGGCAGTGTCTGTCACTGAAAGGCGTGCCTAGTAAGTACATCACCTTATTGAAAGCTCTCTACTCGAACACTTGTGGGCATGTTAGAGCCTATGGTGAGTTGTCCAGGGAGCTATACTCATCAAGTGGTGTCCGTCAAGGATGCCCACTATCCCCATTCTTATTTAATTTTATCATAGATATTCTTATGGAGGTTTCCCTCTCGTCACCTAATTACACAAACGTTGACCCGATCACAGGTGAATTTTCCTTAGATCTAGAATATGCAGATGACATAGTCCTGTTAGGTGAAGACGCTGACAAGATGCAGAGTCTTCTGAACACTTTGAGTGGGAATTTGAGAATGTTTGGGATGCGATTTTCACCACCCAAATGCAAATTTTTGCTCCAGGACTGGTCTTCAGCGGTACCGCGGTTAACAATAGAGAGTGAAGTGGTTGAGTGTGTTGACCACTTCACTTACCTGGGAAGTAGGATCAACCCGGTGGGTTAGTTGCCGATGAGATTTCTGCACGGATACAAAAGGCTCGATTGGCTTTTGCCAATTTGCGCCACCTATGGCGCCGCCGTGATATTCGTTTGTCTATTAAGGGTCGCGTGTACTGCACAGCAGTCCGCTCTGTTCTACTGTATGGCTGTGAAACATGGCCATTGAAAGTGGAAGATATAAAAAGGGTTCAGGTGTTTGACCACCGTTGCCTTCGTAGTATAGGACGTATTCCGTGGTGTCACCATGTGAGTAATGCAGAAGTTAGGTGTAGAGTTTTGGGAGAAGAGGTAAGTCAGTCGACGAGGTTGTGAACCTTCATCGACTGAGATGGTTGGGACACGTACTACGTATGCCTAGTCACCGATTGCCTCGTCACACAATGTTGGCTGAGGTGGGTTCAGGCTGGAAAAAGGCCCGAGGTGGCCAGACTAAAACATGGCACCAATGTATGAAGTCTCTGACTGTTGGTTTAAGCCATGTAGGGGCGATGCAGACTAGGTGGTTGGGGTCCACGGGACAAGAGGAACCAGTGGTTGGAGACCCTAGGTGATATGGCTCAGAACCGAAGTCAGTGGCGCAGATGTATACACACATTATCCTCATCTTAACAACGCTATACCGAATCTCACTATTTTGTCACTCCTCTTTCCTTTCTTCTCGTACTTTATATTTCTTTTGACTGCATTCACTTATCTTCATCCTTCACCTCACTACCTTTCTACTTGATGAACTGACGTGAGGTGTTGCAACTCGGACCGTTACGCAGTAATACCTGGTCTTATGTTGATAATGATGGTGCTGACCGGATTTTATTTCTTTTCTTTACGTCGACAGACGATAACCTGGCAACATCCTTTGAGACCGCAAATCGGTTGATGTTGTATGAATTCGCTACGCATTTTCAAACGCTACTCCGAATACAGTAGTGAGACAAGTGTTGTGGCATAGCGTCGAGTAGGGTTTAGGTAAATGAATCAATAAATCAATATCAACATAGGACCAGGCATTACTGCGTAACGGTCCGAGTTGTCACACCTCACGTCAGTTCATCAAGTAGAAAGGTAGTGAGGTGAAGGATGAAGATAAGTGAATGCAGTCAAAAGAAATATAAAGTACGAGAAGAAAGGAAGGAGGAGTGACAAAATAGTGAGATTCGGTATAGCGTTGTTAAGATGAGGATAATGTGTGTATACATCTGCGCCACTGACTTCGGTTCTGAGCCATATCACCTAGGGTCTCCAACCACTGGTTCCTCTTGTCCCGCGGACCCCAACCACCTAGTCTGCATCGTCCTACATGGCTTAAACCAACAGTCAGAGACTTCATACATTGGTGCCATGTTTTAGTCTGGCCACCTCGGGCCTTTTTCCAGCCTGAACCCACCTCAGCCAACATTGTGTGACGAGGCAATCGGTGACTAGGCATACGTAGTACGTGTCCCAACCATCTCAGTCGATGAAGGTTCACAACCTCGTCAACTGACTTACCTCTTCTCCCCAAAACTCTACACCTAACTTCTGCATTACTCACATGGTGACACCACGGAATACGTCCTATACTACGAAGGCAACGGTGGTCAAACACCTGAAGCCTTTTTATATCTTCCACTTTCAATGGCCATGTTTCACAGCCATACAGTAGAACAGAGCGGACTGCTGTGCAGTACACGCGACCCTTAATAGACAAACGAATATCACGGCGGCGCCATAGGTGGCGCAAATTGGCAAAAGCCAATCGAGCCTTTTGTATCCGTGCAGAAATCTCATCGGCAACTAACCCACCAGGGTTGATCCTACTTCCCAGGTAAGTGAAGTGGTCAACACACTCAACCACTTCACTCTCTATTGTTAACCGCGGTACCGCTGAAGACCAGTCCTGGAGCAAAAATTTGCATTTGGGTGGTGAAAATCGCATCCCAAACATTCTCAAATTCCCACTCAAAGTGTTCAGAAGACTCTGCATCTTGTCAGCGTCTTCACCTAACAGGACTATGTCATCTGCATATTCTAGATCTAAAGAAAATTCACCTGTGATTGGGTCAACGTTTGTGTAATTAGGTGACGAGAGGGAAACCTCCATAAGAATATCTATGATAAAATTAAATAAGAATGGGGATAGTGGGCATCCTTGACGGACACCACTTGATGAGTATAGCTCCCTGGACAACTCACCATAGGCTCTAACATGCCCACAAGTGTTCGAGTAGAGAGCTTTCAATAAGGTGATGTACTTACTAGGCACGCCTTTCAGTGACAGACATTGCCATAAGACTTCTCGATCAACGGAGTCAAATGCCGCCTTCAGGTCGAGAAATACAGCTATTGTCGGGCGTCTGTAAGCATGCCTATGTTCCAGGACCTGGCGCAGTGTGAATATTTGGTCGATACATCCACGGCCAGGTCTAAAGCCTGCCTGGTTTTCTCGGGCTTGCTGTTCCCGAGCTCCACTCAGGCGTCGGAGAATTATAGAACTTAGGATCTTAGACACTATGTTTGTCAGGCTGATTCCTCTGTGGTTATCACAAGAGGACTTCTCGCCTTTCTTGAAGACTGGGATGATGAGTGACTTAGACCAGTCGGAGGGGATCGTATTTGATTCCCATATACTGGCTAACACTTCCGTTAACCTGACTAAGAGCACTCTACCACCATTCTTGTATACCTCAGCAGGTAGTCCGTCTGGTCCTGCTGCCCTTCCCGTTTCAGGCTACCTACCGCTTTCTCAACTTCTAGTGTTGGGGGGCCTGTCTCTATGTCCCATTCAGGGTCCGACTGGATAGCGGGCAGCGCAATCGTGGCTGGAGGCCAGTTAAACTGTTCCTCGAAGTGTTCTGCCCATCGTTCCAGTCGCCTTCCCTGCGAGTGAATCGCAGATCCGTCCTTCTCCGCTATAGCCTCACTAACTGTTGTTGACCATTTCCCCCCAGTCTCCTTAATAAGTCTAAATAACTGTCTACTGTTACCGATCGCCGCTGCCTTTTCCATCTCTTTAGCCTTTGCTGCCCACCACTGTTCACGATCGTTGCGCAGACTTTTCGTCAGTCTATTTTTAAGTTGCGCTCGCTCTTCATTGTACTCAGAGCCTGCAGGGATGCATTCACGTGCATCCATTAGTTTGGAAGAAGCTGCTGATATCCACTGGCTCTTTTTAGCCATTATTTTGGAGTCGGCTACAGTCTCCAGTGCTGCTTTTACAGTAGACTGAAGATGGCACCAAGCTTCTTCTGGATGAGTGACAGTCTTTTGTTCCGATAACTGCCTAGCCAACTTCTCACTGAACACGGCTTTGGTGTTTTCGTTGTCCAGCAGAACTCGTAGTGGTTTTGTTGCCAAATTTTTTCTACGTCCATTGAGACGCAGGCATATACGTGCTCGGACCAACGCATGATCGCTGTCCAAACACGTACTCCAGAAGGAGCGGCAGTCTTCCACCGATCCTCTCCAGCGATGACTAATAGCAATGTGGTCTATCTGTGTCCATCGCTGAGTTGAGCTCGGTGGACGCCAGGTCAGACAGTGCCTTTCTTTATGTCTGAAATTGGTGCTGGCTAAAAATAGGCGGTTATCTGAGCATAGTTGTAATAGGCGATCACCGTTATCTGTACGTTCAGCTGGGATTCCGAAAGTGCCACCTAAGTGCCTTTCTGCCTCACTCAGTCTACCCACCTGTGCGTTGAGGTCACCTGCAACAACCACTACGTCCGAACGTTTGGCTTTCGAGAGGAGGTTAGACAGTTTATGGTAGAACTCGTCCTTCACTTCATCCGAGCTGCAGTCAGTGGGTGCGTAAGCAGAGATTACAAAGAGACAACGGCGAGTCTCACTATTCCTTTTAGTTCTCACTGTGCCGTTCAGCCTCATAGCGCAGAGGCGACTATCAACTGGGATCCAGTCTAGTAGTGAGTTTTCTGCCCTGGTGCTTAATGCTATACCTACACCTGCAAGACCACGAGAGCTAGCTATCGAATCTCCAGAAACTCGAAGGGTGAATTTTGCAGATTCACCAGATTGGTCAGGTGAATAACCACACTTGGGTCCTGTATGCGTGTCTCACAAACACAGCACACATCCATGCCCGAGTTGCTAGAGTCTTTGCTAACGAAGCCTGTTGGCCAATTTGACGGAGGGTGCGGACATTGAAGGCTCCAATATGTAATTTGGAGCGTGGTTTAAGGAGACCAGGGATGCTGTTCTGTGGACTCAGATCGTTGTCGAAGGCTGCAGAGGTAGGAGAAATTGAAGATGATGCAGCATCATTAATTAAGAGACGTGAAGGAAGATTAGAAGGTAATGATGGAGGAGGAGGATAGCAGTCAGAAGAAACTTGGGTGCTGACAGAGTTGTGAGGGCGGTTGACACTTCCCGGCTGCCCACACCGTGGAAGGCTATTTCTTCTTAAGGTACCTGAAAGAGATTTGTGTGACCGCAGAGCCCATCGGACATCTGCTTGAGGCCTGTCACACCCAGCCTTTTGAGTATGATTATTTTGAACTTTTGTATTTTTGGGGCCGGATGGTCGAAAGGAAACGACAAGTGAACCAACACCGCCGGCCCGGCAGACCGTGGGGCGTGGTGGAGTGTGTTATTTTTGGGGCCGACCTTTTCTAACCCCCCCTTCCACTGAGAAGGCAGCATCAGCATGGCACTGCTGGTCATCCAAGGGAAACACCTTACTGCTGTCACACCCCATCCAGCTAGCAGCAGTACGACTTCGCCCTCAGACCCCCATCATAGTGTAGCAATTTACACTATAACGGTAACTGCTTTTCGTCTAACCACTATCCAACAGACCTTTCTGGTATGGTAGGACCTCGAGGGAACAAGCGTTCCACCAGCATAGCTCGTTGGGTCATTGTGATATGCAAGCCCGTCCACCACGTCAAGGGAGGAACTATCGGTCGGGAAATCCGGTCAGCAGTCGGGGTTTGTAGCCCACTTTGTAGAGCACGGGACCAAGATCCTGGTGGTCGCTGGTTTGAGTCCCGCGGTGGTGGAAGTTTTTATTTCATCTTCAATGATCACGCAGTATCGAAGAAGCTTTTTTTACTTGTCAACATTTTCCTGGAAACTAGTGTGATAGCAACCACGTGGTTTTCTCTGACATGGATAAGATATTACCTTCAGTCTTAATACGTCAATAAGTCATACCCTTTTCGTTAGCTGCTAGAATGACGCTTCAGTACGCGAAACAAGTTGTTTGGGATTAGTTTTCCATATGCTACTTACTACATCAGCTGGGTTTGTATTAACCGACTGTGGGACGAGTTACTCGGTAGCTGTTTGTATGTCCAACCAAACATTCTTAGGGATTTCATATTTTTGCATTTCAGCCTACGCGCTAGCTCCTTGATGCTGACGGTATTCCAGATTAGGAATGACAAGTTGTCGACAATTTCTGAACGTGAATTTTATTACAACTCCGAATACGCATCAATGGAACTGGTTACCACAGTCTTTATGAAGGCGTTGTGAGTGCTTTCAAAAGAGATCTGCAATATGATAAGTAGCAGGTTCTCCATGTAGCCAAAGACAAAAGCAACTTAGAATCTAGCATAGTTGTGCACTGATCCAATGCACTGGACGTTACATTATATGGATGATAAATCGAAAGCTGAAAGGTCAAAGAAACCGAAAAGACTGGCATTTCTCCCAGACGTCTAACCTTAGACACACTACCTCACATTTCCTTTCAACTCTTTTACAACTAACTGCTGAAGGTTTGACATTCTCTCCTTCTTTCGATGTTCAACTTCCCTTGTATCTTGGCATGCTGACGTGAGGTGGTGCGGCAAAGTGAATCTTAACGCAGTAATACAAGACTCAATTTGATGTTGACTTCCTAACATTTGTAACTGCAGCAATCACAGTGAGGTAAGTAGATATGCGTAACATATTCTTCAGCCACTTTAGTCGATGAATTCACAACCTCTAACACCTACAACAACGCCGAACCTATCCTCACTATGGTTTTGCTAACCATTGACTTTAATACCCTCATTTCCTTGATCAGTCTAAGTAGTTGGTACCTATCGATGCAACATTTTTAATCTCCTTGATCCTTACTGCATAGACACTGTGTCAGTCGATATTTGAGCTGCTGTCGATCTTCACTGTGTTCGAAACTTGTAGGATTGCACTAACATGCACTGATCAATTCAGAAGCTATTCAGATTCGAACCAACTGAGTTATCTACCTTAAGTAGTACTTAATGCTTGACATTTGAATTCCTCATACGGCGGACGTATCATATGAGAATAATGCTGCAGAGACAAGTGATCAAATATTTAAAGACTTAAGAAGTGCTCGATTTTTAATGGTTACATTTAACAACACTATAGCGAAACAGAAATTCTTGTTACGCTAGAAACTTGACTGTTATCATTCGGATACTTCTTCTGCAAGTTCTAACTGTTAGCGAAGCCAATAATGATTTATTTCTGTTATGAGGTCTCACTAATACAACAGTATCAGATTGCATGACGATAATAAGTGAGTGCACTGAGACTAATACAGCTCCATAGGTATGCAGTCAATGCACTAAACAAATTCGTTACCTGATGGTAAACGAGTCATCGGTTTATATCAGTCCCAAAGTGACAAATTATTTGTCAGATGACAAACATTCTAGAGATTTGCACATCATCGTTAACATTTTTGAAAAATCGTATCGTTTAGGCATCTTCAGTTCACATTATTATGCTGGGGGTGTTGATGCCCAGCACTGTGAAACAATCTCTATTATGGTTAAAGTAAGGTAGTCAGTATATCAGAATATATGAATACTTCGAAAACCAATGTTAAAGTGATTTATTTAAGGAAGAAGTTCTGAGAAATATTCTCCTAAACGGGAAAGATAAATTAAATAATTATGAGTCTCTTTATGTGACCTTCGTATTTTCTTATATGACCACATGTTACAGAAGTCATATTTACACTCAGCACAATTTCAACTTCCTGATATTGAAAATGACTTCATATAGCTTATTATTACAAGGTATTTTATTTCTTGAATTACGTTGAATATAATCCTAGCATTTACTATATAGTCTGATTATCGCTTCATGAAAACATAATACGTAAGTCTTTTTCTTACCGATGGCAAAGTGTATATACTTGATTTATCATATGGAATTAGTCAAAGACTTACCGGCAATAATCCACACCATACTAGCAATATTTTCCTGCAGAAATAACACAAGTCAGCAAATCTTGATTTGTAGAAGAATTATAATATTCATGTTTGTTGCAAAACATATGAACACAAGATGGTCTTACAAAATCACTTGTATACAAGTTGAAAGTATCTAAAAACAAACAAGAAAACACCCACCTAACAAACCGATGTTAAGTCACCAAGTTCTTCCATATACAGGATCAGGATACGTTGCTTCCAAAACACCACTAGACTCCACTATCACGGATGACATTAACCCACTACAGTGGGTTAAAGGTAACATGATGGTCGTGGAGCCTGAAGGTTTTGGGTTCGATCCCTGACAGGGCGGGGTCATGGTAGTGCACACTGCTGAGGAGTCCCATGCTGGGATGGAACAGCTGTTCAGTTCCCCTGGGTTTCCAATGTTTCTCCAGCTGATGTCGGTCCATGATAAACGCCAACTTGAAAAATCACTAAATCCACACAAGCCTCCAAATCAAAACCACATGTCAAAGTAATCGACTAAGGTCAATTTTGCCATCCAAGCACAAAATCCAGCTCAGTCAATATTAGATCCCATTAAGAAAGAGGATTCAGAAAAAAGGCTAGTCTTAGCTGTGCATGGAATTACACACAACCATACAATAGGATGAAACAGGGAGAAATCCTTAAAACTATGCTGGTCGAGTAGAGGGAGAGATTGGCAAGCGAATCTGTTTGTCGAATCAACACCTAATATATACAACAGGAACGATTTAGCACCTGCTCCGGATATATGGAGAATTCCTTTAGTCAAATCACAAAGGAGATAACAACAAAACTAGAACTACATAAAACACGTCTTAAAGTTGTGGAGTTATTTTGATCGGACTGTAGGCAGTAAAGTGTGTTTAAAACGCAATCCAGTAAACAATACTGTTCCACTGTGCGATACATCTAATAAATCAACCAAAATAAAATTAGATGCTACCACGACGTCAGGGTTTTACGCTTATACAAGAGAGTAAAAGTAGTAATAAAAAATATTGCGGCTGTACGATTTTCTGTGAAGAAATGTACATGACTACTGAGCTTCTTACAAAAAAGAACTGAATGCTTATCTGCAAAAACTTTTGCGTAAGTCTCACTATACACCCTCTAATACCAAACAGATGCTGTGGAAAAAAAATTTGAGGGCTTCAACGGAAATTTTCTCTTTTCCAGTCCGAGACAACAACCAGAACATCATCTAGTCATCTTCGTTGACGACTTTTATGTAGACTTCCCACTAGTTAAGGAGGACCAGTTAGATATTCTACAAGCCCCTATGAAGAACGAACACTACCGCGGAATATTTGTGAGTTACAAGTTATTGAATCAAAATTTTCAGACAGAGATGATGGTCAGAGTGCAAGACAAGCTGAATTCATCTTTGAAAGCCATGATGAACAGAGTATTGCGATCAAATTTAGGACTCCAGTCCATCATGGTGGGATGGGATAGTGAAGTACACTTAAAAAATTGTCAGATTCAAGATTTCCCTATGGCTGTCAACACATCCAGATTTGCGGGACTCCTACTTAGTGAAAGGGAGATTGAGGGGAGTATGGATGAGTGTACTAAGCCCTACTTTTACACTATCCAGGACACAGTAGTTAGGCATCTCCAACCTAAGGCTTCTACAAGTTTAGTGTTACGTGTTATTCATTCCTTATGTCAACATATGATTGAAATTTACAACATTATTTCATATCTATTCTACAGCAGCCTTGTTTGAGCGTGTCGGATGGTCAACTGGAAAAGGTATGCTAACTTCCTTTCATGACTGAATCACGGACTCCATAAGCACTATTTAAACTTCCCTTCACAGGATATCTAAAATAGTGTTGAGGAACTCAGTGATCGATTGTTTCAATTTCCCTGTATACACTGAGTTCAGTGAGAATATATATATATATATATATATATATATATATATATATATATATATATATATATATATATATATATATATATATATATATATAAGCCACCATTCCATGTGGTTTATATATTCTCACTGAACTCCATGTTATTCCGACCGCGCTGATATTAGGCTTTACATGCGGAAATTAGACGTAGATACAGCAGACAGAGTGCAGATGATGTCGGAATCATCCGTAAATAAAGCGGGATAAAAGCTGTATTAAGCATACAAAGCTGTATTAAGCGTACGAGCATACAAGTTATGCCGTAGGTCCTTAACTGATGCGGTGAATCTGCAAAAACCCGTCACCATTTGGTATTTATGCACTATTCCCGGCATTGGTAAGCAATACATTGACTTCGGTTATTTCTGCACTCCTATTTGATTTGGATCTTTCTTGCTTTTTTCGACTCAAGGGAAATGTTTCCATGAGACCAAATGATCTTTCGCTTAGATTAAGTACCATGCTAACGGTTATGTCTCAGTTTTTTTCGGAAAACAAATTTTTACAACAGCTGTTGTGTCATTCGACAGACGCTCAAGGGTGATGAAAGTCTACTGTTAGCTGATAAATTTCAGATGTTTATTGATGGAATCGAAGCTTCCGCTTAACTGGCTTCCGTATATAAACTGAATCCGTATACATCCATACCTTCCTAATTTGCCTTCTGGTTTTTGTCGAATTCAAGCACAAGTTTGAACAGAGCGCTACCTAAACTGGTTGTTGAACAATGGCTTGTTTTTGGAATCTTGAGTGCGAAAGTCTGCACCATATATTAATGACGCGAGAGCAGTAAACTGAAATCTTTTGAAATCTGGCATCTTGTTCTTAGGGCTTGGTACCTGTCTTTCAGTTCACTTTTTCAGTGGGCAACGAAATATATTCTGCTCCCTTGCTTTTAGCTCACGTGAGATAAACATTTTTGTGTGCCACTAAACGTAATTTTTAGACTTAAGTAGACGAGGAGCTATGGGATGAATGCGGCTCTTCCTTGACTCCTGCCTGTACACGCGCCCGAACAAGAATAGCAAGATAGTGGGAAAAGTTATATTGGGTTTGCTTGAGAGGCGAAAGTGGATAGTATGCGTCTGGTTACTAAGACTAACTGGTAGATGATGCGTGTGTATCAACAAGGGAGGTAGTGGAGGGCCAGTGAAGTCAGTAATACCGTGTCTACGTCTGTAGTCGGTGGTACGAAATAACCTAATTCTCTAACCTTGTTCTGGAATGAGTAGGACGCCGTGAGTAAATTCTGAGGTTAGGCGTTGCATAAGGCTTATACTGTTAAGGAGAGAACTTTCAACTTAGGACTGGTGCTAGCTGTCTAAAGTGATATCCAGGTATAGCTTTGTCATGACGATCACCAGTTGCAGGTTGCGTTATCTTGCTTGCGTGTCTTGCCCGTAGTGATCTTATAGGCTCCATCAAGGTCGTCTCTCCTTCAGCGGTAGCCAAAGCGAATCAACTTGGGTGTTTTGGTCTGCTAGAGACTTCTTACAGCTATAGTCACTCAGTTGACTTAGCTGCAGATCCTTGTATTTTCGGAAAGAGATGGCAGTTCTCTCTTGAGTGTTTTGGGGTGCCACAATATTGGAGACCTCCAAGTGTGACCGTACGTAGGACTTGAAAACGGAATGAAACATTTCTGGAGTGCGAACGACAAGCTGCCAACGAGGAAAATGTAAACTGACGTCCGCTCTGGTTTCTGTTCCTTTGCAGTATAGCTGGCGTTCGTAGCTGTCCGAGAAACTGGGCCGCATACCTTTTTCCGAGAGTACTTTGGCGATATCAGCGTTACCCAACTTTTATTGGAGTTCAGCAGTTCCTACCTCGTGGTACGGATGTGCATTACCTCTCAGTTTTCTGGCTTGAAGCCCAGGCCATCTTCCGACGGCTAGTATCTGCAGGTTGTTTAGTGGTGTGGTGCAGTGGACCTCATCGTTTACTACCCTCCACATTTTTATGTCACCGCCGAGGGAATTTGCATGGACCTGGCTTAGGCAGTTTCTCCATCACCTTTTCTCTGTGGCTGAGATGTGGCAAAGGTATCCGTTGTTTATGGTCAGGTCAGTGTCATAACGAGTCAGTGTGGTGTTGGTGTCAGTACTAAGTTCGACTTGGAGGTGTGAGCTCAGAAGCTCAGCAACCTCTAGACTATTAGGCACACTCCCATCGGGACCCATGATAAGATTCAACCCCTTGCTGATTGACTTCCTTTGCAACATGAAGCCATACAGATTTTTGAGGTTGCTTCGTAACCTCCCTGCCAGGTTTGTTTGATAGGTAGATCTGCTGCTACGCACTCTTGCGTTACAGTGGTTACGAATCCTTCTGTAGTTCAGAAAGTCAGACTGCCTGCGTGATGAACAGCACTTGAACCAGGCCTGCTTCTGGCTCTGAAGTAGCCCCTGTTCCATGCTCTGGCCATAAGGTTCTTACCGTCTGTCGGTGTACTGCCTCTGTCACAATGGAACTGATAGCCGCAAGTGGTGTTTCTTTCACCTCTGTCTAGTGTTCATCCATCGTGGGAAACGTCTTGTCTACAGGCCATGGTGCATTCACCGGGCTCTACAATGTCGGCCCCGGGGTTTCTAGCTAAAGCTTTGAGAAATTTAACTTACACTTTGACAGCGTACCAAGCAAGGAGGCATAGGCAGTGGCACAGCGTGTCTGTCTGAAGCATTTTTTGGGGCAAGTCGGGCGGGTAAACTTGAATAAGTACACTAAAAATTGTCAACGATTCAACAGAAGTCCGTGGTGAATAAAAAGCTTGCGAAGAACAGAAACTCATTTGAGAGTTCCGCTGGACACTACGCATTGATGAAATAATCTCTCTTGGCCCCGCATTTGGCCTCGCCACAGTAGAGGAGGGTGTTTGGTACCTGTAGTTTCACGGCCTTTTTAGTTCGTGATAATTTTATTACTACTCATTATTCTTCCGGAAGGTTCCCAGCGGACACAGGTCTTCAGTAGCACGTCCCAGTTTCATTCTCTTTTCTCCAATCTTTTCAGCCTGGCTCCACGACAGACCAGAAGCTCTCAATTCTTCCTCACACGATCTCCTTCATGTCACCCTCGCCTCCGACGCCCAACTCGTCCTTTCCCATCTGAGCTACACTCCGGCAACTGGCCTGGCGCGTGATGTACCCAAATGGTCTCCTCAGCGTATGCCGAATCCATCTCCGCTTCCCTCTTCTGCAGATTTCTTGAGCGGCAGGTTCTTGGTTGATTCGTTGCCAGCTAGAGTTCCTTGTTTCTTATTCTTATCGTTCTGGCCATCTGATCTTCAGTAGCGAGCCAGCGTAGGCAGTTATTGATGAATGTCTGTAGTTTGTTGGAAGTGTCTTTCGGAACGCGCCAAGTCTGTGAACCATCAGTTAGAAGCACTGACTTGACGTTGGTGTTGGAAATCTGGATCTTGTTCGTTACGCTAAGTGCAGGAGACTTCCATGCCGGTTTCGGGTTAATGAACGCCTGTCTTGCTTCTGCCATCCTGGTTTTGATATCCTCGTCCGTGCCGCCGACGCCGCCTGTAGTTGAGACAGTGCTGCCTAGATAGGTGAAAGAGACCACTTCCCTTGAGTTTCTCTCGTTCATGGTGATTGGAGCTCATTGTTGTTGGTGGTGGTGGCGTTGGTTGAACATCATCATCATCATCTCTGTCTTCTCTACGTTCACTTGAAGCCCCGTCTTCGCTGCCCTGCCTCCTCCGTTAGTTTTGCCTGTAGATCTTCAAGTTTGTGTGACATTGGGCACAAGTCATCACTGAAATCCAAATCTTCTAGGATCTTTTCCTCTGTCCAGCGTATCCCCTTTTCTCACTCCTCACAGTTTGTTGCGTAATCCAGTCCACCACAATCAAGAATATTATGGGTGATAGTAGACAGCCTTGTTTTACTCCTGTCTTCACTTCAAAGGCATCACTGAGCTTCCCATTGTGAATTACTTGGCATCTGGCGTCTTCATATAGTTGTCGAATGAGGCCGATAGAAGTTTTTGGTATTCAGTAGTGTCGGATCAGTGGCCAAATTACTTGTCGGTCGATGCTGTCAAAGGTGCTTTCAAAGTCGATGAAGTTGGGTTAGAGGGCAGACTGGCGTTCTATATCCTGTTCTATGATGTTGCGAAGCGTTGCAGTTTGGTCCGCACATGATTTGTACTTCCTGCAGGCAGTCTGTTGGGGTCGTAGTTTGGGATCCAGCGAATCCTTCAGTCTCTCCAGGATGATTCAGCTCAATAGTTTGTTTGCTTTGAGCAGACAAGAGCGTGATTCCGCGCCAGTTCTTGCAAACGCTTAGGTCGCCCGTCTTTGGGAGTTTGACAAGGTAGCCCTTCTTCCAATCTCCAGGTACCTTCCCTTCCTTCCAGACTGTCTGCAATAGTGGTGTGGGTATGTCCGCTCTTGTCATCGGGTCTGTTCTTAGTGCTTCTGGGGGGATTCTATCTGGTCCTGCTGCTTTCCCACATTTCAGTAGCTTTATGGCGTGCAGGACTTCGACTTTCGTCGGGGGGCTTGTGTTCAAGCTAGTGACTGTAATAATGATAATTCATTTTGAATAATGAGTAACGCCAACATATGTCGTTTTTACAGACAATATCTGGATGTTATTATTCTGAGTGACACTGGGAAAATTTAAAAAGAATAAAACGTTGCGTCATGCAGTCTGCCAGAGAATGCAGTTTTTGGATGTTGCCGGTCACAAATCTAGGGTAACAACCCTTTCACCACACAACGGAAGTGAATGGTAACACAAACATTGTCACTCAGCATAAACGGTAACCTGGTAGTAGTGATTAGGCCTCAGCACTCCGGCTAATTAATCACATAGGTAGTGACAGTACAGAGCATATCAGATGCCGTGCATGAACAAAGCTGAAAGTGTTCCAGCATTCAGTAAGCTTGTACCGTTTACAGAAAGCATTTGAAATCAGATTCAAGTTCCAGAACGGACAGTGTAAAGTACGGGCCAGTATTATATTGTGTCATGCAGCATGTAGTGACAGCTTATGTCTACGTTTTTAGAAACGTTACTTACTGAATTAAGCGAAAGATACAACTCAATGCGGAAAATGTCATGTCGCAACCCAAGATATGCAAGATTTCATCATTAAACTATTCAGTGTGCCTTCAAGGCCGGCACTTCATGTGAGGCCAGTTTTGGTTTGCTTCATTACGAGGTGCGTGATTATCATGAACCGTGGAGCCTGAATGTTTGGGTACAAACAGTATTTAATACCAGCACTTCTAGATACAATTTCAGTTTGAACTTTACGTTTAAGGTGGGATGCCAAAATAATCGTTATGCAACAGTTACATCGTGAAGCTCTCTGTCGGAAAGAAAAAGAGAGCTGGACAAGAAACAACTAATTGTGTACCTAAGTCAATGAGTAACAGAATATGAATAAGAAGATCAAAGCAAAGGGACTCGGGCGCAGATTTGAGAGTTGCTGCACAAAAAGTTTCTGTCTTATCTGCACTGAACTATGATCCAATAGTAGCCAGTGACTTTTAACTGTGCAGTTATAATTTGAAGTAGGGGACCAGTTCAGAGAATTGCGGAGTAGCGGCATCTAGGTGACGAACAGCATTTTTTATCAGATGGTTGTCAAACACGGCAGCTAACCTCCTCTCAAGTCCTAGGAAGCTGTCTTGTGTGCCTTGAATATAATATATTTCGAATAATGCATTACACGGGCTTATGCCGCTTTGCAGGCGATATCTGGGTGTTATGTTTCTCAGTTAATCCGAAAAATTGAAAGGAGAACAATCTTCGCGCTATACAGAGTCTTTCGGAGTAAGCGGCTGATTGGATATTGCTGGTCATGAATATTGGATAAAAGCCATATCGTTAAACAGCAGCAGTGAAAATCGGTAAGGGTGTGGTCACTAAGTTCGAGAAGTCCCCTCGCAATATTGAGTTATATAATGTATAAAAGTATAATGCATATTGAATGTTGGGTACAAATGAAGCTGAAAATTCGTGAGTATTCAATAAATTTGTGCTAACTACGAGTAGCATGCGCAACTAGATTTAAAATACTGGGAGGGATTGGAATGGGCTCCAGTTCTATTTTCGTATGTTGTAATAGAGAGTGTAGCAAGTGCTTAGGTCTATTATATTGTAAACAGAGTCAGCCGAATAAATCACGGGAAAATTAAAATTCTGTTCAACTGCTGTCGTCATATTGCGGTGGAGAGTGTATAGAATTTTGACATCAAACCATCCAATAATACTTTAAGGTCGGTATCTCATTTGAGCTCTTTTTCGGTTGGCCTTGTCTGTGGGTGGGTGGTTGTCAGGAGTGGGAGAGCCCACACGCTTGGTGATCAAAATCGAAGTACCTGCATGTTTGGATGCAAACAGCATTTATTGCCAAAATCTCCAGATGCTATTTCTATTGGAGCCATGAATTTTGGGGAGGTTGTAGTCTGGGATGAATTGTCACCTAGCAGAGGATTTATTTTTCATGGTCCAGAATGAAAAGGTGTCATATCGAGGGATCAATTAGGTTACGAAGAAATGGAGGTTGCGTCACGGTAGCTAAACAGTTCAGTGTTGCGAACCGTATCACACACCGCTTGTTGTCTATTCTACTTACGCGCCTAGTTTTAGGCATGATATGCTTTTGTCCTTCTCTTTTAGGTCTGTGTACCAGTAACATCATTGTACATGGTATCGCCGTCTGTGAATTGACTGTCAGCGAACAGATGAAAATAGCTAGATAAGGGGAACTCACCAAGTAATCGTTGAAACTGGCCGTGAGACTCGTATGCTCGTTTGGAAGAGGGAAGTTCGCTCCGCAACGTTCTATATTGCTTAATGAAAAATCCGCATTGGAGCTTTGAGCGACACTTACTTATAAGGACGGTCTGTTCATCACTACGGAGACTATATGCTGGTGTTGATTTAAAATTGACAGCACATCTCGTTTTTGATTTTCCAAATAAAAGACTAGGAAGGGCAGTTAAGTTGCAGCCCAGCCAGAGTGATTCCAGTTCTGGTCCTTGCACCTTACTTCGAAAGGAAGTCCTTTGTTATGTGTAAGCAGGCGCCGAGTAAAGCTTCGTTGGATGTTTTCAACTCGGATCCCATCGGATGCTTCCACACTACCGTAGATAACTTTTCAGTGCCCTAATATTAGGCGAACCATAGCTTGGTGTGATACAGGTCTGGCCTCAGGTGTGATTATGTTTCTGTGTAGAAGACCCCGAGACTTCTGCCTTTGGAAACTACCGAATATGCGTACTTTGTAAAAGTCAAACTCCTGGAGTAAGTGATATCGAGGTCTTTCTCAGTGTTGATCATCCGTAGTGTTACATCCGCGTGTGATTTGTTGAAGTGGGGGATGCCACGTTAGTTAGGTCTAAAGATAGCCTCCAGACTAGGATCCACGTGAGCATTCTCTTTACATCATCTTGTGTCTGAGAGAAACCCTGTGTTGATGCTGCATGAGGAAAGATGTGGACTATCTTCGTTTCGTCCACCAAAAGTTAAGGTGTGCCGTTTCCGATAACGCCACAGATATCGTTTATAATAATAATAACAGTATTTATTCCTGAATATACAGCCACACACTATTTTTACAGGTGTGAATAAGTTTCGGTATAAACTGCACGCATCTTCATAGAAGGCAGTCTCAGTCCTCACCTGTTGGCACTAAACGACATGAGTTATGTACGTTCATGTGGTGGAACATTCCAGCAGAATAGGTAAGCAAAATTTACAGGTTGAACAAGTGGAAGTACTGCCTTCGCACTGACAAAAAGCCAGGTTTTTACCTATACAGTGCATGTATTGCCTGGTGAAAAATAAAGCTTGAAGCTAATGCTTCTATTGCCACAGTTTGTACTTTTGATTGAGATAATGATGAAAATTTAATGAGGGGATGCACAAGTTGCTCACCATTTTAGATGACTGATGATTCCGGAAATGTATAATTCAAGTATATTAAATCATTTCACATCAGAGATTCATAATCTTGACGAGCACGTCGATCTCTCGGTCACTTTCAACGATTACTTGGTGAGTTCCTCCTATCTAACGATTCTCACCAATTCGTTGGAGACCGAACTGCAAACGGCAACACCATGTAGAATGGTGCTGGCGGGAAGTAGACTCAAAAAAGACTAACAGCAGCAACAAAAGTACACCATTCCGAAAACTAAACGCATGAGATAAAATCTAATATAAAAATCTGACCTACAGTTGACAGGAAGCGGAGCGTGGTACGATTCGCAACAGTGAACTCTGCGGTTACCCTTGTGTAACCTCCATTTCTTCGTAACCTAACTGATCTCTCGGCTTAATACCTATTCATTCTGAGCCATGAAAAATAATTCTTTTACCCCTCACTCCAAGCAAACAAATTTGGCTTGTCATCACTAGGACTCATATCTCTGACTTTTATCTCACTCTACTTACATCTTTCAGACCAACTACCCACATACCTCCACTCTACAATATTGAGGCGAACGTGTAGCAGTCATAGGCTTCCGCGAGAAACACTACGAATAGCAAAAAGGAAAGAAGTTTCTTTGAACTAAATTTTGCGGTAGTAAATGTCACAGTAGTATCAGAGACAGGTCTTAAGATGATTCGAAGCAAAAAAAACAGCTGGGCCTGGTGAGATGGCGAGCCTGATGGTAGGGATTTATGGGGACCACCCCTATCTGGGGTCACTGAACTCAATACACGCCTTTCACCCTACCTTCCCTTAGGATCATAGTAACTATCTTCCCCTAACCCTGTGAGTGCACGCAAAAGCTCTTGCTAGTACACAAATCCAAGATAAAGCCACCATCTTTAAGCACTTGTAATACAGTCTAAACTAGGATGAGAAAAGTGCACCGCAAAAAACTTCAAAGGCATTCCACGAGTGGAATATAGAACTGTATAGCCCCTTACTCTTCATATCCTCTTTAGACACTAGTCTTCAATGTTGCTCTCCCAAATTCCACGACAACTAACTTCACTTCCCACGCCTCTATGTTTCTCTTCATCATCCTCGTACGCAGATTACGACGGCGGATCACACCGACACAGTGAGCACCGAGATACCTTCGAACCTCTATTCAACACGTAAGAACTACCATCTTCTACCACCTACTGGTGCGAAATCGCCAAGAGCTGGACAATCCATCCCAGACTACATAGCTTTAACTGGGCGGGCGAGTAGAAATGCTGGTATAAAATGCCATTTGCATGCAAACATACAAGTTCTTTCGTCCTAACAACCGCTCACCTGGAAAAGAGGCTGACCGAGACCGACTTCGTATGACCCACCGACCTTGAAGTTTTATTGAATGGTTTGATGGTAAGGCCCCTTATATTCTCCACCGTAATATAACAGCAGCAGCTGGATAGAATTGCATCCCTGGCTTTACTTATTCAAATGACTATGTTTGCAACATTATGGACCTAAACAATTGCTATACTCTGCATGATATCATACAGTACCGGACCCTACTGTGTGTCCGCCGTCCATCCCAGCTTCGCTTGCCATCTGTAGACGGCACAAGCTTGTTGAATTCAGACATATCTCCAGATTCACTTGTTCCCAAAGTTTGATGTGTTATATGCCCTCATAGGTTGCATGACTCACTATTGCCAGTATACTTTTTATACCGGGAGACTATACCCTCACTAATTTTCACTGCTGCCGTTTAGCGATATCGCTTTGATCAAATATCTGTGACCAGAAATACCTAAAAACGTTGTTTGCTGCGGAAGACTTTTTATGGCACGATGATTTGTTTCTTTCTAAACCTTTACAGTTTCAATGAGGAAATAACATTTAGACACTGCCTGTAAAAATGGTATGCGTTCGTATCATTCAATATTCGAACTAAACTTGTCCGGATTCATCAAGTGGACTTTCAAAACATCTTGTCTGTCGTTTTACTGGGCAGTGATAACCTTGTGTTTGGTGACTATTGGACTTTCCTAGTCACTTTTATGATGTGTAAAGCCCAGATTTGGATAGTTATGAAGTTTTAGTTCAGTGCAAATACTTTATTCCCAGTTGTTATATAGGTAGGTATTGTGAACGCAGTAACACTGGTTGCCCTCCATGAGAGTTAGTTTCAGCCAGGGTCTGTTCCTTAAATACTTAATCCTCGATGACGACCAAGCCAGCGTTTAGAACCGAACTGCCACTGGACAACGAGAAAAAATGAACAAAGCAGCAGGCAGAGAAAGAAGCAAAAGTTCCAACAATGAGGGTGTTTCCTATGTTCATGTTTCTCTCTAACTAAGTCTGGTTGCTATGGCGTCCTTTGTGTGTTTTTTCTCTGCAGTACTCAAGAACATAAATTTCATGCTGTCGTGTAGTGTAGAACCTTTATTTTTGATCACTATGTTGGGTAGGTCAGAATGTGCCGGTAGTTTGAGGTAATAACTTATGAAAGTCTCCCTAACTCTTGGTATGAAAGGCCTGTGTAGGTGTGGTGGATGTCTCACTATGTATTAAGAGGGCTCAGTATACGAAATATCATGAGGCACACTGTTAATGCATTTGGTAGACTGGACAATTTGCCAGATGATAAAAAGTTAACCGGTAACCGACTAAATACAGAGGTCAACTTGGAGGCCTTCACTTCAGCAGGAAGTCTATTCCACAAGTGAGAGAAGTTGACGAAGAAGTTTGAGCGCAAGCGGGATTTAACCGGTTTCCTTGTGACCCTGTGTGCGTGGCTGTGCAGATCATATGGACTGTTGTCTTCAAACTGAAACTCACCACTGGCTGTAAAAGTGGAGTTGTGTGACACACTAAAGAACAGTGTCAGGTTACTTTTGAGTTGTCTCATCCAAAAATGTCCTGGACTTAGTGTTCTGGGTCTGGAGCTGTAGTCCAGTTTGCGGTCTTGTCCTAGTAAGCTAGCTGTAAAGTATCCTTGGACACCCCCCATTTTTGTTTGTCCTTCACGTCGATCCCATTCAATATAGATAGATAATATTCTGATAGTAGGCGTGTGCAAGTTTCGTAGAGCAGCAACTCGACTTTCCTGAGGTGAAAGCTACGAACTATGCCACCCGTTAGGATCCCGGATTTACGAGTCTGTGATACCACCTGCTCAGAAAATGTGAAGCTTTTTGAGTATCTTAGTCACATGCACTTTTGAGAACAAGCAGTTTCGTAGACTGAATACGTAGTTGAATGTCTACCAATGGAGCGCTAAAACATACCCATCCGCATTTCTCACATTGAACTGCAGTTTCCGAGCAGCAGACTCTGCGGATATTGCATCAGTCTCCCTTCGTGTTGGTGCGTCAAAGTGGGATAAATCATCATGGATGGATGTAGATGCAACTCTCAGGTCATCAGCAAACAAGAGTGGTTTACCGCGAATAACAGAGAGAAGGGGACCTAACGGACCGCCTTGAACTACATCAGATGTGATTGGTCTAGGTTTTGAAGTATGCGAATCCACCTTCACTACTTGAGTGCGATTACTGAGGAAAGACTTAATCCATCTTAATAGTGAATAGTCAATTCCCGTAGACATCAGCCTGCTTATTAACAGTAAGTGACCACAGGTGTCAAATGCCTTTGAAATGTCTCGGTAAAGTGTGGGGACCAATTCAGAAATCAACACAATAATGGGTTGCAGTAGGGCTGAAAGATCCCAAACAGGTTGTTTGGACAAGAAAAATGAATATGGTGAGCTGTGGGGGGAGGGTTAAACAAAACTGATACTGTGCTGGGCGTTGCCGATCAGAATGGGTACGAGTGGCATGTGTTGAGAGGGCGGCAGAGGTCGTAAGCAATCACCAGCGGTGGCTAATGATTCTATCCGGGGAAACCCAAGAAACGATGTGGTCACATTAAGAGCGAATGAAGGTAAAAGCAGAAGAAGAAACGAGGCACATTATCCAAACGATAGTCTTGGTGAAAGGTGTGCAATATTTGATGACTACCGTACAAGACGTCAGTAATCAGCATTACTTCCTGCGTCCCGGTCCTCTCGTCTTCTAGGATAACCCATCCAGCCTACGACCTCCTTGTCTTTTCGAAACAGCTGGCGTTGGGTACCGCTTGCTCCAGATCTGACATATCAAGAGAAGCCCGTGTCTCGGTAGCACCTGTGAGATGGGTATAAGTATCCTTGCTTGCTCTTGCAGTCAGCCGAGCTTATTAGCTAAACCATGTGCCCTTGTGTAGATTTGGTCTGTGCCGTCTACTTGGAAAGCGTCTGTCAAGCAACATTCATGGTCCATTTGACCGGCTGATTCCTCAGGTAGAAGGGTCAAAGACTTGCCTAAGTGTGGCCTGCCAGACTCACGCATGGAATCCACGAAAGTTCCTTCGAACGCTAACGAAGGGGTATCCCCTATTTTAATAAACCCTACACAGATGTAGCACCATACTTGGACGATGTCCACTGCAGATATCCAATTCCTTTAAAGACCCTGGCATCACTTACCTTGGGAGTTTAATTCAAACAGAGCATGAAGATTCAGTATTTTCCAAGGGTAGAAGACTCCTATACACAAAAACATTCACACGAGGCAAAAAAGTATACCATGATAGTCATGACTCTCCCAGTTCTAGGGAACTGCGCATTTATTTATAGAAATAAGAATGCATCTGGTAGGGTTCAGCTGGAGGGCATCCAGAGGAACTTTGCTCAGCGCATGCTTGTTCATAACAAAAGACCCCCTCGAGAAACTATGTGCAACAAGCCAGGACTAGAGTCACCCTATCTGAGAGCGCTGAAGCTCACCCCAACCTCTCTTTTTCGTCTCTTGTCTGACAAATCTGAAACGGCCTCCCATATTACCTTCAAAGTGACGCTGGTATATAGTCTCCAAAATTGCAAACAAACCATTCCTATAAATAGTTTTCATTCGACACTGATAGAGATTTTACTTTACTCAATATTGCTTACCGTGGAATAACCTTCCATCTTCCACCCCAGCATGTTGATCTCTCAACTTAGTGATTTAACATGAGAGAGGCCAGGTTACAGGCATCATCACATTGATATATACTGAAAAATCTGCAAGATTTTACAGGCCCCGAATGGTACAGAAGGGAGGTAATCAGACTCAATTAAAAACGTCAGAATAAATAAATAAATGTTATATTCTCGCGTTAAAAAAAGATTTTAACATGAGAGAAGCCAGTTTACAGGCTTCATCACGTTGATACATCTCAAAATATCTACAAGACTTGAGCCGTGAGTGGTATTGATGGAATGTCATTAAACTCAATTAAGAACTGCCGAAGGTCCTGCTAGTTATGAAATGAAAGGGGAAATATTACTTTACAGCGTACATAGAGTGTTAAAGTTTAGATAATAGTAAATGTCACCTTCATTTAACAGGCGTTATATATATTTTATATACATTTTAATGCATGCCTGTGGAATCAGTTACACTGCTCTTCCATCATAGGCTTAGTAAAAGTTTCTGTATCTGGGGTGTATCTTGGTAGCTTTGAGAGGAAAACAGTATGCATTAGTTGCACTATACTGAGGAGAGGAATCAGTACTCATACGCTTGCAGGCAATCGTAAACTTATCAGTGTGAGAGGAACTCGAGGATTTTAATAACTCTGCTTCATACATTTTGAGGTTCAAGTATGTCCTCATTAGCCCAGGACGCATAGATAGTGGCTAAATGGGTGATAGATTCATCGGTTACTGGTAGCCTATCGAGTGTGGAGCGGGGAAGTGTTAGCGGACTTGCCGTGTAGGTATCTGCTAGAGGCCTATTCCAACTTAGAATGAATCTTATGCTTTATTATAAACTTCTTTGTAAGGAAATGCGCTCATGCGGCCCTGGAATTGAAATAGTTGTAACATCTCACAATATAGGTAATCAAAACAATTAGCTAACACTGAGTGTTGCAAGACCAGTGTGCGATGTAATTTCTTCCTCAATAAGTTCTCTCACATCTGGAATAGACTTCCTAAGGAAATGCGTACTGCAGGTTCATTATCTGTCTTTCTTACCTCACTTAATAAGCTACTCACAGATGACGAGTCTACCACCCGTTTGGTCACTATATATACGTTGTGGGCTAACGGTAGCATACTAGGACCCCTTAGAGTGTAAATTAAGACTGCCACCAATAATAATAAATCATGATAAATTTTTATTCTCACATTAGTAATTTAACATGAGAGAAGCCAGTTTACAGGCATCATCACATTGACATATGTCCAAAAATCCACAAGATTTTACGGGTCCTGAATAGTGCAGAGGGGAGGTCGTTTAACTCCATCAAAGACATCAGATCACGGTTACGGGAAAACGAAAATACCACTTTCAGCATATACGATGCGTCAGAGTGAAGATAACAAAAATTCCGGTTCCCATATAATGGATTTAACATGACAGATACCAGTTCACAAGCACCGTCAAATGATGATTTTGAAAGTTTACAGAATAGTGCCGGGGATTATATAACTCACATAGCAAGTCATTGGTATGCATAGACTCATTAAAACTTGCTGCAAATCAAGAGACGGGGGTAGATCCCCACCTGTCATTACACAGATAGGTTCCACTATCAACGACAAAAGCACGCAATGTTCGAAGTTTGCGTTATAACTGGACGACGTTGCTAGCCCATTGGCACAGTTTCTTACCCAGTAATATAAACATCCGTTCACAAGAAAGTTCTTCAGTTTTTAGCTATGCTAACCACAAGGGGCCCATTCATATGATCTGGAGTATCAGTAAGTATCCACAGTTATATAACTCAAGTACTTCTTCCTTAAGAGGCTCCAACATTATTACACAGCGTGTTTGACTGCGATTCCACCAATTTGGGTTGTGTAGTCAGTAAAATACACATTGGCAAAGTATAATCATCTTGTTGTAGAGCCAGCTTTCCCCTTATGTCTACAAGTAAACACGGTATATCTAAAAACTTGTACTAACTTTACGTAGGAAAGTCGTAAGTCTTCTTTATATGCATAAACTAAAGTTTGCATACAGCCCGAGCGTCTCTATGAAGATAGGAACTTCGCTCCTCCCAATTTCGTCTTGTGTGGTATGTCATTCTCTGGTTCCTGTTCGTGCTTTCCTTTTCTTCTCTTTTTAGCTTGAGTTTGAAGAGAAAACCTGAGGCGCAATTTTGACCGAAGTTGTCAACCTACTGAGTATATTACCTCATACTTGATACCAGAGATTACTGAAAGAGTCCCTCAATTGGTCTTCCCCTATTGATTTTCAGCTTTCTGAAACGTTCCACAGCGAACTCGCCCAGTCACCAACATCCTAGATGCAACCACGTACGAAATCCCAAATAAGGTGAATGATCTGAGGCTTCTGGGTGGTCATAATGGCAGCGAAAATCTAGACAAATAACCAGGTCTAAGAAATAAAATCATCTGGTGACTCAGAGTGAGATATGTTCGCAAACAAACCTCTCCAGTACTTCACCTCATTGACTCCGTTTCATAGAAGACAATTAACAGTTAGCATACCTCCCTAATAATGCTGTGTGGTTCAGTGTGAATTCTTTGTGCAAAACTCCATCACCATTGGATGATAGTCCTTCAAGTGTTTACTTCTTTGTACAGGAACAACTAGTTATTTATTGCTAAGTAAGGTCACACCACGAACAGGAAATGCGAGGACTTATATATTCATGTGGATTATATGGTTATGTTAACACTTACCGTTGCCGAAAATTGATAAAGTGAGTTTTCGCTGGCCAACAATATCATAAACATGTGAACCAGTGTTAAAACAAGCGTTTGTCTGACAATACACGGAAGCATACCGCCAGGTTAACCATCTGGGTCACATATAACGCAAACATTGAATATTGTACAGTTTCGGTGTCACTGCGGAAAAAACGGTGAGTGGAGACGACCGAAACTAATAAACAGTCTCTAAGTACTGTGAAGTGATATTTTTCTGTTCTTTCTATAACTTGCAGTCACTTTTGATATCATAATGAACCCTGATGCCATACCTTCTGTATCATTCAGGACAGCTCAGCTACTGGAGATTTCTTTATCATTATCAGTTTGATGATGCCTGTAAACTGGCTCCTCTCATGTTAAACTGTAAAGTTGAGAAATAACTAGCTAAGTTAATTTAAATGTGAGCGAATCCATTGAGGAAGAAATCGTCCAGCAGGGTTGTCGTACAACGCTCAGTTTCAAGTAATACTTTATAGTTACGCATACCATGCGTTGACATTATAATTAGCTTGATTTGCGGACCATGAGAGTGCAAATGCTGGTGTAGCAACTCATAATGGAATGCGAAGTTCACCTCAAGTTCCATAGTGGTTCTAACCCGAGTATGTTAAATCTCAGTGTGTGGTCTAGATTGAAGTCAGCTCCTACTCTTCTGAAGGTTAAGTAACTTTGTGTCCCTTCAACTTTCTGTTTATCGCTTCTGCGAGGGCACCCGAGAATAAATCGGCAATATTTCAAAAGTAGGCGTGGACACATTTTCTAGATTATGACCCATGAGCCAGTGCCATGGAATTTACGAATGATGCATCCCGAAAGTTTACATGACTTGGATTTGATATGTGCTGTTTGTTCCGAGAATGTCAAGTCTCTGGAATATCTGATGCCAGGATCTGGCACAGAAGGGTGTCCGAGTAGCTGTTCCTCACATTCCTCGAGGGTCAGGCAGTGGTTGTAGTTGCCCATGCCAGGCCAACCACATTTGTCATGATTAAATTCAAGGTGGCAAGTTTACCTGGTTCCTGTTGGGCAGTATTCAGGGTATCACCAGGTTCATGAGTGACAAGTGTACACAATCTTCAAGTCGCCGGCGTACAGGAAAGATTTACCCTCACTGAGGAAGTTACACACTCTTGACCTAAGTTATGAACAACAAAGGCACGAAGAAACTACGCCGTATAACTCCGCTGGTTATATGTTTAGGTTTAGACTGCACAGAACCTGCATTCACGAGTTGGGTACAATCGCTAATAAATGATTTCATCCAACTAGGTAAGATTTCGGAAATACCAGTTGATTGTAGCTTGTTAAAGAGCATATCATGAGACACCTTATCAAATGCCTTTGATATACCGAAGTATAGAACAGTGACGATCTCACTTGCTCACGGTTACTAGTGATGGGGTTCAAGAAATGAAAGCAAAAAGTAACACAGGACCTATTCTTTGTGAAACCATACTGAGACTTCGTAATGCGAATGGACTAACAATGTCGGTTGGTTACAGTGCAAACCTTGAACACTGCGCGCTTTTAATATTGATAATGGCCCCTAACTATGTGATGGGAGATGGCAATCCATATCCGTCTCATGAATTTCAGCAAATTTCAATAAGATTATGCACACCAATGACTTGGCATGTAAATTATTCAATACTAGATACCAGTTCGTAAACTTTCAAAAGTTATGAATTTGACGGTGCTTGTTGACTGGTATCCCTCATGTTAAGCCTTTTAATGAAGGCGGCATTTACCATTATCTAAACTTTAACACTCTATGTACGCTGTAAAGTAATATTTCCCCTTTCATTTCATAACTAGCAGGACCTTCGGCAGTTCTTAATTGAGTTTAATGACATTCCATCAATACCACTCACGGCTCAAGTCTTGTAGATATTTTGAGATGTATCAACGTGATGAAGCCTGTAAACTGGCTTCTCTCATGTTAAAATCTTTTTTTAACGCGAGAATAAAGCGTTTATCTATTTATTTATTTACTTCGTAATTAGGTTTTCTGTTAATAAGTAACCAGAGAGATTGTCCTTGATTACTTTTTCCATAAATCTAGAGTGGTCCGGTGTTATGTTGATGGGTCTGTAATTATTGACATCCGACTTATCCCCGGACTTATGGCGAGGCGTACGTAGCTGGTTTTCCATTCAGTGAGGTATGCGCCACTTTTCATTGATTGGGTGAAAGTCTTGAGCAAGAACAGAGGTATATCATCAGCGTTATTTCTGAGGAGAATTAGGTTTGGATTGTCCATTCCCAAACCTTTTGGTGGTCGCAAGTTCATGATGACCTCTGTGTTACTTTTAACAGTAAAATCCATGTTGGTGCACAAACCTGTAGTAAGAAGTGTAAAAACGGAGGGGTTAAGAGTGCTATGGCTGAATTTTACGAACGCTTCGCCAAATAGTTAGTGAATTTCGAGGGGATCTTTGCAGACCATCCCATTGTGTAATAAATAAGCTATGTCTCTTGGTGACTGCGAACATTTATTCGAAAGGGAGATCAGACAGTGTATCCTAGAACCACTATTGAGGGCAATGAGCCCTTTGTTTGTTGCGTCTCCTACACGTAGTCTCAGTCGCTTGATAGGTATCTCAGAAATTTCTCAGAGGAGTGATACAGCACAGATAGGTTCCGTAGTTTGTTGTAAAGTATTCGAGGGATGTAATGGTCTTCATTCTACTTCACTTTAACCGCTCTCATGGAAGCAATGATATATAAACACAGCATTATGTTTCTACGGAAAAACAAAGGTGACTCTGTTAATAAGACTGCTATGAAGTGCCCATCCCGTAGGCTACGCCTGTGGGGCTCAATGAATACCTCCCAGTCTACACTTTTGTAGCTACGATACAAGGTATTTCTCGTAGGTTCTTTGTTCTCCTCACGAAGAGGGAAGATTGGTAGGCAACAGAAAACCACTCTGTGGTCACTGTTAGCGAATTCGCCACCAACATACATGGTGACTAGGATGGTGTCACGGCAAAAGACCAGATCCGGAGTACTGTTCCCAAGTGTGGGTGAATGGACATTCTGCTTCCATCCATGTAAATCCAGGACGGTCAGTATTTCATCGTAGCTTTGTGGGTCACGACTGGTTTCCTAGTAACTTTAGGGAGGTTAAAGTCTCTCGCAATCAGTTTGAAGTCAATACTGATGGATGCAGCATGGGAAAATGATTAAACAATAAGCCCACCAGTTTCCCTTGATGGATATAGTGTTCTATAAACACAGCCTACTAGGATTTTGTAGTTAGTATCGCTTGCAATAACCCAAATCGAATCAGGTGGGGCACTTAATGTACCGTCTTCAATCCTATCTGCTGGGGGTAAGACTGCGTATGTAAATCAGGCAACCCCCTCCACGCTTATGATCCCGGCTAGCGTGATAGAGATACCTCCATGTATGCATGGGTCTACATTAAGGATTGAGGTAGGGCACCACGATTCAGTGACTAATACCGTTGTGAGTTTAGTAAGTAGGACTAAAGTTATCAAGCCAGAAATTTTCTTCGGCAACGAGCGTGCATTGATGAGCAGAAGTATAAAAAGGTTATCATGACTTGAGAAATATTCTACAACATCTCGTACGTCCAGTCGGTTAGACAGGTTTCCTACACTTAATTCATCAGACGATGCGCTACATATGTTACGGACATGATAGGACCCAGTAGTGGTGAATGGCGATAGGACCGGTGAAGTTTCGTTGTCCAACGATTTATGACCGCCCCTTCTTCGAGGGTAAATGTACGTAGTTGGTGCGCTGTTCGTTCTCGCTAGTGATGTGCGGTGTGGTTTACGACCGGTGTAAATCGAAGATGCTAGCTCCAGTCTTGTGTTTCCGGAGGGTGAAGCAGTCTAATAAACCATGGGTCGTACGTATTGCGCGGGGACCCGAAAAGTTTGAAGAGGCTGAAAAGCAGGGGCAGTATTAGGGGAGAAATTATACACAGTCCCATAGTACTGGCTAGGGTCATCCGGATGCTGGTGTAGGTTTGGGTGGGATATATGTGACATGTGTGAAGTGAAGGCACTTGGTATGCCGTGTGGCATCCCGTTGGGACCTTGACGGCCGTAAAAACGTGGTCTAGGGTACTGTCCTATGTCAGGTGCCCCCAAGCTATTGTAGCATCTCTTTCTAGCAGTTGAACTTAAGTGTGAATTATGTTCTTTGCGCGGGTTTTTTTGCGAGATGCCCCATTTCTCACGGATCCAGTAGCGGCTTTGTCCATAGCGATTATGTTAGCCACGAAGTCTTCTTCGCCACCGTTCGACAAAATGCGTTTAAAGTGGCTTTCTTCGAAAGCTTTGTAGGTCTTAGGCGCGTGGTTTTACCCGCGTTTCTGTGTCTGGCGACATTGCTACCAACTAAGGGGTTTTTATCTATACTTACTTTAGGGAGGCTACTATCGATAGTTGAGGTTTCATAAGAAATTGAAGAATATGGTTTACTCACGTCCACGTCGACTTTGGATTTCTTTACTACCAGAGTGGCTGGCGTAGTAGGATTACTGGTCATAGCAGCACCCTTCGACTGTCTCTGTGCACACAGTAGCTTCTCCTTTGTTTGTTATGCTCATATGGGGTTTTGTTGCGCACGATTACAGTAGTTTTTAAATTTTTATTTGGTATTACGTGGTCCTGATAGTTAATGAAGCTCTTAGCATCATGCGAGGTAGCGACCTTGAAAAGAATGGGATAACTTAACTGTGCTGCTTTCCCGTTGGGGCGCTTACAGTCACGGTACATGGTCGTCATGCCATATGAGTTCAGTACCCTTTTCTTGACGACATCCAAAGATATGGTATCAGGAACATCATATTCCGTGATATGTTGAGAAGATGCCAGTCCCTTCATTACTTCAGTTGCCAAATAGTCTATTATGGCTTTAGCTACTTTGGTATGGTTTGGGACTAGGTTGTTGTGTTTCCTATAATATGCTGGGGGTTGGAAGCCCCCAAATACTTTCTTGGTTCCATGTATCGTGGACTTAATATTGTTAGTCTCTTCTCTATTTTCCTTGATGTTATTATTCATGACCGACATAATGTCTTCAGCAGTGACGGGCGGTTTAAAGCATGTAAGTTCGTCGGGATCTGGATTATATGACGCAATAGAGTTTCGGTCACAACCTGAAATATTAGCGGAACCGACCCTTATATTTTTATCGCTGGAGCTGTCTATCTTAGAGGGCTTCGCTTTCAGCCGTCTCATTCTTAAAATGGGTTTTTAAGTGGGACGTGCGACTGACGGTGTTATGTGATTCAAAGGGGTGAGAATACATTGTTTATGGATTACAATGTAACCTCAAATTATTCAAGCAAAATAGATCGTTATATTACCGTAAATATACAGTAACAATGACCTAAGCACAAGAACTCGATAAGAGATATGATCAAGGATCACGTGTAAAAGTAGTGTTCAATTTCAACACTACAGCGTTGACGAGATCAAGAGATCACAGTGACTATCTCCCCCTCTCTTCTCTGAACTTTACATATGCACATCCAGGCTCATACTGGTTCTGAAATGCAAGACAGAGTCACTATTATAGATATTTGTAAGACACCTTAAGTTTAAATATAAGATAGGGACCAAATAAAACTTTAGGGGTACTCCGTGAGTATAATAAAAACTATGCAGGCTCTTGTTACCCGTTTCCTTGCCACATATTTTCGTCTCTCATACCCTTCACTCAAGTTCTGAGGTAGCTGAAGCCACCTCTCATGCCGCTACTTTTCCTTGCTCCTTTGATCATCAGACAATCACCTAAGATCACACCGACGTACATTCTATTGAATTAAACTTCATGGTTCTATTTAAATAAATAAATTTATTCTCAGGTTATGAATTTGACATGAGAGAAGCCGGTTTACAGGCTTCATCAGAGCGATATCTGCAAAGAAACATAAAAGGTTTTAGCAGTCTTGAATGGTGCAGAAGGAGAACATTAAACTCTATCATGATATCAAGTGTCTAAGTGTTGTGAAAGTAGCGGGCAAATATCACTTTACAGTACATACATATCCTTCTGAGTTTAAATCATTCCTACTCACAGTTCTTTCTTCACATCAAACGGCGCAATATTCAGTGTTTGCGTTGTGAGTAGCCTACATGACTGACCCATCTGCAAGACCCAGTGTTTCGTCAGATAAATGTCTATTTCAACAGCAGTTCCGATGTTCGTATCTTTGTTGACCAATAATAACTTACTTCAATGATTTCAGGAATAAGCAAGTACCCATACAATCATTTAATCCGGGCGAATATATAAGTTCAGGTATTTCTCACCCTTCAAGGGTTGCCTTTCCCAGCAATTCAGATTGATAATACTGAAAACATTTGTCTTGGTGCCAGTAATTATTGAATGGAAGAGTCGTCGTTCAACAGTGGTGGATGTTACACACATGTAAAA
The DNA here is from genome assembly GCA_944470555.2 of Heterobilharzia americana. Taxonomy (NCBI): domain Eukaryota; kingdom Metazoa; phylum Platyhelminthes; class Trematoda; order Strigeidida; family Schistosomatidae; genus Heterobilharzia; species Heterobilharzia americana. The sequence continues at coordinate 162,171,267 of OX104127.1, read as the reverse complement.
CTTCATACATTTCCCACTAAGGTATGCAGCATTGACAAGGAGATACACTGGCTGTTAATTGACTTCTGTTAGATGGGTTGACACAAGACAAAGTACCAGAGAAATCTGTTGCATAGCATTATTGTGGACGTGTCGCCGTTGGGTAAAGTGATCTCCCGGGTTCGATTGCTTGTCCAGATTTCCAATGAGTTCGTCACGGACCAGAAATCGGAGACCAGTTATTGTGCTTGGGGTTTCGTATGCGGCATTATTTAGGGTACCGGTAGAGAGATGAGTTGGTTATGAGGCTGTTCAAGAGACAGAAAGTCGGGGGCAAGCCAGCTGAGTACTTCTAACATCAGTTTCTAATATTACGTACGAGGTAGGAATTTTAGTAAGTTGATACTTTTTGATCAAATTAATGCTTGAGACTTTCTCGCCAGGCTGATACTGAAAAGAGAAAAGAAAAGGAGGCGCAAGAAGAAACCGGACAATGGAATACCACGTAAAACAAACTGGGGGGGGAGAGAAGTTCTTAACTTTTTAGTCATTCAGACTACATGTAAACTTTAATTTATGCACATAAGAATGACTCTTCTATTTTTCTTACGTGAAGTTCACGCAAGTTATTGGATAGGGAGTTTTCGCTGGTAAACTTAGATGTAACATTGGCTATGTGTTTGTACTGCACGGTCCGACCAGATGGACTAGTAATCAAACACCCTTTATGAGTCCATTGAGGTAAAATGTACCTGGGACTCATGATAGGCTTACTCTATACGTTTAGAGGTCCTATTACGTTTTCATTAGCCCAAATGGCATATATAATACCTAGATGAGTGATAGACTAATCATCCGTTAGGAGCTTGTTAAGTGCAGAACGAAGGACAGATAATGGCCCGCAGTACATATTTCCCCAGGAAGTCTATTCCAGTTGTGAGAGAACTTATTGAAGAAGTCTCTTCGCAGTTTGGTCTCACAACACCCATTTTCAGCTAATAGATTGTGATTATGTAAATAGTGAGTAGATGGTACAACTATTCTAACTTACGGGCCACATGCGTGCACTTGCCTACGAAGTAATTTATGGTAAAATATAAGATTCATTCCAAGTCGCCCCTTCCAGAGAGGTTCCAGTTCTAACGTGTTACATCTGGAGATGTAGTCTAGGTTTCAGTCAGATCCTAATGTTCTTAGTGTAAAGTGGAGTTGCACTACTTCAATTTTCCTTTCCCGCTCGTACGGAGGCCACTTATGAAAAACGGGCGGTATTCTGAGATAGGACGGATGCTCACTGTGTAGAGTAGGACCTTTGATTCAGTACCTTAAAAGCCACGGACGACGCATTCAAGGAGTCTACGTGACTTAGATGTGATACAAGCTGTCTGCACGGAGAATGTTGAGTCAGTGGAATATCTTAGACCAAGATTTAGCACTGAAGAACATTTAGGTAGCTTTTATCCGCATACTTCAAGGGACACTTTTAGGGTATCGCTGCCTATGCTGGGCCAACCACGCTTATCACTGTTGAACTGGAGATGGGACTCATCACACCATTTAGCAACTTCACCTAATTCTTGTTGAGCAGTAGATAGCGTACTACCTAGTTCATGGGTGTGACATGAGTATACAAACTTAAGGTCATCAGCGTATATGATTGTTTCCCCTGCAGTGGGGCACTTGTCCATACCATTAATATAAGTTATAGACAACAGAGGCCCAAGGACACTAGCCTGTATTGCCCACTGGTTGTGAGCCTAGGTTTATACTGCATAGAATTTGCTTTGACGATTTGGCTCCGATCACTAAGAAATGATTTTAGCCGATGAGGTAAAGGGCCATGAATGCCAACTGATTGTAGCTTATCGAAGAGAACACTGTGTGGCGCATTGTCAAATGCCTTTGATATAACAAAGTATAGAACAATGAAAATTTTACGTGCCTTGCGGCTACTAGTGACAAGGTTGAAGAAATCGAAATGGCAGGTAACGCAAGACCTGTTTTTAAAGAAACCATGCTGAGACTTTGTGATGAGGTTTTCCCCAAGTAGGTAGTCAGACATGCTGCTCTTAATCACTTTCCCATGGTTCGGGAGGCAACTGGCGGTATGTTGATAGGTCTGTAGTTACCAACATTCGCTTTGTCACTGGACTTGCAGCGAGGAATTATAAAGGTAGTTTTCCACTCGCTGGGAGACTCCCCACTTTCCATTGATAGTATGAATATCTTAAGCAAGAATAGCGGCATATCACCACTGTTTCTGATGACTATTGAGTTTAGGCCATTTATCCCCGTACCTGTCAATAGTTCCAGGCTTTTGACAGCCTCAGTGATACTTTTGACAGTGAACTCCACTTTAGTACATGAACCAGCGATAGTTGGAGTAAAGCTATTGGGGTTGAGGGCATTAAGGTTGGAATTATCGAATGATTCGCCAAACAGTTCACCAATCTTGAGGGGATCGTTGCGTACCATTCCATTATGTAGTAGATAGGCTACATCCCCCGATGGCTGCAGACGTTTGCTCAAAAGAGGTGTCAACTTGTGTATTCTAGAGCCACTTTTGAGAGCGACGATCTCTTCGTTTACTGCGTGTTTCGCACGTAGTGTCTTGATAGATTCGTAAGTCTCATGAATTAAGTGCAGTGACATGAAGTCTTTCAATGAGTGGTAATGTGATGTTAGTTTCCTAAGTTTTTTGCGGAGTATTTTAGGAATATATGGGTCTGGCTCCTTATAAACCTTAACTGTTTTCGCAGGAGCAGCAGTATCTAGACACAGCTCCATACTTCTGTGGAAAAGCGAGTGTGTCTGTTAATGAGGCTATGGTAAAGTAGTCATCACATGAGGAGCACCTGCATAGCTCGATGGGTACTTCCTACTCTATATTCTTGTAGCTTCGACGCCGGGTATAGTTTGAAGATTGCTTGTCTTTCTCATTGTGAGGAAGAATTGGTTGGCGCAGAATACCATCCTATGGCCACTGTTAGAGAATTCGCTACTAACGTGGGTAGTGACAGGGATGATGTCACAGCAAAAGGACTAGGTTCAGTTTACTGTCTTTACGCGTGGGTTGCTGGATGTATTGTTTCCAGCCGTAGATATTTATGACAGCAATTACTTCATATAATCCGTGTGGGCCGCGACAGGTATCCCACTTAACTTCAGGTAGGTTAAAGTCGCCTGCAATCCAGCGTGGGCAAGTGATCTACCCATCAGTTCATCACTTTCTTTTGTTGAACATGGAGCTCTATACACACAGCTTATGATAATTTTGTAATTAGTACCGCTTATAACGACCCAAAGTTAGTCCGGTAGATCATTGAAGATATCATCTTCAATCTTATTTGGGGTGGCAAAGCTACACATATAGATCAAACAGCCTCCATCACGCTCGTGGTCACGATTAGTGCGATACAGAGCATAACCATCTATACACAGGTCCACGTATAAGATTGAGTCAGTACGCCATGATTCAGTAACTAATAGTGCAGTGGGTTTTGGCTAGCAAAACTATTGTTCTAAGATCGGATATTTTATTAAGTAACGAGCCGGCATTAATAAGTAGAAGCGTCAAAGGCTACTGTGGCTAGCAAAGCAACCTAGTATGTCTCTTGAGCCTCGGTGAAGGGAAGAATTTCTGGTATTCAGTTCCCTAGACGATGCGCTACCTATGTCTCGGAAGTGACGGGACTCAGCAGTGTGGTGAGTCGGTGTGACTAGTGGGTTTCTGTCCCTCACAAGTATGTGATTACTTAGTTTTTCACGGCACTTATAGATTGTCAACGCGCACCTCTTCGTTGCTGTTGGCCTAAGGTATGGTTTATGACTGGTGTAGGCCGAGGAAGTTGGTTCCAGCCCTGTGTTATCAGGCAGTTGAACAAGCCTAAACACCATGGGCCGTACATATTGTGCGGGATCCGAAAGAAATTTTGGTAGGGTTCATAAGTGAGGAAGTTTCGGCAAATGGTATACATCTGTTCCCAAGGTATTGACTGGGATAATTATGATGCATAGCTGGACGGTGGTTAGGTGTTTGTGATGCGTAGGACATCTGTGAACTGTCACTACTTACATCCTAGGGGCTGAAAAGCCAGATTACTACCCCTACCAGGTTACAAGTTTCCCTACTAACACTGTCGTAACTGAAACAGACCTTATGAGGACGCCATAGGAAGTACGGGGAATAAGTATAATTACCGTCCATCCATGAAGAACCCTGTAGTCATCAAACAGTTAGGTTTGTACTAAATCAGTATAATCAGCTTCATTGTGTTTATGGCTCTAAACCACAATGATCATGCGTGTAAAAGCGGCGTGCATTCATGTACACTTAGTTGTGTGAAATTATCATTTGTTATTACTATTACGGTCTCAGCTGGAAGCCATCAGGAAAATCCGAAAACGGAGTTCAAATGGTGCCTTAAGAAGCAGAGATCCCAAATTAGAACGTGAACGCACTCCCCCTGAGTATTCTGGCTAGCCCATTCCCCGTACAGAACATTTTTCTTAGATTAGTGGCAGTTTAAGGGGGAAACAGACAAACTATATAAAACTAGGTTGCTTCGGGGTCAATCACACCGCCGAATGATATTAATGGCGGAGACGTGGCTACTCAAGGTAGTTGCAAAAAAGAAATGCTGGCCGCTGATATAACAACTTTCCAAAAAAACGGGGAACCCGGAAAAGTGTGCAGTAGCCATCTACTTAAGCTCTCGTCTGAAGGAGAATTAAGGGGTGCGGTATTTAGCCAACGTCCCGTTACTTTATATTGTTACTTTACAATCAGTCCCACCGACTAGTGACCATAATCTTCCTACTACGTCAAACGGTTAAAAAAGGCAACCATAGAATATCCTAGCCCTGACCACAGGGGGCTGCTACTGTGTAACTCTTACCACGGATTTCAGGACACCTTCTGCTGACCTGCGGACAGAGCGTACGCACAAAATTAGGTCCTTCAAGTACCAGCCGAATAGGTGGGGTTTCGTCTTGTAGGTCAATAAGAATCGCTTGCTCAAGATGATTCAACGATGGACGTCGAAGGCGTTGTGAGCGAGGCACGTAAAAAAGACTGACTAGAACCACAGTGTTGAGGCAGCGGCCCGCTAAATCACTTCTCAGTCGATGTCTCAATCGTAGGCCTTTTCGAAATCAATGAAGTTTAGAAGGAGAGTTGACTGCATTCTATGCCCTGTTCCATGATGATGGAAAGCGTGGCTTCACAGTATGATCCACACATGATTTGTTCCTCCCGAATCCAGTCAGCCTGTACCTGTCGTAATTTTGAATCAAGGGTACTTCTAAGCCTTCCCAAGATGACGCGGCTTACTACTTTGCTGGGAGTGGACAGAAGCATGATTCCGCGCCAGTCCTTGCGGAGAATTAGGTCTCCCTTCTCTGAGAGTTTGACAACGTAATCCGTCTTCAATCGATCACCAGGTATCTTTCATTCCTTACTTCCAACCTTCTGCAGTAGTGGTGTCAGCATGCAAGCCATTGTCTCCGTGGCTGTTTTCAGTGCTCCTGGTGGAATTCCATACCGTTCTACTGCTTTCCCAAATTTCAGCAGCTTTACGGTGTTCAGGACTTCGGCTTTTGTCGGAGAACTTATGTTCACTGGTAATTCCATAGCTGCTGGTGGTATTTCTGGATGAGTTGCAGGTGGTGGTGTTGGTCGATTCAAGAACTTTTTGAAGTGGTCAACCCATTTTTTCATTTGTTTCTTCTCTTGGCTAACTAGATTTCCTTTACTATATCTCACTGATTTCATCTGTGTTGATATCTTCCCAGATAGTAACCTGACCACCTGATACAGTGTTTTCAGGTCTCTGTCTCTCCTACCCACAGCCTGTTCTGCTAAACTTCCAAGTGTCTTGTAGAAGTGTCTTTTGTCATTCCGTGCAATCCTCTTCACTTCTCCCTTCAGTGTTTTATAGGTGGTGTTCAGTCCCCCTTCTCCTTGTTCACTGAACTGCACTGCACTACTGCATCTGCTTCACCATCTCCCTCTCCCTTCTTTCTCTATCACATTCCATGTATCCGTTGAGATCCATTCACTGTCTTGTTTCCTCTTCCTTCCTAATACGGTTATGCAGGTTTCTTCCCACATAGCTTTCAAAGAGTTTCACAGTTCTGCCAATCACCTTTCTCCAGGAATGTTGATCAATGTCTCCTATTTCGTCCTAATGGCTGGCAGGAACAAATCCTCTCAAATTCCGTCCTTCAGTTTCTGGGCGTTAAACTTGAATTGTGTTCTAGCATCAACTTCTGTGAAGGCTTTCAATTCGATTTGAAGGTTTCTTGCAAAGGATAGTCGGTGGTGTGAAACTACATCTGTTCTCCTTTCTCATCTTGTGGCCATTAGACTGCGTTTCCATTCCTTGAGATTAAATGAAGTTGATCTCATTTTTGGTGTATCCATCTGGTGAAATCTATGCCGCTCTGTCAATATCCTTGTGTTTGTACACACTACCTCCAATCACCAAGTCATTAAATGAGCAGCTGTCTACAAACAGTTCTACATTCTCCTTCATTTCACCGAGCACTTACCAACACATGATGAATCCTCTTCCTGTGTTCTCCACTCCCACTTTCGCATTCATATCACCCCACCAATTAGAATTTCGATGTCACCAACTGGAGTGGTGTCTTGTCCTGTGCTGATTACAGTTGTCTGTAGAATTCCTCCTTCTTCTCTTCACTTGCATTATTTGTAGGTGCATAGCATGGTGCAGTGTAGCATTGTATCATTGTGACTTTGCTTCCTTTCGAGTTGAATCTTGCTGTGATGATGGTGATCCTGGAGGAGGAGATTGGTTCCCACTGTATGAGAGAGAGCCTTCGGTGCTGTTGGGGACGTGATGATAGCCACCGGAAAACTCACTGTGCTGTTCTCGTGATTGTCGTCTGGGTGACAGTATTAGAGTAGATTATTGACTGTTAAGTTGGTTGTTTTGAGAGTCCACTTCCATTCCATCTGCAGATTCTTCATAGATTCCTAGCGCCTCTATGCCATACCTCCTCATCTGTCGTGCAATCTGTGCGGCCTTACCAACCAGCTCCGAACTTTGAGCGGATATTCCATGTCACTTTTCTGATTTATGCTTCGTCCAGAGAAGAGAAGACACATCTGCCAATTGGTTTCCTGAAGGCTTTCACCAACCGGCGACATTTCGTCTCTCCGATTCCAGCAAGGAATAAGTTTATTTTTATTTTTATACTTTCTTTGTGCTTGAAGTTTCTTTAGCGATTGGATTCGTTTTCGAGGTAGGGTTGTTAGCCTTATGCCCGACCTTCCCTTCTTATCCGGGCTTACAGCCGGCTAGTACCTACAGAACTAGCTAGCGAGGTAATGTTGTAAGATTATGACAGTTGACAAATATAAACAGTTCCAGTTCTTACTCCCCTGATGAAATAAATCTCTATCACTATAGTGTGGTTCAAGATCTGGAAGTAACATGCAGTGATACCCTAGAAGCCTCGATCCACTGTCGCTTTGCAGACAACAAGTCCTACGGGGGTCTTAAATTTTCTTTCATGAACTTTATGGAGTCTAACTCCTCTTTTCATCATAGTGTATGGACAGTATATTGGCCCTCATTTGAGAAAAATTCGCTCGTCGTGTTGCCATATTTGAGGAAGGATACAGCCATCCCGGAACGGATTCGGGGGAGAGCTACGAAGAAAGTGATTGGGTTATAGTATATACCTTACGTAGATCGCTTGCTGTTTCCTAGGCTGCATCCAGTACAGGGGGAATATGATCACGATGTACTAAATTGCCCATAATCCCCTTCATCCAGACAGACCCCTCTCAAGCTGTAATCGGAATTGACGCCTCAGGGATTATCAACTAAGATTAGAGCACGAGAGAGTACGTGAGAAGATCCGTGCTAACTAGTATGCAGCTGGTGTTTGTAAACTGTTGAACTACTTTCCTTCAAGAGCCTTCCTTACAGCCCAATCGCCTGGAGATTTCAGAAAGAGGTTAGATGTACATCTAGATCCGTGTGGTGCCGATGGGCTGTACTTCAGAAGCTTTCCGTCATCTACAGATCAGTTGGAGTAATCTTACATTGAGACCAGGTTATTAAGTAATCGAATATATCTATCCTTTCAAGCTTTTCGGAACCAGGTAGACATTTGTGACCATATCAAACCTACAACGTACTCCAATAAGACAAACGTAGAACCAAGGAACCATCGTTCTTTAATTCTACTACACCAAGTTTAAAGTGTATTGATCATGTTGGGTGTTGAACAGTAGCGCTGTTTTCATTCCTCCAGACGCGTGTTATACTTGTTTTGATGTTATGCAGGAAGAGGTATCAGTTGGTAAAGAAGGTAAGCTTGGAATTTCAGCATTCATTACCGTTTACTAGATGATCACTTTACGCCCCACAGTCGACGGAATCTTTTGCAGTCTGAGGTACGCACATTAGAAAATGAAATATGGTAGCCGGATCTAGGTCCTTTCTTTTTTCACCCCAGTTGCGGACAAACTGAGATTGAAGGACAGTATATATGTTGGCAAACCAAACCGTGATATTTTCGAGGAAACTAAACTGCGAACTAGAACCGTTACTGTAAAAATGAATTCTCCATGTGTCTCAGATGGAGTGGAAATGCCATTCAGTAGGAAGAATAGTTCCTCACCGAATAAACTGGATGTTCTCACAACTAATAACAAAAATGGTGTAAGGACCCTGAATACGCCTGTATCCATGAATCCAGCATCATCTTATCCATCTACATGTAGTTCTGTAAATTCAAATGGATCTGTTCCTCATACGAAGTTTGTTGATATTCACCATGAAGAATGGAGCAATAAAAGACCATCAATTCCTACTGGTGTTTCAAATACATGCCGAAAGTCGCTGTTTACCAGCTTAATTCGAAGACTCTCAACTCCACGAAATAAACCATCTCGCACTGGCAGCCCCTCTTTGATATCTAATGGACCTCAGACAGTATCGCAAATCGGTTCTAAATCAAGCGATCATAGCCCGCGGAAGTTACGCAGGTGGTTTACAAAGCGTATGTGGAAGTCAGCAAAAAGTCCTGACCCACTAGGTACGACACGTAAGTTTGTTGGTACTCACTTCCAATGATGACTACTTTTTGTAAGACATTTCCACTTAGGCTCATGGTTTAGTTGTCTCAAGTCACCTGACTCATGCTGTTCTTGGTGTGACAAAAATAAGTTAACGTCTGTTCCGGCAGAATAATGTTACTCTTGGTATCTTCATCTCTACAGTTTTCAAATTTCAATGTTGAACGTTTCAGTAGACGGGAGAAATGAAGGGGTCTCAAATATCCCAAGTTGTGAGACATATTTTGGTGGGGCGTTAAGGGCTTATAGCTGTTGGAACATTTAATCTTAACCCTAAGGTGTGGTTTAGATATGTGGATGGAATTTACTGTGTTGAAACCTGGGCATATCTGTAGCTTCACACAGTGGGTGGTGGATGCCATTCAATTTACACTATTGACTTAGAACAGGACCAGAAAATGCGATTCTTATATACACCAGCCAATTATAAATGTGGATAATGTAATTAGAAGACGTAGATTATCTGGAAAATGTGATGTATTAGTGCCATACATTTCGGATAATTTGATCACACGCTTACTTGTTAAGGCATTATATATGAAAAATGGAAGTGGGGTAAGGATAAATATGACATAAAGGAATTCAACAATATGAAAGATAATGAAAGAAAGAGAGATAAGATTTAAAAACAATTTTGGTAATACGATAGGTAGGTAGGCCCAACGTAAGGACATACTGTTTTTGCGCACGCGATTGTATTTATTTATGGCTAGCGCCTCAACAAACTTAAGTATACGCCCCTGACTGTTTCCATACAAAATTGTAAAGGCTGTTTTAATATCAATCCTGTGATATGATGTTTTGCAGTGGATGATGGTCGTCTGCCATCTGCGCTTATCGATGTTTGTGAATCCTACTGCTGTCGTAGTCATTCTGAGACACTTTCCCCTCATACAATATTCGTCTTCTAATTACACTATCCAAATTCATAAGAGGGACTAATTGTTTCAAATTATAAATATGTTAGACGATTTTTAGTGTCTGTTTTAATATTTACCTTCCTGAAAAAGTGAAGTGTCAAGTGCATAAATGTTCAGTGTGTGGTATACATTTTCTCATCAAATGCAAAGGCGCTGCTTAATAGCTTAGGGTTTTAAAGTTTCACTCCTGTTTTGTTGTGCTTTCTCTTAACCTACCTAATTTCCCCTTCTTGGCTTACGGCATTGTCTGAATACTGCAATCTACACCTAATTTCTACGTTCTCAGTTTCGTTCTGTTTCAAAGATATTTGTTCGCGTACTGCTGTTCATTTTGATTGGAAAAAGCTACATAGTATTTCATTTGCTATGTGTGCTGGATTTGGATTATTCTAGTTCAACTTGATGATTTTTTCATGTTGTTTCCAGAAAGTGGTACAAATTCCCAGCCTTCGTTAACCAGTGCGAATCTCGTTCTGAAGAATCAGTATGCAAAATCCGTGATCGACGACTTATCAGAAACCTTGGGATCTGTTACTCAGGATTTCGGATCTGTTCCTATACTTCGTAAGCGCGTACTTGTGCCACACTCAATAAACTCTACATCACCAAACTCGCAGGACTTTCTCTGTCAAAACTCTGTTAATAAGGTCTTGGTGAGTATCGTTTTATCATGTATTCATGTGAACCAAATCAAAATTTTATAAATGACTTTCGGTGGCAGCCCACAGTTTTCTAGCGACTCACTTCTTAAATCTGATATTCTTGGTTTGCATATTTAGATGGATGATCTGTTAAGCCAAGTTATTCATTTTAAATAACAGACAAGCAGCACCATAGAGGCAGTAGATTAAACAAAAGAACGAGTTAAAAAGATGACTGATTGTCAACTAACTGGACGAGGTTATTCTACTGACTGGACGGGAATGTAACAGCAGTAAGGTGTTTCTCATGGGTGATCATTGGTATCACGCTTATGCTTGCTTCCTTGGGGCTTAGAAAAGGTCAACCCTATATAGCACAGGCCCCCTACTCTGCGCTTTATCGTTGCTGGCAATTTGGGTTCATAGTCAAGTTCACAAAGATAAATTAAAATACCAAACTTGCAAATAAAATTATGTTACCAGCCTCCAGTAAATGTCCCTTGGGCTCTGTAGTGACACACTAATCTTTGTTTTTCAAGTACCTGACTGAGAACCAGCTTCCACAGTGTGAACACGGGAAATGTCAACTGCCCTCAAAACTCTGTCAGCAGTCAAGCTTCCTTTGATCACTATCCACCTTCCACATTTTCACCTAATCTTCCATCACATCTCTCGGTCAGTAATCCTACATTAATTTCTCTCGGTTCTGCAGCTCTAAACAACGATTTGAGTTCACAGAACTGCATCATCGGCCTCCTGAAACCGCGCTGCAAACTACACATTAAAGCTTTCAGTGTCCACTCCGTCAAATCGGCCAACAAGCTTCGCTAGCAAAAACTATAGTAGCTCAGGCTATGAATGTGTGCTGTGTTTATGAGACACGCTTACAGGACCCAAGTGCGGTTATTCGTTTAAACTTACTCGGCCAGTGTGATGAGTCTGCAAAATGCAACCTTCGGGATTCTGGATAGTTCTCCTAGCCTTGTATACCTAGGTATAGCTTTGAGCACTAAGGCAAAAAGTGCATTGCTCGACTGGACGCCAGTTGACAGTTACCTATATATTGTTCGACTGAACAACACAGTGAAGACTAAAAAATGAAGTAAAACTCGCCATTATGTCTGCTGACACACCCATTGTCCGCAATTCAGATGAAGTGGAGGATCATTCTATCGAATACTATCTAGCCTTCCACTCTGGAACCCAAGCGCCTCAGACTGTCGTTTTAGGTGTTTTCAACCCACAAGTGAGCAGGCAGAAGGGTAATTAGGTGTCACTTTCGGGGTCAGCCGGATGCAAAGATAATGGCAACCACCTACTACAACCGTGCTTAGATAATCATTTATTTACGACCAACACGAACTCCAGAAAAAAAGGGGAACATTGTCCAACCTGGTGTCCACCAACCTCACCTGAGTGGTGGAGACAGCATATTATTATCATCAGTTATCACTGAGGTGGGTTACTAGAAGATTCCCACTCCTTCTGGAGTGATTAGTTGGAGAGCAAAAATACCATTACGAGTGCATCTCGACAGTGAGGGTACTAAGACCGCTTTACAAAGTGTCCTATATGTCAATCTCATTTTCACACTCAGCTGTTTGTCTTGAAGAATTTCACTTTACCATTCCAGTTTCTAATGTTCAACGAGACATAAATGCATATATATATATATATATATATATATATATATATATATATATATATATATATATATATATATGCAATATTATCGTGCATCAGAAATTCAGTGTCATGAAATCAGGATATGTAACATTGCTAAGATAACCTTTTAAGGAAACAGAAGTGTATTTATTGAAGTATTCCATATTATCTTTTGCATACAAAGATAACTAGTGCGGCTGCACTAACTCATTTATTTTCCGAATGTGTATGATTATGAGTAGTTGCAAAGCCAGTGAATAGAACTCGTCTTTTCTGCTGAATCTGTATCAGATGAATATTTTGTCACATTACGCGTGGTTTATGTAACACTCAAGTGTGTAGTTGCAATTTCCTGCTGTTTCGAAACTGCTTTTGTAAGCTATCAGTTACCAGTCAAGTGTGGTTTCATGATATTAGTATAAATACCACAGTTGTCCATACCGACGTAGGACCCCTAGCATTACTGCGAAACACACCTCATAGCAGCAACTCAAACAAGAATGGGTCAAAATAAAAGATAAAGAAATAAAAAAGAAAGCAGTCAAAAGTGGTAGAAAGTCGTCAAAAGAGGGTAGGAAAAAGTAAGAGAACATTGAAATTCGACATGACGACTAGGTTGAAGATAGTCTGTGAATCCATCTGCGACATTGAGATCGATTTTGAGTCATGTTACCTAGTCTCTAACTACCAGTGTCTGCTGTCATGTGGACCCTGACCGGGAAGTCTGCATTTCCTTACGCGGCTCAGATCATGTGTTAATGACTTCATGCACTGCTACCACGTTTTAGTCTTGCTGTCTCTCACTTTTTTCTAACCTGAACCTACTTCATCCAACATTATGCGATAAGGCAGACGGTGACTAGGCATTCACCTCAGTCGATGAAAAATTCACAACCCCACTAAATGACTATTCTCTTCTGCCCATAACTCTACGCCTCACTTCTACGTTGCAAAAGTGGTGGTACCTCGACCCGGCCTATCCTACAAAGGTACTGTCGGTCAAACACCTTCAGTCTCCTCACATTCTCTGCCTTCACAGCCATATGATCGAACTGAGCCAACTGCAGTGCAGTTTGTGTGATGATACCTTAAATATATTAACTGCTTGTCTCATACTGTGTATTTGTTTAAGTCTCAGGTTTGTTTCTTTGTATGGTTCTAAAACGTTATAAAGGAGCTTAGGATATGCATTCACAATATGCCTACAGGCATTCCAGAACGAGGAATATGACCAGTTTCTTAATGTTTCTTAAATACTTGAATTAAAGCGAATATTTATTTTCCTTAAACGGGGTACTGTTTTTCAAGACCTATTTACTTTTGTATAAAAAGTTGAATTTGCGGACATTTTCATCATTTGTATTTTTACGCCCAGGACACCTCCACGAAGTCCAACATTTCCACTTCTACTCAATCTAAACGTGAGTTAATTATTTGAGGTGTAATCTGTTATCTCTTCTTGTGACATGTGATGGGCGGTTCTAATTATTGATCACACTCCGTGAATAACTAGTAATGTGTGCATTTTATAATTAGTAGTTGCACAATGTAGAATTAAGGAAAACTAAACTTCTTGAAGGGATTTCAGGACCTCTATTCTTCGAGTTTGATAATGTCAAATGTGTGTCTGGAAGTCGCTAGCTACTTTCCGTTTTTAAGAAACTGCCTACTTTATGGCAAAGGTTTGAGGGCGAAGTCGTCTTATCAACGGAACAGTTATGTAACAGCAGTAAGTCGTTTCACTTGAGTGATCAGCATTTAAGCTAAGCTGTCTAAAAACAAAAAACTAGAAAAAAACAGTTCTCGATCAAATTAGGTTTGTCGCTCTTTCGATCACGCGTCAGGCAAAGCACTTACACCTGTAACTTAGTGCATACAGAAACGAACGGCTACGATTCCTCTCCATGCTTGACTGAAAGAAAAACTTGAAATCCCTTTTCAGTTGATTTACTGGATGTTCCACACTGTGACGCATCCAACAGTACCCTCTGCTTTGTCTCTTTTATAAAGGGAAACATCTAGATTGTATTTGCAAAGGAGATAACTAAGTATTCATCTGAACTTGACAGTGTTTCCCATCCGGATAAAGTGTGGCATGGTATTCACTATTTTGTTGAAGCAATAGTTAAAACAGTAACCTATAGCCAAAAGTTAGTATACCCCGACGAATGCCTGTAACCTCATCAAAGCTGATTGATATTAAGAAACTCATTCCAACTGACTGTGGACAAGGTAAGAAGTCAAAGCAATTGTGAAGCAAACTAACTCTGAATCTTCATAATAACTGTGATTAAGTGGTTGGTAACTGTGTTGTTTGTGAAATTGAATTATGAATTAAATTATTTCGCGCTTAGAATTCACTAGTATTCCGGAATGAAGCGCGAAGAATAAGGATTGTAGTTATGTGTGTATTTCAGTCAGCCCCCAAGATGGGTCACACAGCCAGTCTACCAGATAGTTCAGATAGTTGATTCACTCAGTATTAAATACTTATCTTCACACTAACATAATTACAGTAACATAGACTCTGCTTAAATGGTAACTAATAGAATTATATTATTTTTCGAAGTCTCAAAACAGTAGTAATCAATGAGAATATCCTTAGGAATGACTTGACCAGACCTAAACTCATCTATGCATCACATGTCTGTCTAGAAAGTGACGAAAACGAAATGGACGGAGAAGGCATCAGTCATGGATAATGTGCCACAACTATTTGAGCTTACCCAAAAAGCTGGCATGAGAATATATTTATTAAGTATTTAGAACACGAACTTGGAACCAGTAGGTACCAAGAAGTGTAACACACTAAATAATATAATGACACTAGGAAAGACATAGAAGTGATATACAGAGGGAGAGAAACAAAAAGTATGGGAACAGATTGTTGAAACTAAAGTCTCAAAGCTACCTCCTAAAAGATACTCACTGTTTTCATCTTACTTTGCAATCATAGGAAAAACAAGAAATCTCCTACAGGGTTGGTATTAGTTTCGATTCTTAGCCACATTTCGTATTCCATCAAGTCACTAAGTTGTTGACCTCCTGAACTATATCCTCCAAGAAATCTCCAGGTACTAGCAAATGTTAATACAGCCTAACTATCCTTGATCCTACGGTGACGAACTATACACTAACCAACTCTCCGCTTCGTCCAACTAAAGCCGGGGTTGATTAATAGTGAGTTGTTGTGATAGTATTCCCGACGCATTTAAGCCACAAAGCCAGTGTTTCAAGATGACTTCATGCAATGAGGGGTGATCCTCATTAGTCAAACATGCCTCACCACCTCCAAATTGTCTACATGATGATTCCACCGACTCCCACCAATCCTATGGGGACAAGAGTGGTCGGACATATCGAGAGGTCGATCACCCTTATTTTAAGATGTCACGTTTCACAGCATAAAACACAAATGCTCGTACTAAAATGTACGTTGAACATTCCATATTTTAAGACCAGACTAACTTCGCGATAGTGCCAAAGGGGGTCGAAATTTGCGTATGCCACTGTGGCTTTCGATATACAGTTGGAAGTCTCATCCATATATGTGCCCACCAGTACTCATATCTATTCAGATAGACAAATTTTCCCATTGCCAGCAGTGTACTGTCAAAGTTGAATACAGACATGGAATACTACCAATTATATAAGTCTTTTACACTGGAACAGCTCAAAGCACAATTGATCAAGTAAGAATTGAATAACCTGCATGTTGTCGCACAGTAAAATGATATTGTCCGCATAATCAAGGTTGGAAAATAACTAGAAGTGGCCAGAACAAAAAGTGGCACTATTCCGTGGAATCTTTAGCTTTTGGTCGGGACAATGTAGAGAGGTTTAGACGGCACAGTAGGAGTCCTCGAAACGATAGAAACCACAGGTTAGAGACTGGGTGATGTTATTTGAAATCGCTCGCTTTGACGCAGATGTATACACTTTCTGTCATCTTCGAAGCCTTGAACATTTTCCTTTATCCTAATCCGTTCATTCTCTCAGGTTTCATGCACTTTTACCCACCATAATATTTCTCCTATCCACTTGTTCCTTAGCACGCTGGTGCAAAGTTTGGCAACGTGAAAAGATATACTTTTATACCAGTTTCCACATCAATTCGCTTGTTTACCTATCTGTCGAAGTCTAAAGGGTTTTTCATCTGTCAGTAGTTCTACACCATCACTACTGACCTGCTTCATAGCTGTTTCGAAAATGCTTTCAATGGTAAAGTTAAAGAGATCACTAAACCGGTCAACTATAATTAACGCCACTGTTGGTTTGAGAGAAAAGTGGCTGTATTCCCTTACTCTACTTCAGTTGTTTTAGTATAAAGCCTACCAGGTGTTAACGAACGTCTCTAAAGGGTAATACAAAAGTACAACCCTATCCAACGCTTCGAAATCAGCCTCCATATGAAGAGACACAACAATTGTTAGCCTGCTATACATGTAACTTTCAGGCATGCGGAAGAAAGTGACACCCGTGACCTGGAATAAGCCGGGTGTGCTTCTCGCAAATCAGTTTTTCACATATTTTACAGAGCTTTCAAAGTATGATAGTAGCCACACTGCTAGTGGCATACCGCTTCCCTTATGTTTATCACACATTACGCAAGTATGTTCTAGAGATCGATACAATTATAGCCTCAGTGCAGAGATAAGGTTCACATTCATATGTGAGTCAATCTACTCTAAAACATCAGCCTCAATGGAGTGAACACCTCTTGCTTAATTAATCTGCTTCAAATTTAGTATCAGCTTCAGTGAAACACCTTAGTTTTAACTCACTTTTGAACTCACTTGACTTACCGATTCCTCGTTATAAATGAACTGATCCACCAAAGTCATTTGTTTACATACGAAAACTTTGAAAATTCTTTCCTTCTAGGTAGAATGTTTCAGAAACGGGTATTCTTCCTAGAGGCCAAGAAATTACTATTACAGTTTTCGCTAAGGTTTAGAATTTGGAGTGTTTTACTCAGTAAGGCTTTGGGATTCCTTCCAGAGTTAAGGCTTAGCTTTTAGGGTTTAAAGGTTAAGAATGAGATTATAGAAGAAAGAGGATCAGCTAGTAGGTCTTCTCTATATCTCTAAAATGAGAAAAGAACGTACCTGTGGTTTGGTTTGAAGAGAAGTTGGAACTCTTTATATTCCTTGTGAAACTGATTTATAACACCTGTATCATTAATCTCTTTCATGTGTTATAGTGTGTGAGGTGGCGTAGACAATACTGAAATTAGGTGCCGATGGTGTCGGTGTATACAGCAATACCGATTCTTGATACCTGTTTGAACTTCAGACGTACTTCGGAACTCGTAATGAAGAGATGATGAACAAAGATCTTTCCTTGTGGCTCCGATGTACATCTTCCTGAGAAACACTGATGCTTTTGAATCACTGCAGACACAGGTTCTTTTCAGTCTTCTTGAACTGCTTTCCACTTTGATAGTGCAGCACAGGTTCCATACTGGCTGTCAACTGTTTCATTTGTGACTTAGAGGCATATGTACTGTGGTATGGTATGACGATATCGTTCGCATACTCAGTGTCAAAGAGTCTATCTCCTACAAAACTGTCAAGATGATGTCTGCAATGACAAGATTAAAAAGGTTTAGCAAGATGTGGTAACTGACGTGATACAAATGAAAGAGACATAAATAAACTTCTCGTAGACTTACTTTTGTAACAGACAATTGTGAACCTTAGGTCTATCCAATGATATGAAGGTACCCCTAATTCCAAGACATTTAAGAGTTAATAACCTGCAACATGTGGCGATATTCAACCACTCGTTGAAAAATGAATGCGTGATCGATACACGTATAACTAGAACGAAAATGACTTGCTCCTTGTGGATCTGTATTCCGCACATAGTAAAAAAAATCTGGGAAGTATAGTACTAGCAAATGCTCTCTATACAACTGATAATCGACTAAGGTGCCAATAATTGTTCCGTACATTACGTAGATTATTTTTATACATGAGCGCAACACTGACCTCATTGTAGAGTAGTGAAACACTATTAATCTGTCATGTATTCTTAAATAGTTTAGTCTTTGTCCAGAATGCAATCCCATCTCCCCACATTTACAGATATTCGAAGGTTGATTATCGGGAACTGGTGAATTATCGCGCTCCAGTACTAAGAGTGTTTTCCAGACCTCTGCTTCATTACGTTAATCAATGTTATACGAATTTGTAGCACAGTGCGTTAGATATGAGATCGCTGAAGTATCAGGTCGGCTAAATTGCTTCTCAAAGTGCTACACTAATTATTCTGACCACCATTTAAGGTTCTTGATTAGTATGCTACTTCCCTCACTGACACAAAAATTCGTGTTGCTTAGACTAGTTGCTCGACTATTACTAGATGCTACCACTCCTATCTGATTCTCATGGTGTGACCGTTAAGCCCTATCATCTTTTGTAAGCATTATATTGTCATTCTCGTAAAGACCCACACAAACTGTAATACACTTCCTATCCACCGGACGAAGTTACGCTTAGCTCAAAAAGGCTCACTGTTTCTTAGAAAGATGTGCACCAGAACCAAAAAGAAAGAGCTTTGTTCATTATCTCTTCATTACGAGTTCTGAAGTTCAAACAGGTATCAAGAATTGGTATTACTGTCTACACCGACACAGGACAAATACCAATAACATACAAATCTCATTTACCGACCACATGCAGTTTCGCTCACTAGACTATGAATCGTCTGTCTGACGTACACTTTGCTAGATAAAGTGGGCTATGACTCACTGGTTAAAAGTCAATCACTTTGTAACCAAGGTGACAGCTACGCGATGTTTCTACAGCTTGGACAGAACACATGCTTTATCGAGAAGCATTGCAAACCAAGACTCCCTTTTCTCATTGCTTCACTAGCTGATGTCGATTTGCAATGAAAAATCTTCTGAAACTAATAATTTCCCTGCAAACATCCTCGTTGCATTTTCCAAACAACTTTCTCAACTTTTATGTGAGTTGATGAATCCTTGCTCCCACTTGCGACACTGTTATGTTCTTGAGTTAACCCCGTTACCTGTTTGTTATAACCATGGTTGTGATTGTTCGGTTCACATGATTGTACCGATTCAGTCTTAACGTTGACCTTGAACGTGGTTAATCTCTAGTATACTCGTCCAGTATTGTATGATCAGTTCATCCATAGGATGGGTCACTTAATTTGACCCTCGTAACCACTTACAGCAGAACACCAAATCTGGTGTTTTTTGTCCGTGTGTTTCAGGTGATCTGATTCATCTGTATATATAAAATCAAACTACGTGACCCTAATGCATCATAATTTATGCAAATAAAACAACTGGTTTCAAGCAACCAAATAAGGGATAATCCACAATAATGGATTTCACTCAACAGGGAATTATTTCCGAACTATAGATCTTATATGAATGAATGAGGGATCAGTCGAAAGCTCTTGAATCTAGCTATACAATAATGTTATCAATTGAGTCATAAGTAGAATGACTTTTGAAATAAGTGAAATAATACGACCAGTGAAACTTATCTAAGGTTCAAATTCTCCCCCTTCCGTCTGAGATAACAAAAAGACTGGGTTTTATTGTTGAGCCCTTAAAAAGTAGTTATGGGTCACTCTCACCAGTGCTAAAGATTTTTCTTCCGATGCTTCAACCACCCCTTTTCCAGTTTATCCGGAATGTATCTTCATTGACAGCGGTTCCCATAATAATCGTTTATTTGTGACTAGTCTGTCAATAAGTAACTGCCAACTGCCGTTACCTATTGGTAAATATAAGGTATTTCGTAGTTATTTCTTGGCGTCATGCTTAATCGTGTAGATTGGTTGCCGTGTTCTACAGCGGAATAGATGGGTTCCAAGTGTGGTATGCACATGAAGTCATGTCCATCTAGGATGTTCGCCGTATTTAATTTATTCTGACTATAGTATAGATATGCTCAATGGTGTCACGCCTCTTGCTTGTGATTTCAAAGGAATAAGTTTCACAGAAGACACTCATTCGCCTAGTAGTTGGATAACATAGTTCTGTTTGGTACAGGTACTGATAAATTGCTGTACTTCGAATACTCGACGGCAATTGACGAACAGGTCACGACTGTGCATAGTGACGACTTCACCAACTTGCAAAGTCTCATTGGCTCTATTAGTCTGGCGGCAAAGGCAATCGACGGTCACATGTCGAAGATACTATTAGCTTTCATAAACTTAAGCCATTTTTAACGAATTAAGAGAAGGGCGTTCCATTTTTCTCATCAAAAAGTGGCATTAGTCCATCAAGACAATAACTGTTGACGTGAGTTATGCAGAAAAATTCAGGTTTGTTGTTTGGGGGGTCTGCAAAGCAACTAAAACTGTTAATTGATAGCCTGGAGTGATATCTCAACCAAGTGCAAACACAGCGATGCTTTCACTCTTTATTCTCACTAGAATCTTGTAATCTTATTGTCTAGGATATAATGACCTTTTTAAAAAAGTTAATTTCTTTTACTTTTTTTTCACTTCTCGCCTACCGTCTTACTTTTGTCACTGTGTCTGAATGAAATTATTTCTTTGTATTTACCCCCCCCTCTCATCGCTTTCTCTTTTGTTGTTAACTGAGTAAGTTTCCTGTTGCTTTCATCATGACCTTTTTTATGTGAAATATGACCATCCAGACCAATACGCATATTCACTGTCTTATAACGTTTAATGTTCGCCACCCAGCCTATAGTAAATCAAGGCATTTTATTTCACTTATACTGTAAAGCGGATAGATAGACAAAATCAGCGTAGAATCTCGCACACAAGTGCATTGATCCAAGTTGCCACACTATATAGTACTATACAAAAAATAAGTGTTGGAAAAGGGTAGTATCAAAGTTGTGTGAAAGAATAAACAATTTGAATATAACGGATAGTTCAAATATTCAAGCTTAATATATCAAGGAGTGAATACATCTGCGCCATTATGACCGACTTTCAACCATGTCACCAACAGTCATCCCTCAACCATTGGTTCCTATCTTCTCGGGGATCTGAGTAGTCTACATTTCTCAACATGGTTCAGATCAGTAGTCAGAAACTTCGTGAACTGGTGCCATGTTTTGGTTTAGCCACTTTGATCCCTCTTCCATGGCACTTTAAGGTAGGTGGTAACTGCGTGCGCAGTACATCTTCAAACCATCTCAATCTTGCCTAGTACCCCTCGCTTGACTTAAGAATTGCTCACACGGTGATTCTGTCATACCTGAGCACTGCTACGATCGGAAACCTTTGACCACTTCATGTCTTCTACTGTAAACTGTTAAGTATCCAGATAAACAAATATTATCAGCGAAAGGGAATTGAGCATTTTAATAGGCATGGGAGTATGATAGTTTTGATTGTTCTATTCAGCTGTGGACTAAGCTAGTCATTAAGAATAAATATGTTGATGAATGATAAGATAGAATAATAACGATGGCTAATTGAAAAGGTAATAACTAATGAAAGTTGTTATATAGTATGCGGTAATCACTGCCTGTTATTACTTCCTTTTTTTTAAAAAAATCCACATGCTTTTCTTTTGCT
Source organism: Heterobilharzia americana (assembly GCA_944470555.2). NCBI lineage: Eukaryota > Metazoa > Platyhelminthes > Trematoda > Strigeidida > Schistosomatidae > Heterobilharzia > Heterobilharzia americana. The sequence goes on along the minus strand of OX104127.1, from coordinate 162,149,401 downwards.
AGTTCGTGCTAATAAAATACACACTGAGGTGAAAATATCATCTCCCAGCTGTTCATCACCCACTGTATACTGTTACCGTGATACATCAAAGAATGACGAAGATCATTTCTCATGTCCAGCCACTACCAGTTCACCCTTAAGCTCCATAGTATTACGTGATGATAGTATTGACTCGGCTGATAGTGAAAGTCACAGATTTGTTTCACTTGCTGACCACTGTACAAATGATAATAAAGTAGATACTTTACATCAATTGGAGAATATTTCTCAATCCAGTGCAAAAATTTCACAATTAGCAATATCCAATTATTCCAAATCTCCTTTGAATACAGCATTTAACTGTAAGTTGTAACTAGTGGTCTATGTATATGCTTGTCATATATACGTGTTTGTTGTTGTGCTAACTGTTCACCTACCTACCTACCTACCTACCTACCTACCTACCTACCTACCTACCTACCTACCTACCTACCTACCTACCTACCTACCTACCTACCTACCTACCTACCTACCTACCTACCTACCTACCTACCTACCTACCTACCTACCTACCTACCTACCTACCTACCTACCTACCTACCTACCTACCTACCTACCTACCTACCTACCTACCTACCTACCTACCTACCTACCTACCTACCTACCTACCTACCTACCTACCTACCTACCTACCTACCTACCTACCTACCTACCTACCTACCTACCTACCTACCTACCTACCTACCTACCTACCTACCTACCTACCTACCTACCTACCTACCTACCTACCTACCTACCTACCTACCTACCTACCTACCTACCTACCTACCTACCTACCTACCTACCTACCTACCTACCTACCTACCTACCTACCTACCTACCTACCTACCTACCTAAACTAACACACAAAAGAAGCATGGTCACATTTTGCTAGTTGCTCAAAATTTGTTTATTTTTCATATTCAAAATGCAACATTTATCTTTTATTCTAGACACACCGAGTTATCTTGGTGTATCTGTGGCAGCATTTGGTTATACCAGATATGGTTCAACATCAAAATCAGTAAATAACTTAACCAACACAAAGAATTCTTGTATCACCAATAAACATCGTTTTGGCAATAATAGTGATCTACCCATATCTCTTTCTCATGATGGAAGTGTTAGTTCAACAATTCGAAATTATGAATCAATACTTACTGATAAGAAAGGATCAATTTCTTTAACACAAAGTGAAAGAGAAAAATGTGAAAGTCCATCAACACTGGGGATATCCACTTCATCATGCCGTCGAACTGAAGTAGGTTTATCGATTTCTTTCAGTTGTAATTTATTTTGCATACATGAAGTTTAGCTCAGCTTTAATTTCTTCTTTCCTATATAGTTGGCAGATAATAAGCATTTCTGTGTTCTTTCAAAGTTTAATAACAACAGGAATTCAACAGACCTTTTCTCACTTTCTTCAAGTTGAATATTTTCTACATAAATTTATAGACAACTAAGTAACAACTGCCTGTAATCGATTGAGATCAAACTTATTTTCCAAAAAACATCAAAGACTAGAACTTTAAGCTACTTGGTAATTAACAAACTATCCTCTTGTATACTTAATTATATGGTTATTTAAGAGGTTGATTTTCTTCCAAAACCAGTTCCATTTTAAGTAACCAGGGTGGTAATGAATTCACCGTTTTCACTGTTGTTTATCATTTCTAAGTTCACTGGTTCTAATGATTTCTAATACACAAAAAATTCACATTCATCTTGATAATGTTACAATTCCGACAAGTGCCTTGTTTAGATTTTGCCTACAGAGTGTGTTTTTTTTTTTACCTGAAAAAGGATTTTTCAAGATCAACGATCTTTTCACACAAATTTCGATCCACAAAAAATGAAGCACAAGTAGATGAGAAACAGTGAAGTGAAACCTTTTTCTTTCTAATAGTCATAATCGTTGCGTAAGGAATTGGAGTATAGTAAGGATTGTTTACGTGTAACTAATTGTAATCATTCGATTAACCGTGGAGTTAATATTGGAAAGGCGTTAAAAAAAACACTTAACCAAATGAAAATGATAATATTTAATAACTGATATTGGAGGTCACTTATGCTTTATTCTAAGATGGTTAGTTCAAATATATACCGATTGTTGTGTTTTCCACTCTGGTATTTTGCAGCTTTGCATTTCGATTGTAATATATATATATATATATATATATATATATATATATATATATATATATACCAGTTCATGACGCTTCAGTACATTGTTTTCCCCTTTTTCATGTAGTCTGGTCATGGTGATGTTTTGGATTTTAGTATGGAAAATGTTAAACTGAGAAGGAAAAGAGTAAGTGTATGCTATCACAATATTTAGCATCATTTATTGGTAGTGAAATTAGCCTCTTTCAAAGAAATTTTTAAATATCCATTTTTTGAAGTCCGAGCTCATGAATCACTGCAGTCACGCATAGGTGTAGACAATCATTGATGGGGAGGGGGGTGCTTTAACTTAATCAACATTCATTTCTGCTCCTCTGTAACAGAATAATCACTGGCGATGATTGAAGGTGAAATCAACATTTGGACCGTTGCCGGATTCGAACCAGCGACCACCGGGTAAAGAGAGCATCAGATAGGAAACCCCAGTGGTCGCTGGTTCGAATCCAACCATGGTCCAAATTTTCATTTCTTCAATCATCACCGAATATAAATATTAGTCTGCCAAACTATGACTATCTCATGTAGTCAAATGATAATAGAATAATCATTGTTCGCTACATTTCAGACACTTTCATTATCTCAACGAATTTATCGTCATGATGATCTAATCTTGTTCAAGCTCTATTCATGAAGATATTTCTTGAAGATTCTGCTAGCTGATGATCTTATTCATCGTAACGAAGCACATAACATGTTATGATGTTTACATCGGACTAAAATCAGAGACATTAGGGTTCTATTTTATTCGTTGAGTAACTGTCCTCATGACTATCAGGCTTTGACTCCACCGGTCACAACTTCCCATTGGAACTTCGTGAATACTTCTCGAAGCTAGTCATTAATGAGCACCAGTTCAATTGAATTTTGAGGGAGTTGTAGAGATTTGGAAATATTTTAAGTTGTTATTCATCGTAGACTGACATCAGGCCTACATCAGTTGGTGGAGGAACAAAAGAAACTTGGGAACACTGGACAGCTGTTTTGTCCAACTAGTATGGGACTCCTCAGCAATGCGCACCCACGACCCTGCCAGGGATCGAAACCGCGACCTTCAGGTTATGCGGCCAGCACGTTACCATTTTTATTCTTAGCTAAGCCCACTAACTAGGATGATTTGTTAAATTTTGAAATGATGGGAAAAATTTGTAGCGCTGAATGTGAGGATGATGGTTGTCTGGTCTTCAAGCGTATTTTGGATGTTTGTCAGATAAAGAATTCCAATATTAATGAATATTTAATTTATATACATGTACATTATGAATCTATTTTGTTCCTACATCGGTTTGCTTCAGTCTGACACAATTTGTAATCGAGGCAACTGATGTAAGTATATAACTACTCGAACTCATACAGCCGTGTAAGGCGTTATGGAGAGTTTTCATCAGAATTGACGATAACTAGTGGTGTCCACCAGAGATGTCCACTGTCACCGATCCTATTTAACTTCGTTCCAGATGCACTAATGGACATAACCTTGGGTACATGTAACTTCACTGGGATTCATCTACTTCCTGGAGATCATCTGGCTGGCTTGAAGTATGCAAACGATATTATCGTACTGTGTATTAGGCAAGTCAAGCAAATCGATTGAATAGGTTTTGAACCTGAGTTGACTGAAATAGCTGGGATATGTACTGCGTTTGCCAAGCCACCACCTGCCTGACGTGCCATGCATGAGATTTACACAGGGCTCAGAGTGGCCAAACCAACACGTGTCACAAGTCCATGAAGTCTCTGAGTTTTGTTCTGAGTTGTGTGGAGAGATGTAGACTGCCTGGTTGGGGTCTCCGAGACGAAAGAAATCTATGTTTAAGGACCGATTCTTGGCGACATGGGTGAAAATCGGTCACAATGGCGCGGATGTATTCATTCTTTGACATCTACAGGCTGAATATTTGCACCATGCGTTATACTGCTACGATTTTAGTGGCATAAATGTACTAGTTTTTCATTTTTTATTTTAAAGGTTTTTATATGTTTGGTATAATTTTTCTTGTTGATCACCTTTTGTACGCATTTGTTTACACGAAACACCTAAGGAAACAGCTGACAATATCATAATCAATAAAGGAATTTTTTCCTCATTCCTTTCGAAATAAGACAACAAACAATCGATTTGTTGTGTAGTAGATTCGTTATGTAGATGTCGAATATGCTTCTTAAGTATCACTGGTTATTTCACTAATCTTTTGTATGTATATTTGTAGACAACCAGTCATAATGCTAATACCGATGATCAACAACACTGGAATCGTTCTTCACTTATCATGTTGGCAGTTGCTCATGCTAGTCCTCGTGGTCGTGTTGTAACACCGACAGCCACAGTGATGAATAAACCTTTTGTGTTCAGTGTTTCAGATGCTACGACTACATATGAAGCAGTGTGTGAAAGTCAAAATGAACAAAATACTATATCACATTGTCAAACAGATACAGGTGATTACTTGTTTTCCACTCCTTTCTGTAGTTTTCCTATCTGCCATAAGGTGTTTTCGTCAACGTTCTTAGAAATTTTGTATCCCTTTCAAAACTTTGTGCATTCATCTATTACAGGAAGCTATCAGTATCCAGTATAAGGTATTTGGTGCATTTCAATAGTAAGATTAACCAACACCAAATACATCTAGACATCATTACGTAATATATGAGAACGTCAATAAATGACAGAGTCCATGACGTAATCAAACCAGTACAGGGAACAAGTGAAATAACATATCAGACTATGAAATTGTTCATTAAGTGCATAGGAAATAATATGATGTCAACATGATTATAATTACAGTTGAAGGTGGGGTAGGAAATCTCATAAAAGGGGGGAGAATAACAAAATCTACCAGTTAATACTGGTTAAATAGTAAGCAAAGATATACTGAACATCATATTTATAAAAAAAAAAGCTAAATAAATCGAAAACGATGCGAATCCATCCATCCATCGATCCAAATCGACATACATGACCAGGCATTACTGAGTAACCCTCCGAGTTGCCGCTACACCTCATATCAGTACATCAAGTAAAAAGGCAGTGGAGTGGAAGATGGAGAATAGAAAATTCAATCAAAAGAAATATAAAGAATATTAAAAGAGAGAAAGAAAGAATGAGAAAATGGTGAGATTTGGTATAGCGTCGTTAAGATGAGGAGAATGTGTGTATACATCTGCGCCACAACGATGCGAATATCAATGGTGGTTGACAGTGAACAATAGTGTTTTCAATGCGAACTCATCACACTTCACTTTAATATATATAACTTTTAACATATGTGTAAAATATGAAGTAGCTGAAGTAATTTGTGAGTCAACAATAATAAGGATACGGACTTTGTGCTTGAGGATAATGAAACTAGTGGTAATATGAAGGATAATATGAATGTTCAAAATAACACGGTGATGTAAACAGGTGTCCAGACAGACAAACAAAGTAGGTCAAAGCTAGGAAAAGAACAATACGATTGCATAATCTTGAAGGATGAAGACAGTGAATAAACAAAGTTTGAGTGTCAATACACTAATGATGTGAAAGGGAGTGACAAAAATGAAATAAAAAGGGGAAGAAGTACATTTTAAAGATTCAGAAGTAAAGTCATTCATTAAATCTTCCCTGGCCAAGGCAAGGATAAAGGCTGTACATATTTCTTTTGAATACACAGCTTTGGATTGTTGATTCAAATTCTTATAGCCTCACCTATATACGAAAAGATGAGATCGAACTCCATCGGAAAGGTTCGCTTGGATGTGGTAAATCATCACTCTGAACGCTTTCGTTTTATCCACTCTATGACCACTATCAACTAACTAGGTGTTACAAACTAGGGCTTCTTGTGGATTTAACCTGTCAGTTTCCCAGTCACAAATGTAGGTATTTGATAGTATGTTGGGTGTTCGTACACCCGATATAATTGTCTCCACAGGAGCAATTAAACTGATAAAAACACACTGAAGTGGTAAAATTAAGTAACTTGGCCTTCGTTTGTAACACGAAACAAATCATCAACTAGAAAACGATAGACAGAGATAGAGATTAGTTGCACAAAAGGTTGTTTTAATGGTCTTTGATAGTCTATGGAATAGGATGTCGCCTAGCCTATCTCTATTAAATTGTAGCTTTATGAATAGTGATTTCTTTTGAGCAGTCGCTGCTCCAAGTTTTCTCTGTGATCCATTCATATGCTTTAAAAAAAAAATTGCTAGGATAACCTATTAATTGAAGTTAATGAATTCAAAATGGACTCTAATTCTCTCTGTAGACTGTCGTCTGAGCAGATTTTTCTTGCTCTGGCTTTCGAACATTTCACCAAATTTCTTTTATACTGTATATATGTGAAATAATAATGTGGAAGACAATAAGATGGAAGAATAAAATAGTAAGTGAAGGCAGTTCAGGATGAACTACAAACTCCTTTTGTATGCGCAGTTTCGCTTTAGGTCTACGGATTGTTACTGCTTCTACATTATGTAGCAACCTACTATTAATTGTTTTTTACTGATTAGATTGAAAGCTATGCTTAAGGTGATGGCATGACTAGTATCCAAAATGTGTATACCAGTGGCACTATTAAGTAGCTTTACACTTCTCACTGGGAAGCTTTCCTCAACATGCATACTACTGTAAGTACCTCCTTACGTTACCTCCAACTATATTTATTTACCTATGCGCGTATGCCAAAAAATTCATTTGCTAGACCAACTTCTCACCTACCTCAACATTTCTATCCTAATGCCTTCGCGAATAAAAAATGTTGAACTCGTTTCGTTTCTGTCAAAAAGTATTGAACTGACCGAGTATTGTAAAAAGTTGAAATCCAACTGTTCCGATAAACAAATTTCACTCAAACACTATCATGTTTTTTATTATTTCTTCTGTTACCCAGTTGATAGCTGCCACGTTGACGTGGTGGTCGGGCTTGCATATCACAATGAGCGAAGAAGCAGCACTGGCTGGAAGGTTTGTTCCTACCATGCGAAAAAGGTTTGTTAGGTAGTGAGTGGTAAGAGCGAAAGCAGTCACCGTCATAGTGTAAGTTGCTACAGTATGATGGTGGGGGTGAGGTGAGGTGGTGTGGTGTGGTGTGGTGTGGGGTCTGAGGTCGAGGTCGTATTACTGCTAGGTGGATAGGGTGTGACAGCAGTATGTTGCTTCCTTTGGATGATTAGTAGTGCCAGACAGATGCTGTGTTCCTTAGAAGAAGGACGAGGTTGAAGAGGTTTTCCCTGAAAATAACACATTCCTATTTGCCCTACAATCTTCTGGTGCCGATGCTATAGGTTTTTTTGGTCAGGCGTTATGATAACCAAACCTGAAAACAACATTCGGGGAAAGTGCATGTGTGACAGGTCTGAGACTGGTGTCTGGTGGACCCTGCGGTTACTGAAACCTTTTTCCGTTTGATGTAGCATAATAATGAATAAGCTTCCAGGGTGTGGGTAGGCGGGAAGTGTCAGCCACCTGTACCCTTGTTAAATAGTACACAAGACTCAGTGAAGCGTATCGTATTCTCTTCAACTTGTGCTTCATATCCCGATACTAATATTAAGTCATTGAAACTTCAGCTGATGCACTTATGTGCGAGATTCTGCATTGATTTTGCCTCTATGTGAATGATATTTGCGTTTTATTTGGTTTATCCGATGAATCACACAATGGATGGGTTTTATTTTTTTGCTGAATAATGTTTCAGATAGAATTTATTGTCCAAATGTATACTAAGATAATGCCACAACATAGTTTATATAGAATTTTATTATTATTTTAAAAGCATGTAAAACTACTGTGAATAGTCTCTTCGATAGTTTTAACACTTGCTTTCTGGCTATTCACTCATCAGGCTTACTACTAAATTGGCATTTTTCATTTGATAAGTATGAATGTTTAATGTAAGCTTATACCTCCCTTCATGTAGTATACCTACTCATCGTACGCGGATTACAAGTATATATAGCTCGTATTATTTGCGAATCGAAGCGGAAATTTATGTTACACTTATTTGCTCTACTCAAATTTTCGATCATATTACTGTTAGTTCAACTTGTTTTGAAAATACTCCAACCAGATATCAAGAATGTAAACGTATCACTGAACATTGTTTCTGCAGGTTTCAACATTCATATTCTCCCTATATAATGATACACTTCACAGTAATTAGCTAAATTCTTTCAATTTTTGTAGTTGATAAATCTCTCACACATATACTTCATGAAGATCTATCTATAATTGATGACCATTCCGAAGAATTGAATAATAGTAATACACCACAGAAAATTTTAAATCAATCAAATATTGAAATAGATGGAAATTATTATCTTAAACAAGTTGATCAAACAGAAAAAGAATTGTTGAATAAAGTTTCTGAAGTTGAAAATGATCTTAGAAATGATCAAGGAATGGATGATGAAGGTATGTTTTTAATCCCCTTTATCATTATTATTACCATTGTTTATATGGCAAAAAGATGACGTCACCTACATAACTTGAACTTCTTAGTTAGATACAATACACACTTTCACTCATTAAACTGTTATGTATCAACTCTGTAGAGATGATACAGTTTGTAGCATATCAATAACTTATGCTCTAGTGTATATCATTGACTCCCTGTTGCCGTTGTTGTTTACTTGTGATATAGGAACTATGTTATCTGTTCATTCTCGTAGTGTTTTAAAAATTTAATTAAGTGAAGCTTGGTTTGTTTGGTCGCCGCTCCATCTACCGAGTTGTAGGCACAGCCTTCGCAAAATATCTGTTGTTCATTGTTTGCTGATGTAAATAAGGGCAAAAATTCCTTATTTTTATAAAAAATTATCTCAAATGTATCGTAACCATCAGGAAAGTTTCGAGATATTTGGTATAGACAGTTATGTGAAATTTAAGGTTGGTTGTATGTCTGATCTCTGCGTATTTAGTGATACCATTAGCGTCTCACATTGTTGTGATGAGCATGTATTATCCTGATATCGAATCACTATGTTGAAGACAAACCTCGCGTGGTTAACTAGTTAACTAGTTACTGATTGGTCCTAAGCCCGGGTAAAGAGGGAAGGTTGGGCATAGGGTTAGCAACCCTACCCCGTTAAACCAGTTCAGTCGCTGAAGAAACTTCAAAACACAAAGAAACTATAAAAATAAAAATAAACCTCGCTGGAGTCGGGGAATCGAAATGACGCCGGTTGGTAGAAAGCCATAGAGAAGCCAACTGGCCAACGTGTCTTCTCTCTCTCGACGAGAGCGAAAGTAAGAATAGGGACGTGCAATGCGCGCAATATGTTTGAAGCTGCCTGGTAAGGCTGCTCAGATTGCAAAAGACATGAGAAGGCATAGCATAGAAGTGGTAGGAATCTGTGAAGAATCTGCAGATGGAATGGAAGTGGACTCACCAAACTGTCAACTGAAGAGGAGTCGATAATCTACTCCAATATTGTCACCCAGACGACAACCACGAGAACAGCACACTAAGGTTTCCAGTGGCTATCGTGATGTCTCCAAGAACATCGAAGGCTCTCATACAGTGGAAACCAATCTCCTCCTCCAGGATCAGGATCATGAAGGGAAGATTCAAATGCAAAGGAAGGTCACAATCATACAATGCTACACTATGCTATGCACCTACAAATAATGCAGATGAACAGAAGAAGGAGGAATTCTACAGACAACTGTAATCAGTACAGGACAAGACACCACTCCAGTTGGTGACATCGAAATTCTAATAGGTGGGGTGAGATGAATGCGAAAGTGGGAGTGGAGAACACAGGAAGAGGATTCATCATGGATCGAGAAGCACTCGGTAAAATGAAGGAGAATGTAGAACTGTTTACAGACATCTGCTCATTTAATGACTTGGTGATTGGAGGTAGTGTGTGCAAACACAAGGATATTGATAGAGCGACACAGATTTCACCAGATGGATACACTAAAAATGAGATCAACTTCATTTAATCTGAAGGAATGGAAACGCAGTCTAATGGCCACAATATGAGAAAGGAGAACAGATGTAGTTTCACACCACCGACTATCCTTTGCAAGAAACCTTCAAATCGAATTGAAAGCCTTCACAGAAGTTGATGCTAGAACACAGTTCAAGTTTAACGCCCAGAAACTGAAGGACGGAATTTGAGAGGATTTGTTCCTGCCAGCCATTAGGACGAAATAGGAGACATTGATCAACATTCCTGGAGAAAGGTGATTTGAAGAACTGTGGAACTCTTTGAAAGCTATGTGGGAAGAAACCTGCATAACCGTATTAGGAAGGAGAGGAAACAAGACAGTGAATGGATCTCAACGGATACATGGAATGTGATAGAGAAAGAAGGGAGAGGGAGATGGTGAAGCAGATGCAGAAGTGCAGTGCAGTTCAGTGAACAAGGAGAAGGGGGACTGAACACCACCTATAAAACACTGAAGGGAGAAGTGAAGAGGATTGCACGGAATGACAAAAGACACTTCTACGAGACACTCGGAAGTTTAGCAGAACAGGCTGTGGGTAGGAGAGACAGAGACCTGAAAACATTATATCAGGTGGTCAGGTTACTATCTGGGAAGATATCAACACAGATGAAATCAGTGAGAGATAGTAAAGGAAACCTAGTTAGCCAAAAGAAGAAACAAATGAAAAAATGGGTTGACCACTTCAAAAAGTTCTTGAATCGACCACCACCTGCAACGCGACCAGAAATACCACCAGCAGCTATGGAATTACCAGTGAACATAAGTTCTCCGACAAAAGCCGAAGTCCTGAACACCGTAAAGCTGCTGAAATTCGGGGAAGCAGTAGAACGGTATAGAATTCCACCAGGAGTACTGAAAACAGCCACGGAGACAATGGCTTGCATGCTGACACCACTACTGCAGAAGGTTGGGAAGTAAGGAATGAAAGATACCTGGTGATCGATTGGAAGACGGATTACGTTGTCAAACCCCAGAGAAGGGAGACCTAATTCTCCGCAAGGACTGGCGCGGAATCATGCTTCTGTCCACTCCCAGCAAAGTAGTGAGCCGCGTCATCCTGGGAAGGCTTAGAAGTACCCTTGATTCAAATTACGACAGGAACAGGCTGACTGGATTCAGGAAAACAAATCATGTGCTGATCAAATTGGAAAGCTGCTATGTGCATCATCATAGAACAGAGTATAGAGTGGCAGTCAACGACGAGTTGGGCGTCCGAGGCGAGTGTGACATTGAGGAGGCAGTGTAAGGAAGAAATGAAAGCTTCTGAGCAGTCGTGGAGCCAGGTTAAAAAGACTTCCGAGAACAGAGTGCCACTGAAGCCTTATTTTCCACTAGGAACCCAAGGGACAAATAATACTACTTATAATAAAATGCTGAAGACACCCTAATCGTCATCGAAGAAGAGGTACATCTTCGATTATGGTTTCGGTGAACAGCATTGGGTTTATTATGATTTCTATATAAACCTTTAACATATATTCGCCTAGAAGATGAACTTTACACTATTTGCAGCTGCAATATATCTTCTGCCTACAAAATCTTACAAGTTATTTTAATCATGTCAAAGTTTTATATTCCTGCTTTTAATAGTCTAAAATGGTTTTATTGCCAAAAAACCCTCAAAAAAGGGGTTTATTTATTTCAACCAAGTAGGATTAAGATTTATTTGCTTGTCTGGTTGTGATACTATTCTAATGATGTAATCAAAACCGGTAGTTATGGCTAAAAAAAATTGAAATCACTTGTTTGGAAACTTCTCAGTCTCAAGTGAAAATGGCACATATAAACAAAAGCCTGTTGTGAAGTTTCATAGTTTTCTTTCTGAAAGTAGGATATTTTGATTATAGCATCTGATCTCCTCAACATCGCAAACGACAACGAATTGTTGAGCATACCCAGATGTTTGATATACACCACTAGGTATTATGAATTCAGTCGTGATTAGATGAACAGGTTCTCAGTATTTAGATTATTCTGATTAACAATGCCGATCGACTTAGAGTGTCTACAACTACTCATTTCGTTTTCGTCGAAAAATATTGGACTGACTGAGTATCGTAAAAAGTTGAAATCCAACTTTTCCGATAAACAAATTTCACTCAAACACCATTATGTTTTTTATTATTTCTTCTATTACCCAGTTGATAGCTGCCACGTTGACGTGGTGGTCGGGCTTGCATATCACAATGAGCGAAGAAGCAGCACTGGCTGGAAGGTTTGTTCCTACCATGCGAAAAAGGTTTGTTAGGTAGTGAGTGGTAAGAGCGAAAGCAGTCACCATCATAGTGTAAGTTGCTACAGTATGATGGTGGGGGTGAGGTGAGGTGGTGTGGTGTGGTGTGGGGTCTGAGGTCGAGGTCGTATTACTGCTAGGTGGATAGGGTGTGACAGCAGTATGTTGCTTCCTTTGGATGATTAGTAGTGCCAGACAGATGCTGTGTTCCTTAAAAGAAGGACGGGTGGTTGAAAATAACACATTCCTATTTGCCCTACAATCTTCTGGTGCCGATGCTATGGGTTTTTTAGTCAGGCGTTATGACAACCAAACCTGAAAACAACATCCTGGAAAGTGCATGTGTGACAGGTCTGAGACTGGTGTCTGGTGGACCCTGCGGTTACTGAAACCTTTTTCCGTTTGATGTAGCATAATAATGAATAAGCTTCCAGGGTGTGGGTAGGCGGGAAGTGTCAGCCACCTGTACCCTTGTTAAATAGTACACAAGACTCAGTGAAGCGTAGCGTATTCTCTTCAACTTGTGCTTGACATCTCAATGCTAATATTAAGTCTATTACATCTCCTCCAGCCTTTCATTCTGCAAACGATGAAAGTCATGAAACTTCAACCGACAGAATAGAAGGGTTTTGGCACTACAATTATTAGTATGTTTATGACCAGATAGTCTTATTACCAGTTGATATGACGTAAGCAGGAATGAAGGCAAAAGTTTTAAATTTCGCGAAAAAAATGAGTTTCATGCTTTTTATATCACTCCGAGTGTCTAAATCATATTTTCAACGATTAGTTGATTCTCCCCTCCCCCCTGTGAATTATGCCTCCTAAGTAACAAGTTGTACCAACTTGTCTCCATGTTCCTCAAAGATATTTCCTATTAAGTTAATAGGAATAATCTGTTAACTGAGTAGTTTGACGTCGATTAAAGTTACGCAAGTCTCTTCCACATGGCAGTTTTTTTGCCACCCAACTGGATAAACTACCTGAGCAAATTATACTGTCAAAAAAATTCAAAATTTGATGACAGTTGAACGCACTGGGAATGAAAATTCTTGAAAAAAGGTTGAATTATTGTACAAAATGGTGGTAAAGATAAATACTTTCAAGATGATGACACAACGCGATGACTTCCATATCAAGAATAAAACTACCATGTTTCTTATACCCGTTGATGTAGGAAACGATAAAACTGAGATGCAGGAACGAATGTTTATTGTTGACATCTAGTACAGTCATTTGCACAATGTGCTTCATTTCGTATTATGCTTCTGTCTCGATTTGCTCTTAATACGCCCACAATGTCTCTTGTATTTCTCTGGGCAGAATATTTACCTATTTGCTGGTAATTCCCTATGATTTCTGTTGCCCTCTCAACATATACTACTTATATCCATTGTGATCAGCAGCGCCGACTACACTAGTACTACTGACAAGTGGAAGAAAAGGGAATAATGATCCATCCACTTATTCCCATCCCGTTGACGTATACCAGATCATTTAGATAATATAACAATGATAGCTCTAGACATTTTAACATTTCCTATCATGAGTTCCATTCATAAAATCATCCTACTTTTAGACATTATCAACATTTTGATCATTTTTTAGTTTCTGGCCTCCTTCGCACTGCTAGTGGTAAAGCAAAACTATTGATTTCTGAGAAGTTTTCACAATTTCGTGGCTTATGTCATCAAAATCTATCTTGGGAAAATTCGAAAGATAATGTTGACAATTCTGTAAATGAATCCAATACAACATTGGTCACTTTATTAAGTGATCTGGATGGATTCTGGGCAATGGTATCACTTCAAGTAGATGATGTTCGTAATTTATTCAAACAAGTGGATTGTTTGCGTGCTAATCAGTGGAAACTTACAAATGATTCACTATCCATTAGAAAAGACTTATCAGATGATTCGACTACTCCCTTGGGAAAACAAAAGGTATTCCTTTAAAGTTTTGATTACTCATATATATATATATATATATATATATATATATGGTGATTTCATTTTTAAGGTTGTATTCATCACAGACTGATATCCATTAGCAAACCATTGGAGTACCAGAGTACTGGACCGCTGTTCCCTCCTAGTATAGACCTTCTTGGCTGTAGTTGTCCACAACCCTGACAGGGATCAAACTCAGAACCTTTAAGTTTCACGGTGAGTGCGTTAATTATTCAGCTATTGGGTTGGAATGCAAATGGTTCAGAGAACTTGGTGGATAGTTGCACTGTATTACGGAATGACAAAAGTAGGAAAGTATGACTGAACGGTTAACGCGTTCGCCGCAAAACCTTAAGGTTTTGAGTTTGATTTTTGGCAGGGTCGTTGATATGGACTGCTGATGAGTTCCGTACTAGGACGAAATAACTGTCCATTACTCTCAAGTTTTCAGTGGTTTGCCAATTGATATCAACCTGTAATGAACGCAACTCTAAAAGTATAAATACATATTTCTTTTAAATTTCCTCAGGCAACCTAATAAGTTTATCTCCGAGTCAACACAGTTTCTTTTCCCCCAATTTACCCCGAACTAACATTTAAACACTGTGATGTTGTGTTCCCGAAGAAAGTATATGTTTCGTGAAATTTAAATACTTATGAGCATAATACTCTTCAGATCGTCAAATATTTTTATTCGTTTTCAAGTTCACTTTATAGAATCACCTAGCTAGTTCCTGTTAAAATATTTGTAATTGTCATTAGAGTTTACTAGTCATATACTGCCTGTTTGCATGAAGTATTGCTAAGAGTTAAAGAAAGTGTTAAAATGTCTATATTTTTGCGAGTATCTGTCACTATATGATTATTATTATTATTATAGTTTGTCCCTTGGGTTCCTAATAGAACATAGGGCTTCAGTAGCACATCGCTATTTCACTCTTTTCTCTGGAGTCTTTTTAACCTAGCTCCACGACTGCCCAGAAGCTTTCATTTCTTCCTCGCACGATCTTCTCCATATAACCCTCAGCTGGACGACCAACTTGTTGTTTCCCATTTGAGTTCCACTCGAGAGCCTGGTCTAGTGGGTGATGTCCCCAAATGGTGTCAGTTTATGTCGGATTCAATCCATCTCCACTTTCTTCTTCTGCATATTTGTTAAGCGATGGGTTCTTGGTTAGTTCATTGCTAACCAGAGTTCCTTGTTGCTTATCCTTTCTGACCATCTGATCTTCAGTATCGAGTGAGCGTAGACAGCAGCAGTTGATGAATGACTGTAGTTTGTTGAAAATGCTTTTCGTGACACGCCACATTTCTGAACCACATAAAAGCACTGACTTGACTGAATTGGTGTTGAAAATTCGGATGTTGTTCACGCTTCATGCTGAGTGGAGAAGACCTCCACACTGAATTCAGGTTAGTGAAGGAAAAGCTGTCTTGCTGTCTTTCCGATCCCGTCTGGCTTTGACATCCTCATCTGTGCCTGTGCAGCCTGTCGTTGAAACGATACTGTCTAGTTTGATGGATAGGTGGAAGAGACTACTTCCCTTAAATTTCTCCCGTCCATAGTGATCGGTGCTTGT